>OZ014522.1:28928459-29528459 GCA_963966055.1 Lathyrus aphaca | reverse complement strand
TTATGATGAAAGTCCATGCAAAAAAATCATCTGAAAACTAGATTCTATTAAACTTTTCGAAATGCAAGTTTTGGTCAAAATATCATAATATATTATCCACTAGTTTATACTAGTTTCGGTCAAAAATCAAATTAAATCCTGGACTGTTCGAAATGATACGAAACTTCATATATCGTTTATATATTTTACGAGGGTTTGTTGTGATGGAAGTCCATGCAAAAAATCATCTGAAAATTAGATTCTATGAAACTTTTCGAAAAGCAAGTTTCGGTCAAAAATCATAGTATATTATACACTAGTTTCGGTCAAAAAAATCAAAATTAATTGGGTACTATTAGAAATGATACGAGACTTTCCAGATCATTTATATATGATAAGTGGGAAGGTTATGATGGAAGTCCAAGCAAAAATATCATCTGAAAATTATATTCTATGAAACTTTACGAAATGCATGTTTCGGTCAAAAATCACAGTATGTTATACACTAGTTTTGGTCAAAAAAATCAAATTTAATTGGGGACTATTTGAAATGATACGAGAGTTTTCAGATCATTTATATATGATAGAGAGGGAAGGTTATGATGGAAGTACATGCAAAAAAAATCATTTGAAAACTAGATTCTATGAAACTTTTCGAAATTCAAGTTTTGGTAAAAAATCATAATATATTATACACTAGTTTATACTAGTTTAGTTGAAAAGTCAAATTAAATCCGGGACTGTTCGAAATGATACGAAACTTCACATATCATTTATATATTTTACGAGGGAAGGTTATGATGGAACTCCATACAAAAAATCATCTGAAAATTAGATTCTATGAAACTTTTCGAAATGAAAGTTTCGGTCAAAAATCAAAGTATATTATACACTAGTTTCGGCCAAAAAAATCAAATTTAATTGGGGACTATTTGATATGATACGAGACTTTTCAGATAATTTATATATGATAAGAGGGAAAGTTATGATGAAAGTCCATGCAAAAAAATCATCTGAAAACCAGATTCTATTAAACTTTTCGAAATGCAAGTTTCATTCAAAAAATCATAATATATTATCCACTAGTTTATACTAGTTTCGGTCAAAAATCAAATTAAATCCTGGACTGTTCGAAATGATCCGAAACTTCACATATCGTTTATATATTTTACGAGGGTTTGTTGTGATGGAAGTCCATGCAAAAAATCATCTGAAAATTAGATTCTAGGAAACTTTTCGAAATGCAAGTTTCGGTCAAAAATCATAGTATATTATACACTAGTTTCGGTCAAAAAAATCAAATTTAATTGGGTACTATTAGAAATGATACGAGACTTTTCAGATCATTTATATATGATAAGTGGGAAGGTTATGATGGAAGTCCAAGCAAAAATATCATCTGAAAATTATATTCTATGAAACTTTACGAAATGCATGTTTCGGTCAAAAATCATAGTATGATATACACTAGTTTTGGTCAAAAAAATCAAATTTAATTGGGGACTATTTGAAATGATACGAGACTTTTCAGATCATTTATATATGATAGAGAGGGAAGGTTATGATGGAAGTCCATGCAAAAAAAATCATCTGAAAACTAGATTCTTTGAAACTTTTCGAAATTCATGTTTTGGTAAAAAATCATAATATATTATACACTAGTTTATACTAGTTTCGGTGAAAAATCAAATTAAATCCGGGACTGTTCGAAATGATACGAAACTTCACATATCATTTATATATTTTACGAGGGAAGGTTATGATGGAACTCCATACAAAAAATCATCTGAAAATTAGATTTTATGAAACTTTTCGAAATGCAAGTTTCGGTTAAAAATCAAAGTATATTATACACTAGTTTCGGCCAAAAATTTCAAATTTAATTGGGGACTATTCGAAATGATACGAGACTTTTCAGATCATTTATATATGTTAAGAGGGAATGTTATGATGAAAGTCCATGCAAAAAAATCATCTGAAAACCAGATTCTATTAAACTTTTCGAAATGCAAGTTTCATTCAAAATATCATAATATATTATACACTAGTTTATACTAGTTTCAGTCAAAAATCAAATTAAATCCGAGACTGTTTGAAATGATATGGAACTTCACATATCATTTATATATTTTACGAGGGAAGGTTATGATGGAACTCCATGCAAAAAATCACGGAAAATTAGATTCTCCGAAACTTTTTGAAAAGCAAGTTTCGGTTAAAAATCAAAGTATATTATACACTATTTTCGGTAAAAAAAATCAAATTTAAATGGGGACTATTTGAAATGATACGAGACATTTCTGATCATTTATATATGATAAGAGGGAAAGCTATGATGGAAGTCCATGCAAAAAATCATCTGAAAATTAGATTCTATGAAACTTTTCGAAATGCAAGTTTCGGTCAAAAATCATAGTATATTATACACTAGTTTCGGTCAAAAAATTGAAATTTAATTAGGTACTATTTGAAATGATACGAGACTTTTCAGATCATTTATATATGATAAGAGTTAAGGTTATGATGGAAGTCCAAGTAAAAAAATCATCTGAAAATTATATTCTATGAAACTTTACGAAATGCATGTTTCGGTCAAAAATCATAGTATATTATACACTAATTTTGGTAAAAAAATCAAATTTAATTGGGAATTATTTGAAATGATACGATACTTTTCACATCATTTATATATGGTAGAGAGCGAAGGTTATGATGGAAGTTTATGCAAAAAAATCATCTGAAAACTAGATTCTATGAAACTTTTCGAAATTCAAGTTTTGGTATAAAATCATAATATACTATACACTAGTTTATACTAGTTTCGGTGAAAAATCAAATTTAATACGAGACTGTTCGAAATGATACGAAACTTCACATATCATTTATATATTTTACGAGGGAAGGTTATGATGGAACTCCATACAAAAAATCATCTGAAAATTAGATTCTATGAAACTTTTCGAAATGCAAGTTTCAGTCAAAAACCAAAGTATATTATACACTATTTTCGGCCAAAAAAATCAAATTTAATTGGGGACTATTTGAAATGATACGAGACTTTTCAGATCATTTATATATGATAAGAGGGAAGGTTATGATGGGAGTCCAATTAAAAAAATCATCTGGAAATTATATTCTATGAAACTTTACGAAATGCATGTTTCGGTCAAAAATCATAGTATATTATACACTAGTTTTGGTCAAAAAAATCAAATTTAATTGGGGATTATTTGAAATGATATGAGACTTTTCAGATCATTTATATATGGTAGAGAGCGAAGGTTATGATGGAAGTCTATGCAAAAAAAATCATCTGAAAACTAGATTCTATGAAACTTTTCAAAATTCAAGTTTTGGTAAAAAATCATAATATATTATACACTAGTTTATACTAGTTTCGTTGAAAAATCAAATTAAATCCGGGACTGTTCAAAAAGATACGAAACTTCAAATATCATTTATATATTTTACGAGGGAATGTTATGATGGAACTCCATACAAAAAATCATCTGAAAATTAGATTCTATGAAAATTTTCGAAATGCAAGTTTTGGTCAAAAATCAAAGTATATTATACACTAGTTTCGGCCAAAAAAATAAAATTTAATTGGGGACTATTTGAAATGATACGAGACTTTTCAGATCATTTATATATGTTAAGAGGGAATGTTATGATGGAAGTCCATGCAAAAAAATCATCTGAAAACTAGATTCTTTTAAACTTTTTGAAATGCAAGTTTCAGTCAAAATATCATAATATATTATACACTAGTTTATACTAGTTTCGGTCAAAAATCAAATTAAATCCGAGAGTGTTTTAAATGATATGAAACTTCACATATCATTTATATATTTTACGAGGGAAGGTTATGATGGAACTCCATGCAAAAAACCATCGGAAAATTAGATTCTACGAAACTTTTTGAAATGCAAGTTTCAGTCAAAAATCAAAGTATGTTATACAATAGTTTCGGTTAAAAATAATCAAATTTAAGTGGGGACTATTTGAAATGATACGAGACATTTCTGATCATTTATATATTTTACGAGGGAAGGTTATGATGGAAGTCCATGCAAAAAATAATCTGAAAATTAGATTCTATGAAACGTTTCGAAATGCAAGTTTCGGTCAAAAATCATAGTATATTATACACTAGTTTCGGTCAAAAAAATCAAATTTAATTGGGTACTAATTGAAATGATACGAGAGTTTTCAGATCATTTATATATGATAAGAGGGAAGGTTATGATGGCAGTCCAAGTAAAAAAATCATCTGAAAATTATATTCTATGAAACTTTACGAAATGCATGTTTCGGTCAAAAATCACAGTATATTATACACTCGTTTTGGTCAAAAAAATTAAATTTAATTGGGGACTATTTGAAATGATACGAGACTTTTCAGATCATTTATATATGATAGAGAGGGAAGGTTATGATGGAAGTACATGCAAAAAAAATCATCTGAAAACTAGATTCTATGAAACTTTTCGAAATTCAAGTTTTGGTAAAAAATCATAATATATTATACACTAGTTTATACTAGTTTAGTTGAAAATTCAAATTAAATCCGGGACTGTTCGAAATGATACGAAACTTCACATATCATTTATATATTTTACGAGGGAAGGTTATGATGGAACTCCATACAAAAAATCATCTGAAAATTAGATTCTATGAAACTTTTCGAAATGCAAGTTTCGGTTAAAAATCAAAGTATATTATACACTAGTTTCGGCCAAAAAAATCAAATTTAATTGGGGACTATTTGAAATGATACGAGACTTTTCAGATCATTTATATATGTTAAGAGGGAATGTTATGATGGATGTCCATGCAAAAAAATCATCAGAAAACTAGATTCTATGAAACTTTTCGAAATGCAAGTTTTGGTTAAAAAATCATAATATATTATCCACTAGTTTATACTAGTTTCGGTCAAAAATCAAATTAAATCCTGGACTGTTCGAAATGATACGAAACTTCATATATCGTTTATATATTTTACGAGGGTTTGTTGTGATGGAAGTCCATGCAAAAAATCATCTGAAAATTAGATTCTATGAAACTTTTCGAAATGCAAGTTTCGGTCAAAAATCATAGTATATTATACACTAGTTTCGGTCAAAAAAATCAAAATTAATTGGGTACTATTAGAAATGATACGAGACTTTTCAGATCATTTATATATGATAAGTGGGAAGGTTATGATGGAAGTCCAAGCAAAAATATCATCTGAAAATTATATTCTATGAAACTTTACGAAATGCATGTTTCGGTCAAAAATCACAGTATGTTATACACTAGTTTTGGTCAAAAAAATCAAATTTAATTGGGGACTATTTGAAATGATACGAGAGTTTTCAGATCATTTATATATGATAGAGAGGGAAGGTTATGATGGAAGTACATGCAAAAAAAATCATCTGAAAACTAGATTCTATGAAACTTTTCGAAATTCAAGTTTTGGTAAAAAATCATAATATATTATACACTAGTTTATACTAGTTTCGGTGAAAAGTCAAATTAAATCCGGGACTGTTCGAAATGATACGAAACTTCACATATCATTTATATTTTTTACGAGGGAAGGTTATGATGGAACTCCATACAAAAAATCATCTGAAAATTAGATTCTATGAAACTTTTCGAAATGAAAGTTTCAGTCAAAAATCAAAGTATATTATACACTAGTTTCGGCCAAAAAAATCAAATTTAATTGGGGACTATTTGATATGATACGAGACTTTTCAGATCATTTATATATGATAAGAGGGAAAGTTATGATGGATGTCCATGCAAAAAAATTATCAGAAAACTAGATTCTATGAAACTTTTCGAAATGCAAGTTTTGGTTAAAAAATCATAATATATTATCCACTAGTTTATACTAGTTTCGGTCAAAAATCAAATTAAATCCTGGACTGTTCGAAATGATACGAAACTTCACATATCGTTTATATATTTTACGAGGGTTTGTTGTGATGGAAGTCCATGCAAAAAATCATCTGAAAATTAGATTCTAGGAAACTTTTCGAAATGCAAGTTTCGGTCAAAAATCATAGTATATTATACACTAGTTTCGGTCAAAAAAATCAAATTTAATTGGGTACTATTAGAAATGATACGAGACTTTTCAGATCATTTATATATGATAAGTGGGAAGGTTATGATGGAAGTCCAAGCAAAAATATCATCTGAAAATTATATTCTATGAAACTTTACGAAATGCATGTTTCGGTCAAAAATCATAGTATGTTATACACTAGTTTTGGTCAAAAAAATCAAATTTAATTGGGGACTATTTGAAATGATACGAGACTTTTCAGATCATTTATATATGATAGAGAGGGAAGGTTATGATGGAAGTCCATGCAAAAAAAATCATCTGAAAACTAGATTCTTTGAAACTTTTCGAAATTCATGTTTTGGTAAAAAATCATAATATATTATACACTAGTTTATACTAGTTTCGGTGAAAAATCAAATTAAATCCGGGACTGTTCGAAATGATACGAAACTTCACATATCATTTATATATTTTACGAGGGAAGGTTATGATGGAACTCCATACAAAAAATCATCTGAAAATTAGATTTTATGAAACTTTTCGAAATGCAAGTTTCGGTTAAAAATCAAAGTATATTATACACTAGTTTCGGCCAAAAATTTCAAATTTAATTGGGGACTATTCGAAATGATACGAGACTTTTCAGATCATTTATATATGTTAAGAGGGAATGTTATGATGAAAGTCCATGCAAAAAAATCATCTGAAAACCAGATTCTATTAAACTTTTCGAAATGCAAGTTTCATTCAAAATATCATAATATATTATACACTAGTTTATACTAGTTTCGGTCAAAAATCAAATTAAATCCGAGACTGTTTGAAATGATATGGAACTTCACATATCATTTATATATTTTACGAGGGAAGGTTATGATGGAACTCCATGCAAAAAATCACGGAAAATTAGATTCTCCGAAACTTTTTGAAAAGCAAGTTTCGGTTAAAAATCAAAGTATATTATACACTATTTTCGGTAAAAAAAAATCAAATTTAAATGGGGACTATTTGAAATGATACGAGACATTTCTGATCATTTATATATGATAAGAGGGAAAGCTATGATGGAAGTCCATGCAAATAATCATCTGAAAATTAGATGCTATGAAACTTTTCGAAATGCAAGTTTCGGTCAAAAATCATAGTATATTATACACTAGTTTCGGTCAAAAAAATCAAATTTAATTGGGTACTATTTGAAATGATACGAGACTTTTCAGATCATTTATATATGATAAGAGTTAAGGTTATGATGGAAGTCCAAGTAAAAAAATCATCTGAAAATTATATTCTATGAAATTTACGAAATGCATGTTTCGGTCAAAAATCATAGTATATTATACACTAGTTTTGGTAAAAAAATCAAATTTAATTGGGAATTATTTGAAATGATACGATACTTTTCACATCATTTATATATGGTAGAGAGCGAAGGTTATGATGGAAGTTTATGCAAAAAAAATCATCTGAAAACTAGATTCTATGAAACTTTTCGAAATCCAAGTTTTGGTATAAAATCATAATATACTATACACTAGTTTATACTAGTTTCGGTGAAAAATCAAATTTAATACGGGACTGTTCGAAATGATACGAAACTTCACATATCATTTATATATTTTACGAGGGAAGGTTATGATGAAACTCCATACAAAAAATCATCTGAAAATTAGATTCTATGAAACTTTTCGAAATGCAAGTTTCAGTCAAAAACCAAAGTATATTATACACTATTTTCGGCCAAAAAAATCAAATTTAATTGGGGACTATTTGAAATGATACGAGACTTTTCAGATCATTTATATATGATAAGAGGGAAGGTTATGATGGGAGTCCAATTAAAAAAATCATCTGGAAATTATATTCTATGAAACTTTACGAAATGCATGTTTCGGTCAAAAATCATAGTATATTATACACTAGTTTTGGTCAAAAAAATCAAATTTAATTGGGGATTATTTGAAATGATACGAGACTTTTCAGATCATTTATATATGGTAGAGAGCGAAGGTTATGATGGAAGTCTATGCAAAAAAAATCATCTGAAAACTAGATTCTATGAAACTTTTCAAAATTCAAGTTTTGGTAAAAAATCATAATATATTATACACTAGTTTATACTAGTTTCGGTGAAAAATCAAATTAAATCCGGGACTGTTCGAAAAGATACGAAACTTCAAATATCATTTATATATTTTACGAGGGAATGTTATGATGGAACTCCATACAAAAAATCATCTGAAAATTAGATTCTATGAAAATTTTCGAAATGCAAGTTTTGGTCAAAAATCAAAGTATATTATACACTAGTTTCGGCCAAAAAAATAAAATTTAATTGGGGACTATTTGAAATGATACGAGACTTTTCAGATCATTTATATATGTTAAGAGGGAATGTTATGATGGAAGTCCATGCAAAAAAATCATCTGAAAACTAGATTCTTTTAAACTTTTTGAAATGCAAGTTTCAGTCAAAATATCATAATATATTATACACTAGTTTATACTAGTTTCGGTCAAAAATCAAATTAAATCCGAGAGTGTTTTAAATGATATGAAACTTCACATATCATTTATATATTTTACGAGGGAAGGTTATGATGGAACTCCATGCAAAAAACCATCGGAAAATTAGATTCTACGAAACTTTTTGAAATGCAAGTTTCAGTCAAAAATCAAAGTATGTTATACAATAGTTTCGGTTAAAAAAAATCAAATTTAAGTGGGGACTATTTGAAATGATACGAGACATTTCTGATCATTTATATATTTTACGAGGGAAGGTTATGATGGAAGTCCATGCAAAAAATAATCTGAAAATTAGATTCTATGAAACGTTTCGAAATGCAAGTTTCGGTCAAAAATCATAGTATATTATACACTAGTTTCGGTCAAAAAAATCAAATTTAATTGGGTACTAATTGAAATGATACGAGAGTTTTCAGATCATTTATATATGATAAGAGGGAAGGTTATGATGGCAGTCCAAGTAAAAAAATCATCTGAAAATTATATTCTATGAAACTTTACGAAATGCATGTTTCGGTCAAAAATCACAGTATATTATACACTCGTTTTGGTCAAAAAAATTAAATTAAATTGGGGACTATTTGAAATGATACGAGACTTTTCAGATCATTTATATATGATAGAGAGGGAAGGTTATGATGGAAGTACATGCAAAAAAAATCATCTGAAAACTAGATTCTATGAAACTTTTCGAAATTCAAGTTTTGGTAAAAAATCATAATATATTATACACTAGTTTATACTAGTTTAGTTGAAAATTCAAATTAAATCCGGGACTGTTCGAAATGATACGAAACTTCACATATCATTTATATATTTTACGAGGGAAGGTTATGATGGAACTCCATACAAAAAATCATCTGAAAATTAGATTCTATGAAACTTTTCGAAATGCAAGTTTCGGTTAAAAATCAAAGTATATTATACACTAGTTTCGGCCAAAAAAATCAAATTTAATTGGGGACTATTTGAAATGATACGAGACTTTTCAGATCATTTATATATGTTAAGAGGGAATGTTATGATGGATGTCCATGCAAAAAAATCATCAGAAAACTAGATTCTATGAAACTTTTCGAAATGCAAGTTTTGGTTAAAAAATCATAATATATTATCCACTAGTTTATACTAGTTTCGGTCAAAAATCAAATTAAATCCTGGACTGTTCGAAATGATACGAAACTTCATATATCGTTTATATATTTTACGAGGGTTTGTTGTGATGGAAGTCCATGCAAAAAATCATCTGAAAATTAGATTCTATGAAACTTTTCGAAATGCAAGTTTCGGTCAAAAATCATAGTATATTATACACTAGTTTCGGTCAAAAAAATCAAAATTAATTGGGTACTATTAGAAATGATACGAGACTTTTCAGATCATTTATATATGATAAGTGGGAAGGTTATGATGGAAGTCCAAGCAAAAATATCATCTGAAAATTATATTCTATGAAACTTTACGAAATGCATGTTTCGGTCAAAAATCACAGTATGTTATACACTAGTTTTGGTCAAAAAAATCAAATTTAATTGGGGACTATTTGAAATGATACGAGAGTTTTCAGATCATTTATATATGATAGAGAGGGAAGGTTATGATGGAAGTACATGCAAAAAAAATCATCTGAAAACTAGATTCTATGAAACTTTTCGAAATTCAAGTTTTGGTAAAAAATCATAATATATTATACACTAGTTTATACTAGTTTCGGTGAAAAGTCAAATTAAATCCGGGACTGTTCGAAATGATACGAAACTTCACATATCATTTATATTTTTTACGAGGGAAGGTTATGATGGAACTCCATACAAAAAATCATCTGAAAATTAGATTCTATGAAACTTTTCGAAATGAAAGTTTCAGTCAAAAATCAAAGTATATTATACACTAGTTTCGGCCAAAAAAATGAAATTTAATTGGGGACTATTTGATATGATACGAGACTTTTCAGATCATTTATATATGATAAGAGGGAAAGTTATGATGGATGTCCATGCAAAAAAATTATCAGAAAACTAGATTCTATGAAACTTTTCGAAATGCAAGTTTTGGTTAAAAAATCATAATATATTATCCACTAGTTTATACTAGTTTCGGTCAAAAATCAAATTAAATCCTGGACTGTTCGAAATGATACGAAACTTCACATATCGTTTATATATTTTACGAGGGTTTGTTGTGATGGAAGTCCATGCAAAAAATCATCTGAAAATTAGATTCTAGGAAACTTTTCGAAATGCAAGTTTCGGTCAAAAATCATAGTATATTATACACTAGTTTCGGTCAAAAAAATCAAATTTAATTGGGTACTATTAGAAATGATACGAGACTTTTCAGATCATTTATATATGATAAGTGGGAAGGTTATGATGGAAGTCCAAGCAAAAATATCATCTGAAAATTATATTCTATGAAACTTTACGAAATGCATGTTTCGGTCAAAAATCATAGTATGTTATACACTAGTTTTGGTCAAAAAAATCAAATTTAATTGGGGACTATTTGAAATGATACGAGACTTTTCAGATCATTTATATATGATAGAGAGGGAAGGTTATGATGGAAGTCCATGCAAAAAAAATCATCTGAAAACTAGATTCTTTGAAACTTTTCGAAATTCATGTTTTGGTAAAAAATCATAATATATTATACACTAGTTTATACTAGTTTCGGTGAAAAATCAAATTAAATCCGGGACTGTTCGAAATGATACGAAACTTCACATATCATTTATATATTTTACGAGGGAAGGTTATGATGGAACTCCATACAAAAAATCATCTGAAAATTAGATTTTATGAAACTTTTCGAAATGCAAGTTTCGGTTAAAAATCAAAGTATATTATACACTAGTTTCGGCCAAAAATTTCAAATTTAATTGGGGACTATTCGAAATGATACGAGACTTTTCAGATCATTTATATATGTTAAGAGGGAATGTTATGATGAAAGTCCATGCAAAAAAATCATCTGAAAACCAGATTCTATTAAACTTTTCGAAATGCAAGTTTCATTCAAAATATCATAATATATTATACACTAGTTTATACTAGTTTCGGTCAAAAATCAAATTAAATCCGAGACTGTTTGAAATGATATGGAACTTCACATATCATTTATATATTTTACGAGGGAAGGTTATGATGGAACTCCATGCAAAAAATCACGGAAAATTAGATTCTCCGAAACTTTTTGAAAAGCAAGTTTCGGTTAAAAATCAAAGTATATTATACACTATTTTCGGTAAAAAAAAATCAAATTTAAATGGGGACTATTTGAAATGATACGAGACATTTCTGATCATTTATATATGATAAGAGGGAAAGCTATGATGGAAGTCCATGCAAATAATCATCTGAAAATTAGATGCTATGAAACTTTTCGAAATGCAAGTTTCGGTCAAAAATCATAGTATATTATACACTAGTTTCGGTCAAAAAAATCAAATTTAATTGGGTACTATTTGAAATGATACGAGACTTTTCAGATCATTTATATATGATAAGAGTTAAGGTTATGATGGAAGTCCAAGTAAAAAAATCATCTGAAAATTATATTCTATGAAATTTACGAAATGCATGTTTCGGTCAAAAATCATAGTATATTATACACTAGTTTTGGTAAAAAAATCAAATTTAATTGGGAATTATTTGAAATGATACGATACTTTTCACATCATTTATATATGGTAGAGAGCGAAGGTTATGATGGAAGTTTATGCAAAAAAAATCATCTGAAAACTAGATTCTATGAAACTTTTCGAAATCCAAGTTTTGGTATAAAATCATAATATACTATACACTAGTTTATACTAGTTTCGGTGAAAAATCAAATTTAATACGGGACTGTTCGAAATGATACGAAACTTCACATATCATTTATATATTTTACGAGGGAAGGTTACGATGGAACTCCATACAAAAAATCATCTGAAAATTAGATTCTATGAAACTTTTCGAAATGCAAGTTTCAGTCAAAAACCAAAGTATATTATACACTATTTTCGGCCAAAAAAATCAAATTTAATTGGGGACTATTTGAAATGATACGAGACTTTTCAGATCATTTATATATGATAAGAGGGAAGGTTATGATGGGAGTCCAATTAAAAAAATCATCTGGAAATTATATTCTATGAAACTTTACGAAATGCATGTTTCGGTCAAAAATCATAGTATATTATACACTAGTTTTGGTCAAAAAAATCAAATTTAATTGGGGATTATTTGAAATGATACGAGACTTTTCAGATCATTTATATATGGTAGAGAGCGAAGGTTATGATGGAAGTCTATGCAAAAAAAATCATCTGAAAACTAGATTCTATGAAACTTTTCGAAATTCAAGTTTTGGTAAAAAATCATAATATATTATACACTAGTTTATACTAGTTTCGGTGAAAAATCAAATTAAATCCGGGACTGTTCGAAAAGATACGAAACTTCAAATATCATTTATATATTTTACGAGGGAATGTTATGATGGAACTCCATACAAAAAATCATCTGAAAATTAGATTCTATGAAAATTTTCGAAATGCAAGTTTTGGTCAAAAATCAAAGTATATTATACACTAGTTTCGGCCAAAAAAATAAAATTTAATTGGGGACTATTTGATATGATACGAGACTTTTCAGATCATTTATATATGATAAGAGGGAAAGTTATGATGGAAGTCCATGCAAGAAAATCATCAGAAAACTAGATTCTATGAAACTTTTCGAAATGCAAGTTTTGGTTAAAAAATCATAATATATTATCCACTAGTTTATACTAGTTTCGGTCAAAAATCAAATTAAATCCTGGACTGTTCGAAATGATACGAAACTTCATATATCGTTTATATATTTTACGAGGGTTTGTTGTGATGGAAGTCCATGCAAAAAATCATCTGAAAATTAGATTCTATGAAACTTTTCGAAATGCAAGTTTCGGTCAAAAATCATAGTATATTATACACTAGTTTCGGTCAAAAAAATCAAAATTAATTGGGTACTATTAGAAATGATACGAGACTTTTCAGATCATTTATATATGATAAGTGGGAAGGTTATGATGGAAGTCCAAGCAAAAATATCATCTGAAAATTATATTCTATGAAACTTTACGAAATGCATGTTTCGGTCAAAAATCACAGTATGTTATACACTAGTTTTGGTCAAAAAAATCAAATTTAATTGGGGACTATTTGAAATGATACGAGACTTTTCAGATCATTTATATATGATAGAGAGGGAAGGTTATGATGGAAGTACATGCAAAAAAAATCATATGAAAACTAGATTCTATGAAACTTTTCGAAATTCAAGTTTTGGTAAAAAATCATAATATATTATACACTAGTTTATACTAGTTTCGGTGAAAAGTCAAATTTAATCCGGGACTGTTCGAAATGATACGAAACTTCACATATCATTTATATTTTTTACGAGGGAAGGTTATGATGGAACTCCATACAAAAAATCATCTGAAAATTAGATTCTATGAAACTTTTCGAAATGAAAGTTTCAGTCAAAAATCAAAGTATATTATACACTAGTTTCGGCCAAAAAAATCAAATTTAATTGGGGACTATTTGATATGATACGAGACTTTTCAGATCATTTATATATGATAAGAGGGAAAGTTATGATGGAAGTCCATGCAAGAAAATCATCAGAAAACTAGATTCTATGAAACTTTTCGAAATGCAAGTTTTGGTTAAAAAATCATAATATATTATCCACTAGTTTATACTAGTTTCGGTCAAAAATCAAATTAAATCCTGGACTGTTCGAAATGATACGAAACTTCATATATCGTTTATATATTTTACGAGGGTTTGTTGTGATGGAAGTCCATGCAAAAAATCATCTGAATATTAGATTCTAGGAAACTTTTCGAAATGCAAGTTTCGGTCAAAAATCATAGTATATTATACACTAGTTTCGGTCAAAAAAATCAAATTTAATTGGGTACGATTAGAAATGATACGAGACTTTTCAGATCATTTATATATGATAAGTGGGAAGGTTATGATGGAAGTCCAAGCAAAAATATCATCTGAAAATTATATTCTATGAAACTTTACGAAATGCATGTTTCGGTCAAAAATAACAGTATGTTATACACTAGTTTTGGTCAAAAAAATCAAATTTAATTGGGGACTATTTGAAATGATACGAGACTTTTCAGATCATTTATATATGATAGAGAGGGAAGGTTATGATGGAAGTCCATGCAAAAAAAATCATCTGAAAACTAGATTCTTTGAAACTTTTCGAAATTCAAGTTTTGGTAAAAAATCATAATATATTATACACTACTAGTTTCGGTGAAAAATTAAATTAAATCCGGGACTGTTCGAAATGATACGAAACTTCACATATCATTTATATATTTTACGAGGGAAGGTTATGATGGAACTCCATACAAAAAATCATCTGAAAATTAGATTTTATGAAACTTTTCGAAATGCAAGTTTCGGTTAAAAATCAAAGTATATTATACACTAGTTTCGGCCAAAAAAATCAAATTTAATTGGGGACTATTTGAAATGATACGAGACTTTTCAGATCATTTATATATGTTAAGAGGGAATGTTATGATGGAAGTCCATGCAAAAAAATCATCTGAAAACTAGATTCTATTAAACTTTTCGAAATGCAAGTTTCAGTCAAAATATCATCATATATTATACACTAGTTTATACTAGTTTCGGTCAAAAATCAAATTAAATCCGAGAGTGTTTGAAATGATATGAAACTTCACATATCATTTATATATTTTACGATGGAAGGTTATGATGGAACTCCATGCAAAAAATCATCGGAAAATTAGATTCTACGAAACTTTTTGAAATGCAAGTTTCAGTCAAAAATCAAAGTATGTTATACAATAGTTTCGGTAAAAAAAATCAAATTTAGGTGGGGACTATTTGAAATGATACGAGACATTTCTGATCATTTATATATTTTACGAGGGAAGGTTATGATGGAAGTCCATTCAAAAAATCATCTGAAAATTAGATTCTATGAAACGTTTCGAAATGCAAGTTTCGTTCAAAAATCATAGTATATTATACACTAGTTTCGGTCAAAAAAATAAAATTTAATTGGGTACTAACTGAAATGATACGAGAGTTTTCAGATCATTTATATATGATAAGAGGGAAGTTTATGATGGCAGTCCAAGTAAAAAAATCATCTGAAAATTATATTATATGAAACTTTACGAAATGCATGTTTCGGTCAAAAATCACAGTATATTATACACTAGTTTTGGTCAAAAAAATCAAATTTAATTGGGGACTATTTGAAATGATACGGGACTTTTCAGATCATTTATATATGATAGAGAGGGAAGGTTATGATGGAAGTCCATGCAAAAAAAATCATCTGAAAACTAGATTCTATGAAACTATTCGAAATTCAAGTTTCGGTTAATAATCAAAGTATATTATACACTAGTTTCAGCCAAAAAATTCAAATTTAATTGGGGACTATTTGAAATGATACGAGACTTTTCAGATCATTTATATATGTTAAGAGGGTATGTTATGATGAAAGTCCATGCAAAAAAATCATCTAAAAACCAGATTCTATTAAACTTTTCGAAATGCAAATTTCATTCAAAATATCATAATATATTATACACTAGTTTATACTAATTTCGGTCAAAAATCAAATTAAATCCGAGACTATTTGAAATGATATGGAACTTCACATATCATTTATATATTTTACGAGGGAAGGTTATGATGGAACTCCATGCAAAAAATCATCGGAAAATTAGATTCTACGAAACTTTTTGAAATGCAAGTTTCGGTCAAAAATCAAAGTATATTATACACTTGTTTCGGTAAAAAAATCAAATTTAAATGGGGACTATTTGAAATGATACGAGACATTTCTGATCATTTATATATGATAAGAGGGAAGGTTATGATGGAAGTCCATGCAAAAAATCATCTGAAAATTAGATTCTATGAAACTTTTCGAAATGCAAGTTTCGGTCAAAAATCATAGTATATTATACACTAGTTTCGGTCAAAAAAATCAAATTTAATTGGGTACTATTTGAAATGATACGAGACTTTTCAGATCATTTATATATGATAAGAGGGAAGGTTTATGATGGAAGTCCAAGTAAAAAAATCATCTGAAAATTATATTCTATGAAACTTTACGAAATGCATGTTTCGGTCAAAAATCACAGTATATTATACACTAGTTTGGGTCAAAAAAATCAAATTTAATTGGGGAATATTTGAAATGATACGGGACTTTTCAGATCATTTATATATGATAGAGAGGGAATGTTATGATGGAAGTCCATGCAAAAAAAATCATTTGAAAACTAGATTCTTTGAAACTTTTCGAAATTCAAGTTTTGGTAAAAAATCATAATATATTGTACACTAGTTTATACTAGTTTCGGTGAAAAATCAAATTAAATCCGGGACTGTTCGAAATGATACGAAACTTCACATATCATTTATATATTTTACGAGGGAAGGTTATGATGGAACTCCATACAAAAAATCATCTGAAAATTAGATTCTATGAAACTTTTCGAAATGCAAGTTTCGGTCAAAAATCAAAGTATATTATACACTAGTTTCGGCCAAAAAAATCAAATTTAATTGGGGACTATTTGAAATGATACGAGACTTTTCAGATCATTTATATATGATAAGAGGGAAGGTTATGATGGAAGTCCATGCAAAAAAATCATCAGAAAACTAGATTCTATGAAACTTTTCGAAATGCAAGTTTTGGTTAAAAAATCATAATATATTATCCACTAGTTTATACTAGTTTCGGTCAAAAATCAAATTAAATCCGGGACTGTTTGAAATGATACGAAACTTCACATATCATTTATATATTTTACGAGGGTTGGTTGTGATGGAAGTCCATGCAAAAAATCATCTGAAAATTAGATTCTATGAAACTTTTCAAATGCAAGTTTCGGTCAAAAATCATAGTATATTATACACTAGTTTCGGTCAAAAAAATCAAATTTAATTGGGTACTATTAGAAATGATACGAGACTTTTCAGATCAGTTATATATGATAAGTGGGAAGTTTATGATGGAAGTCCAAGCAAAAATATCATCTGAAAATTATATTCTATGAAACTTTACGAAATGCATGTTTCGGTCAAAAATCACAGTATATTATACACTAGTTTTGGTAAAAAAGTTCAAATTTAATTGGGGACTATTTGAAATGATACGAGACTTTTCAGATCATTTATATATGATAGAGAGGGAAGGTTATGATGGAAGTCCATGCAAAAAAAATCATCTGAAAACTAGATTCTTTGAAACCTTTCGAAATTCAAGTTTTGGTAAAAAATCATAATTTATTATACACTAGTTTATACTAGTTTCAGTGAAAAATCAAATTAAATCCGGGACTGTTCGAAATGATACTAAACTTCACATATCATTTATATATTTTACGAGGGAAGGTTATGATGGAACTCCATACAAAAAATCATCTGAAAATTAGTTTCTATGAAACTTTTCGAAATGCAAGTTTCGGTCAAAAATCAAAGTATATTATACACTAGTTTCGGCATAAAAATTCAAATTTAATTGGGGACTATTTTAAATGATACGATACTTTTCAGATAATTTATATATGTTAAGAGGGAATGTTATGATGAAAGTCCATGCAAAAAAATCATCTGAAAACCAGATTCTATTAAACTTTTCGAAATGCAAGTTTAATTCAAAATATCATAATATATTATACACTAGTTTATACTAGTTTCGGTCAAAAATCAAATTAAATCCGAGACTATTTGAAATGATATGGAACTTCACATATCATTTATATATTTTACGAGGGAAGGTTATGATGGAACTCCATGTAAAAAATCATCGGAAAATTAGATTCTACGAAACTTTTTGAAAAGCAAGTTTCGGTCAAAAATCAATGTATATTATACACTAGTTTCGGTAAAAAAAAATCAAATTTAAATGGGGACTATTTGAAAATATACGAGACATTTCTGATCATTTATATATGATAAGAGGGATGGTTATGATGGAAGTCCATGCAAAAAATCATCTGAAAATTAGATTCTATGAAACTTTTCGAAATGCAAGTTTCGGTCAAAAATCATAGTATATTATACACTAGTTTCGGTCAAAAAAATCAAATTTAATTGGGTACTATTTGAAATGATACGAGACTTTTCAGATCATTTATATATGATAAGAGGGAAGGTTTATGATGGAAGTCCAAGTAAAAAAATCATCTGAAAATTATATTCTATGAAACTTTACGAAATGCATGTTTCGGTCAAAAATCATAGTATATTATACACTAGTTTTGGTCAAAAAAAATCAAATTTAATTAGAGACTATTTGAAATGATACGAGACTTATCAGATCATTTATATATGATAGAGAGGGAAGGTTATGATGAAAGTCCATTTAAAAAAAATAATCTGAAAACTAGATTCTATGAAACTTTTCAAAATTCAAGTTTTGGTAAAAAATCATAATATATTATACACTAGTTTATACTAGTTTCGGTGAAAAATCAAATTTAATACGGGACTGTTCGAAATGATACGAAACTTCACATATCATTTATATATTTTACGAGGGAAGGTTATGATGGAACTCCATACAAAAAATCATCTGAAAATTAGATTCTATGAAACTTTTCGAAATGCAAGTTTTAGTCAAAAATCAAAGTATATTATACACTAGTTTCGGCCAAAAAAATCAAATTTAATTGGGGACTATTTGAAATGATACGAGACTTTTCAGATCATTTATATATGATAAGAGGGAAGGTTATGATGGAAGTCCATGCAAAAAAATCATCAGAAAACTAGATTCTATGAAACTTTTCGAAATGCAAGTTTTGGTTAAAAAATCATAATATATTATCCACTAGTTTATACTAGTTTCGGTCAAAAATCAAATTAAATCCGGGACTGTTCGAAATGATACGAAACTTCACATATCATTTATATATTTTACGAGGGTTGGTTGTGATGGAAGTCCATGCAAAAAATCATCTGAAAATTAGATTCTATGAAACTTTTCGAAATGCAAGTTTCGGTCAAAAATCATAGTATATTATACACAAGTTTCGGTCAAAAAAATCAAATTTAATTGGGTACTATTAGAAATGATACGAGACTTTTCAGATCATTTATATATGATAAGTGGGATGTTTATGATGGAAGTCCAAGCAAAAATATCATCTGAAAATTATATTCTATGAAACTTTAAGAAATGCATGTTTCGGTCAAAAATCACAGTATATTATACACTAGTTTTGGTCAAAAAAATCAAATTTTATTGGGGACTATTTGAAATGATACGAGACTTTTCAGATCATTTATATATGATAGAGAGGGAAGGTTATGATGGAAGTCCATGCAAAAAAAATCATCTGAAAACTAGATTCTTTGAAACTTTTCGAAATTCAAGTTTTGGTAAAAAATTATAATTTATTATACACTAGTTTATACTAGTTTCAATGAAAAATCAAATTAAATTCGGGACTGTTAGAAATGATACGAAACTTCACATATCATTTATATATTTTACGAGGGAAGGTTATGATGGAACTCCATACAAAAAATCATCTGAAAATTAGTTTCTATGAAACTTTTCAAAATGCAAGTTTCGGTCAAAAATCAAAGTATATTATACACTAGTTTCGGCCAAAAAATTCAAATTTAATTGGGGACTATTTTAAATGATACGAGACTTTTCAGATCATTTATATATATTAAGAGGGAATGTTGTGATGAAAGTCCATGCAAAAAAATCATCTGAAAACCAGATTCTATTAAACTTTTCGAAATGCAAGTTTCATTCAAAATATCATAATATATTATACACTAGTTTATACTAGTTTCGGTCAAAAATCAAATTAAATCCGAGACTATTTGAAATGATATGGAACTTCACATATCATTTTTATATTTTACGAGGGAAAGTTATGATGGAACTCCATGCAAAAAATCATCGGAAAATTAGATTCTACGAAACTTTTTGAAAAGCAAGTTTCGGTCAATAATCAAAGTATATTATACACTAGTTTCGGTAAAAAAAAATCAAATTTAAATGGGGACTATTTGAAATGATACGAGACATTTATGATCATTTATATATGATAAGAGGGAAGGTTATGATGGAAGTCCATGCAAAAAATCATCTGAAAATTAAATTCTATGAAACTTTTCGAAATGCAAGTTTCGGTAAAAAATCATAGTATATTATACACTAGTTTCGGTCAAAAAAATCAAATTTAATTGGGTACTATTTGAAATGATACGAGACTTTTCAGATCATTTATATATGATAAGAGGGAAGGTTTATGATGGAAGTTCAAGTAAAAAAATCATCTGAAAATTATATTTTATGAAACTTTACGAAATGCATGTTTCGGTCAAAAATCATAGTATATTATACACTAGTTTTGGTCAAAAAATCAAATTTAATTAGGGACTATTTGAAATGATACGAGACTTTTCAGATCATTTATATATGATAGAGAGGGAAGGTTATGATGAAAGTCCATGCAAAAAAAATAATCTGAAAACTAGATTCTATGAAACTTTTCAAAATTCAAGTTTTGGTAAAAAAATCATAATATATTATACACTAGTTTTTACTAGTTTCGGTGAAAAATCAAATTAAATACGGGACTGTTCGAACTGATACGAAACTTCACATATCATTTTTATATTTTACGAGGGAAGGTTATGATGGAACTCCATACAAAAAATCATCTGAAAATTAGATTCTATGAAACTTTTCGAAATGCAAGTTTTAGTCAAAAATCAAAGTATATTATACACTAGTTTCGGCCAAAAAAATCAAATTTAATTGGGGACTATTTGAAATGATACGAGACTTTTCAGATCATTTATATATGATAAGAGGGAAGGTTATGATGGAAGTCCATGCAAAAAAATCATCAGAAAACTAGATTCTATGAAACTTTTCGAAATGCAAGTTTTGGTTAAAAAATCATAATATATTATCCACTTGTTTATACTAGTTTCGGTCAAAAATAAAATTAAATCCGGGACTGTTCGAAATGATACGAAACTTAACATATCATTTATATATTTTACGAGGGTTGGTTGTGATGGAAGTCCATGCAAAAAATCATCTGAAAATTAGATTCTATGAAACTTTTCGAAATGCAAGTTTCGGTCAAAAATCATAGTATATTATACACTAGTTTCGGTCAAAAAAATCAAATTTAATTGGGTACTATTAGAAATGATACGAGACTTTTCAGATCATTTATATATGATAAGTGGGAAGTTTATGATGGAAGTCCAAGCAAAAATATCATCTGAAAATCATATTCTATGAAACTTTACGAAATGCATGTTTCGGTCAAAAATCACAGTATATTATACACTAGTTTTGGTCTAAAAAATCAAATTTAATTGGGGACAATTTGAAATGATACGAGACTTTTCAGATCATTTATATATGATAGAGAGGGAAGGTTATGATGGAAGTCCATGCAAAAAAAATCATCTGAAAACTAGATTCTTTGAAACTTTTCGAAATTCAAGTTTTGTTAAAAAATCATAATATATTATACACTAGTTTATACTAGTTTCGGTGAAAAATCAAATTAAATACGGGACTGTTCGAAATGATACGAAACTTCACATATCATTTATATATTTTACGAGGGAAGGTTATGATGGAACTCCATACAAAAAATCATCTGAAAATTAGATTCTATGAAACTTTTCGAAATGCAAGTTTCAGTCAAAAATCAAAGTATATTATACACTAGTTTCGGCCAAAAAATTCAAATTTAATTGGGGACTATTCGAAATGATACGAGACTTTTCAGATCATTTATATATGTTAAGAGGGAATGTTATGAAGAAAGTCCATGCAAAAAAATCATCTGAAAATTATATTTTATAAAACTTTACGAAATGCATGTTTCGGTCAAAAATCATAGTATATTATACACTAGTTTTGGTCAAAAAAATCAAATTTAATTAGGGACTATTTGAAATGCTACGAGACTTTTCAGATCATTTATATATGATAGAGAGGGAAGGTTATGATGAAAGTCCATGCAAAAAAAATAATCTGAAAACTAGATTCTATGAAACTTTTCAAAATTCAATTTTTAGTAAAAAATCATAATATATTATACACTAGTTTATACTAGTTTCGGTGAAAAATCAAATTTAATACGGGACTGTTCGAAATGATACGAAACTTCACATATCATTTATATATTTTACGAGGGAAGGTTATGATGGAACTCCATACAAAAAATCATCTGAAAATTAGATTCTATGAAACTTTTCGAAATGCAAGTTTTAGTCAAAAATCAAAGTATATTATACACTAGTTTTGGCCAAAAAAATCAAATTTAATTGGGGACTATTTGAAATGATACGAGACTTTTCAGATCATTTATATATGATAAGAGGAAAGGTTATGATGGAAGTCATTGCAAAAAAATCATCAGAAAACTAGATTCTATGAAACTTTTCGAAATGCAAGTTTTGGTTAAAAAATCATAATATATTATCCACTAGTTTATACTAGTTTCGGTCAAAAATCAAATTAAATCCGGGACTGTTCGAAATGATACGAAACTTCACATATCATTTATATATTTTACGAGGGTTGGTTGTGATGGAAGTCCATGCAAAAAATCATCTGAAAATTAGATTCTATGAAACTTTTCGAAATGCAAGTTTCGCTCAAAAATCATAGTATATTATACACTAGTTTCGGTCAAAAAAATCAAATTTAATTGGGTACTATTAGAAATGATACGAGACTTTTCAGATCATTTGTATATGATAAGTGGGAAGTTTATGATGGAAGTCCAAGCAAAAATATCATCTGAAAATTATATTCTATGAAACTTTACGAAATGCATGTTTCGGTCAAAAATCACAGTATATTATACACTAGTTTTGGTCAAAAAAATCAAATTTAATTGGGGACTAGTTGAAATGATACGAGACTTTTCAGATCATTTATATATGATAGAGAGGGAAGGTTATGATGGAAGTCCATGCAAAAAAAATCATCTGAAAACTAGATTCTTTGAAACTTTTCGAAATTCAAGTTTTGGTAAAAAATTATAATTTATTATACACTAGTTTATACTAGTTTCGGTGAAAAATCAAATTAAATCCGGGACTGTTCGAAATGATACGAAACTTCACATATCATTTATATATTTTACGAGGGAAGGTTATGATGGAACTCCATACAAAAAATCATCTGAAAATTAGTTTCTATGAAACTTTTCGAAATGCAAGTTTCGGTCAAAAATCAAAGTATATTATACACTAGTTTCGGCCAAAAAATTCAAATTTAATTGGGGACTATTTTAAATGATACGAGACTTTTCAGATCATTTATATATGTTAAGAGGGAATGTTATGATGAAAGTCCATGCAAAAAAATCATCTGAAAACCAGATTCTATTAAACTTTTCGAAATGCAAGTTTCATTCAAAATATCATAATATATTATACACTAGTTTATACTAGTTTCGGTCAAAAATAAAATTAAATCCGAGAATATTTGAAATGATATGGAACTTCACATATCATTTATATATTTTACGAGGGAAGGTTATGATGGAACTCCATGCAAAAAATAATCGGAAAATTAGATTCTACGAAACTTTTTGAAAAGCAAGTTTCGGTCAAAAATCAAAGTATATTATACACTAGTTTCGGTAAAAAAAAATCAAATTTAAATGGGGACTATTTGAAATGATACGATACATTTCTGATCATTTATATATGATAAGAGGGAAGGTTATGATGGAAGTCCATGCAAAAAATCATCTGAAAATTAGATTCTATGAAACTTTTCGAAATGCAAGTTTCGGTAAAAAATCATAGTATATTATACACTAGTTTCGGTCAAAAAAATCAAATTTAATTGGGTACTATTTGAAATGATACGAGACTTTTCAGATCATTTATATATGATAAGAGGGAAGGTTTATGATGGAAGTCCAAGTAAAAAAATCATCTGAAAATTATATTCAATGAAACTTTACGAAATGCATGTTTCGGTCAAAAATCATAGTATATTATACACTAGTTTTGGTCAAAAAAATCAAATTTAATTAGGGACTATTTGAAATGATACGAGACTTTTCAGATCATTTATATATGATAGAGAGGGAAGGTTATGATGAAAGTCCATGCAAAAAAAATAATCTGAAAACTAGATTCTATGAAACTTTTCGAAATTCAAGTTTTGGTAAAAAATCATAATATATTATACACTAGTTTATACTAGTTTCGGTGAAAAATCAAATTAAATACGGGACTGTTCGAAATGATACGAAACTTCACATATCATTTATATATTTTACGAGGGAAGGTTATGATGGAACTCCATACAAAAAATCATCTGAAAATTAGATTCTATGAAACTTTTCGAAATGCAAGTTTTAGTCAAAAATCAAAGTATATTATACACTAGTTTCGGCCAAAAAAATCAAATTTAATTGGGGACTATTTGAAATGATACGAGACTTTTCAGATCATTTATATATGATAAGAGGGAAGGTTATGATGGAAGTCATTGCAAAAAAATCATCAGAAAACTAGATTCTATGAAACTTTTCGAAATGCAAGTTTTGGTTAAAAAATCATAATATATTATCCACTAGTTTATACTAGTTTCGGTCAAAAATCAAATTAAATCCGGGACTGTTCGAAATGATACGAAACTTCACATATCATTTATATATTTTACGAGGGTTGGTTGTGATGGAAGTCCATGCAAAAAATCATCTGAAAATTAGATTCTATGAAACTTTTCGAAATGCAAGTTTCGCTCAAAAATCATAGTATATTATACACTAGTTTCGGTCAAAAAATTAAAATTTAATTGGGTACTATTAGAAATGATACGAGACTTTTCAGATCATTTATATATGATAAGTGGGAAGTTTATGATGGAATTCCAAGCAAAAATATCATCTGAAAATTATATTCTATGAAACTTTACGAAATGCATGTTTCGGTCAAAAATCACAGTATATTATTATACACTAGTTTTGGTCAAAAAAATCAAATTTAATTGGGGACTATTTGAAATGATACGAGACTTTTCAGATCATTTATATATGATAGAGAGGGAAGGTTATGATGGAAGTCCATGCAAAAAAAATCATCTGAAAACTAGATTCTTTGAAACTTTTCGAAATTCAAGTTTTGGTAAAAAATCATAATTTATTATACACTAGTTTATACTAGTTTCGGTGAAAAATCAAATTAAATCCGGGACTGTTCGAAATGATACGAAACTTCACATATCATTTATATATTTTACGAGGGAAGGTTGTGATGGAACTCCATACCAAAAATCATCTGAAAATTAGTTTCTATGAAACTTTTCGAAATGCAAGTTTCGGTCAAAAATCAAATTATATTATACACTAGTTTCGGCCAAAAAATTCAAATTTAATTGGGGACTATTTTAAATGATACGAGACTTTTCAGATCATTTATATATGTTAAGAGGGAATGTTATGATGAAAGTCCATGCAAAAAAATCATCTGAAAACCAGATTCTATTAAACTTTTCGAAATGCAAGTTTCATTCAAAATATCATAATATATTATACATTAGTTTATACTAGTTTCGGTCAAAAATCAAATTAAATCCGAGATTATTTGAAATGATATGGAACTTCACATATCATTTATATATTTTACGAGGGAAGGTTATGATGGAACTCCATGCAAAAAATCATCGGAAAATTAGATTCTACGAAACTTTTTGAAAAGCAAGTTTCGGTCAAAAATCAAAGTATATTATACACTAGTTTCGGTAAAAAAAAATCAAATTTAAATGGGGACTATTTGAAATGATACGAGACATTTCTGATCATTTATATATGATAAGAGGGAAGGTTATGATGGAAGTCCATGCAAAAAATCATCTGAAAAATAGATTCTATGAAACTTTTTGAAATGCAAGTTTCGGTCAAAAATCATAGTATATTATACACTAGTTTCGGTCAAAAAAATAAAATTTAATTGGGTACTATTAGAAATGATACGAGACTTTTCAGACCATTTATATATGATAAGTGGGAAGTTTATGATGGAAGTCCAAGCAAAAATATCATCTGAAAATTATATTCTATGAAACTTTACGAAATGCATGTTTCGGTCAAAAATCACAGTATATTTTTATACACTAGTTTTGGTCAAAAAAATCAAATTTAATTGGGGACTATTTGAAATGATACGAGACTTTTCAGATCATTTATATATGATAGAGAGGGAAGGTTATGATTGAAGTCCATGCAAAAAAAAAATCATCTGAAAACTAGATTCTTTGAAACTTTTCGAAATTCAAGTTTTGGTAAAAAATCATAATTTATTATACACTAGTTTATACTAGTTTCGGTGAAAAATCAAATTAAATCCGGGACTGTTCGAAATGATACGAAACTTCACATATCATTTATATATTTTACGAGGGAAGGTTGTGATGGAACTCCATACCAAAAATCATCTGAAAATTAGTTTCTATGAAACTTTTCGAAATGCAAGTTTCGGTCAAAAATCAAAGTATATTATACACTAGTTTCGGCCAAAAAATTCAAATTTAATTGGGGACTATTTTAAATGTTACGAGACTTTTCACATCATTTATATATGTTAAGAGGGAATGTTATGATGAAAGTCCATGCAAAAAAATCATCTGAAAACCAAATTCTATTAAACTTTTCGAAATGCAAGTTTCATTCAAAATATCATAATATATTATACACTAGTTTATACTAGTTTCAGTCAAAAATCAAATTAAATCCGAGACTATTTGAAATGATATGGAACTTCACATATCATTTATATATTTTACGAGGGAAGGTTATGATGGAACTCCATGCAAAAAATCATCGGAAAATTAGATGCTACGAAACATTTTGAAAAGCAAGTTTCGGTCAAAAATCATTGTATATTATACACTAGTTTCGGTAAAAAAAAATCAAATTTAAATGGGGACTATTTGAAAAGATACGAGACATTTCTGATCATTTATATATGATAAGAAGGAAGGTTATGATGGAAGTCCATGCAAAAAATCATCTGAAAATTAGATTCTATGAAACTTTTCGAAATGCAAGTTTCGGTAAAAAATCATAGTATATTATACACTAGTTTCGGTCAAAAAAATCAAATTTAATTGGGTACTATTTGAAATGATACGAGACTTTTTCAGATCATTTATATATGATAAGAGGGAAGGTTTATCATGGAAGTCCAAGTAAAAAAATCATCTGAAAATTATATTCTATGAAACTTTACGAAATGCATGTTTCGGTCAAAAATCATAGTATATTATACACTAGTTTTGGTCAAAAAAATCAAATTTAATTAGGGACTATTTGAAATGATACGAGACTTTTCAGATCATTTATATATGATAGAGAGGGAAGGTTATGATGAAAGTCCATGCAAAAAAAATAATCTGAAAACTAGATTCTATGAAAATTTTCAAAATGCAAGTTTTGGTTAAAAAATCATAATATATTATCCACTAGTTTATACTAGTTTCAGTCAAAAATCAAATTAAATCCGGGACTATTCGAAATGATACGAAACTTCACATATCATTTATATATTTTACGAGGGTTGGTTGTGATGGAAGTCCATGCAAAAAATCATCTGAAAATTAGATTCTATGAAACTTTTCGAAATGCAAGTTTCGGTCAAAAATCATAGTATATTATACACTAGTTTCGGTCAAAAAAATAAAATTTAATTGGGTACTATTAGAAATGATACGAGAGTTTTCAGATCATTTATATATGATAAGTGGGAAGTTTATGATGGAAGTCCAAGCAAAAATATCATCTGAAAATTATATTCTATGAAACTTTACGAAATGCATGTTTCGGTCAAAAATCACAGTATATTATTATACACTAGTTTTGGTCAAAAAAATCAAATTTAATTGGGGACTATTTGAAATGATACGAGACTTTTCAGATCATTTATATATGATAGAGAGGGAAGGTTATGATTGAAGTCCATGCAAAAAAAATCATCTGAAAACTAGATTCTTTGAAACTTTTCGAAATTCATGTTTTGGTAAAAAATCATAATTTATTATACACTAGTTTATACTAGTTTCGGTGAAAAATCAAATTAAATCCGGGACTGTTCGAAATGATACGAAACTTCACATATCATTTATATATTTTACAAGGGAAGGTTGTGATGGAACTCCATACCAAAAATCATCTGAAAATTAGTTTCTATGAAACTTTTCGAAATGCATGTTTCGGTCAAAAATCAAAGTATATTATACACTAGTTTCGGCACAAAAATTCAAATTTAATTGGGGACTATTTTAAATGTTACAAGACTTTTCACATCATTTATATATGTTAAGAGGGAATGTTATGATGAAAGTCCATGCAAAAAAATCATCTGAAAACCAAATTCTATTAAACTTTTCGAAATGCAAGTTTCATTCAAAATATCATAATATATTATACACTAGTTTATACTAGTTTCAGTCAAAAATCAAATTAAATCCGAGACTATTTGAAATGATATGGAACTTCACATATCATTTATATATTTTACGAGGGAAGGTTATGATGGAACTCCATGCAAAAAATCATCGGAAAATTAGATGCTACGAAACTTTTTGAAAAGCAAGTTTCGGTCAAAAATCATTGTATATTATACACTAGTTTCGGTAAAAAAAAAATCAAATTTAAATGGGGACTATTTGAAAAGATACGAGACATTTCTGATCATTTATATATGATAAGAGGGAAGGTTATGATGGAAGTCCATGCAAAAAATCATCTGAAAATTAGATTCTATGAAACTTTTCGAAATGCAAGTTTCGGTCAAAAATCATAGTATATTATACACTAGTTTCGGTCAAAAAAATAAAATTTAATTGGGTACTATTAGAAATGATACGAGACTTTTCAGACCATTTATATATGATAAGTGGGAAGTTTATGATGGAAGTCCAAGCAAAAATATCATCTGAAAATTATATTCTATGAAACTTTACGAAATGCATGTTTCGGTCAAAAATCACAGTATATTTTTATACACTAGTTTTGGTCAAAAAAATCAAATTTAATTGGGGACTATTTGAAATGATACGAGACTTTTCAGATCATTTATATATGATAGAGAGGGAAGGTTATGATGGAAGTCCATGCAAAAAAAATCATCTGAAAACTAGATTCTTTGAAACTTTTCGAAATTCAAGTTTTGGTAAAAAATCATAATTTATTATACACTAGTTTATACTAGTTTCGGTGAAAAATCAAATTAAATCCGGGACTGTTCGAAATGAGACGAAACTTCACATATCATTTATATATTTTACGAGGGAAGGTTATGATGGAACTCCATACCAAAAATCATCTGAAAATTAGTTTCTATGAAACTTTTCGAAATGCAAGTTTCGGTCAAAAATCAAAGTATATTATACACTAGTTTCGGCCAAAAAATTCAAATTTAATTGGGGACTATTTTAAAAGATACGAGACTTTTCAGATCATTTATATATGTTAAGAGGGAATGTTATGATGAAAGTCCATGCAAAAAAATCATCTGAAAACCAGATTCTATTAAACTTTTCGAAATGCAAGTTTGATTCAAAATATCATAATATATTATACATTAGTTTATACTAGTTTCGGTCAAAAATCAAATTAAATCCGAGATTGTTTGAAATGATATGGAACTTCACATATCATTTATATATTTTACGAGGGAAGGTTATGATGGAACTCCATGCAAAAAATCATCGGAAAGTTAGATTCTACGAAACTTTTTGAAAAGCAAGTTTCGGTCAAAAATCAAAGTATATTATACACTAGTTTCGGTAAAAAAAAATCAAATTTAAATGGGGACTATTTGAAATGATACGAGACATTCTGATCATTTATATATGATAAGAGGGAAGGTTATGATGGAAGTCCATGCAAAAAATCATCTGAAAATTAGATTCTATGAAACTTTTCGAATTGCAAGTTTCGGTCAAAAATCATAGTATATTATACACTAGTTTCGGTCAAAAAAATCAAATTTAATTCGGTACTATTTGAAATGATACGAGACTTTTCAGATCATATATATATGATAAGAGGGAAGGTTTTTGATGGAAGTCCAACTAAAAAAATCATCTGAAAATTATATTCTATGAAACTTTACGAAATGCATGTTTCAGTCAAAAATCATAGTATATTATACACTAGTTTTGGTCAAAAAAATCAAATTTAATTGGGGATTATTTGAAATGATACTTGACTTTTCAGATCATTTATATATGGTAGAGAGCGAAGGTTATGATGGAAGTCTATGCAAAAAAAATCATCTGAAAACTAGATTCTATGAAACTTTTCGAAATTCAAGTTTTGGTAAAAAATCATAATATATAATACACTAGTTTATACTAGTTTCGGTGAAAAATTAAATTAAATCCGGGACTGTTCGAAATGATACGAAACTTCACATATCATTTATATATTTTACGAGGGAAGGTTATGATGGAAGTCCATGCAAAAAATCATCTAAAAATTAGATTCTATGAAACGTTTCGAAATGCAAGTTTCGGTCAAAAATCATAGTATATTATACACTAGTTTCGGTCAAAAAAATCAAATTTAATTGGGTACTAATTTAAATGATACGAGAGTTTTCAGATCATTTATATATGATAAGAGGGAAGGTTATGATGGCAGTCCAAGTAAAAAAATCATCTGAAAATTATATTCTATGAAACTTTACGAAATGCATGTTTCGGTTAAAAATCACAGTATATTATACACTAGTTTTGGTCAAAAAAATCAAATTTAATTGGGGACTATTTGAAATGATATGGGACTTTTCAGATCATTTATATATGATAGAGAGGGAAGGTTATGATGGAAGTCCATGCAAAAAAATTCATCTGAAAACTAGATTCTATGAAACTATTCGAAATTCAAGTTTTGGTAAAAAATCATAATATATTATACACTAGTTTATACTAGTTTCGGTGAAAAATCAAATTAAATTCGGGACTGCTCGAAATGATACGAAACTTCACATATCATTTATATATTTTACGAGGGAAGGTTATGATGGAACTCCATACAAAAAATCATCTGAAAATTAGATTCTATGAAACTTTTCGAAATGCAAGTTTCGGTCAAAAATCAAAGTATATTATACACTAGTTTCAGCCAAAAAATTCAAATTTAATTGGCGAATATTTGAAATGATACGAGACTTTTCAGATCATTTATATATGTTAAGAGGGAATGTTATGATGAAAGTCCATGCAAAAAAATCATCTAAAAACCAGATTCTATTAAACTTTTCGAAATGCAAGTTTCTTTCAAAATGTCATAATATATTATACACTAGTTTATACTAGTTTCGGTCAAAAATCAAATTAAATCCGAGACTGTTTGAAATGATATGGAACTTCACATATCATTTATATATTTTACGAGGGAAGGTTATGATGGAACTCCATGCAAAAAATCATCGGAAAGTTAGATTCTACGAAACTTTTTGAAAAGCAAGTTTAAGTCAAAAATCAAAGTATATTATACACTAGTTTCGGTAAAAAAAAATCAAATTTAAATGGGGACTATTTGAAATGATACGAGACATTTCTGATCATTTATATATGATAAGAGGGAAGGTTATGATGGAAGTCCATGCAAAAAATCATCTGAAAATTAGATTCTATGAAACTTTTCGAATTGCAAGTTTCGGTCAAAAATCATAGTATATTATACACTAGTTTCGGTCAAAAAAATCAAATTTAATTCGGTACTATTTGAAATGATACGAGACTTTTCAGATCATATATATATGATAAGAGGGAAGGTTTATGATGGAAGTCCAACTAAAAAAATCATCTGAAAATTATATTCTATGAAACTTTACGAAATGCATGTTTCAGTCAAAAATCATAGTATATTATACACTAGTTTTGGTCAAAAAAATCAAATTTAATTGGGGATTATTTGAAATGATACTTGACTTTTCAGATCATTTATATATGGTAGAGAGCGAAGGTTATGATGGAAGTCTATGCAAAAAAAATCATCTGAAAACTAGATTCTATGAAACTTTTCGAAATTCAAGTTTTGGTAAAAAATCATAATATATAATACACTAGTTTATACTAGTTTCGGTGAAAAATTAAATTAAATCCGGGACTGTTCGAAATGATACGAAACTTCACATATCATTTATATATTTTACGAGGGAAGGTTATGATGGAAGTCCATGCAAAAAATCATCTAAAAATTAGATTCTATGAAACGTTTCGAAATGCAAGTTTCGGTCAAAAATCATAGTATATTATACACTAGTTTCGGTCAAAAAAATCAAATTTAATTGGGGACTATTTGAAATGATACGAGACTTTTCAGATCATTTATATATGATAGAGAGGGAAGGTTATGATTGAAGTCCATGCAAAAAAAATCATCTGAAAACTAGATTCTTTGAAACTTTTCGAAATTCATGTTTTGGTAAAAAATCATAATTTATTATACACTAGTTTATACTAGTTTCGGTGAAAAATCAAATTAAATCCGGGACTGTTCGAAATGATACGAAACTTCACATATCATTTATATATTTTACGAGGGAAGGTTGTGATGGAACTCCATACCAAAAATCATCTGAAAATTAGTTTCTATGAAACTTTTCGAAATGCATGTTTCGGTCAAAAATCAAAGTATATTATACACTAGTTTCGGCACAAAAATTCAAATTTAATTGGGGACTATTTTAAATGTTACAAGACTTTTCACATCATTTATATATGTTAAGAGGGAATGTTATGATGAAAGTCCATGCAAAAAAATCATCTGAAAACCAAATTCTATTAAACTTTTCGAAATGCAAGTTTCATTCAAAATATCATAATATATTATACACTAGTTTATACTAGTTTCAGTCAAAAATCAAATTAAATCCGAGACTATTTGAAATGATATGGAACTTCACATATCATTTATATATTTTACGAGGGAAGGTTATGATGGAACTCCATGCAAAAAATCATCGGAAAATTAGATGCTACGAAACTTTTTGAAAAGCAAGTTTCGGTCAAAAATCATTGTATATTATACACTAGTTTCGGTAAAAAAAAAATCAAATTTAAATGGGGACTATTTGAAAAGATACGAGACATTTCTGATCATTTATATATGATAAGAGGGAAGGTTATGATGGAAGTCCATGCAAAAAATCATCTGAAAATTAGATTCTATGAAACTTTTCGAAATGCAAGTTTCGGTCAAAAATCATAGTATATTATACACTAGTTTCGGTCAAAAAAATAAAATTTAATTGGGTACTATTAGAAATGATACGAGACTTTTCAGACCATTTATATATGATAAGTGGGAAGTTTATGATGGAAGTCCAAGCAAAAATATCATCTGAAAATTATATTCTATGAAACTTTACGAAATGCATGTTTCGGTCAAAAATCACAGTATATTTTTATACACTAGTTTTGGTCAAAAAAATCAAATTTAATTGGGGACTATTTGAAATGATACGAGACTTTTCAGATCATTTATATATGATAGAGAGGGAAGGTTATGATGGAAGTCCATGCAAAAAAAATCATCTGAAAACTAGATTCTTTGAAACTTTTCGAAATTCAAGTTTTGGTAAAAAATCATAATTTATTATACACTAGTTTATACTAGTTTCGGTGAAAAATCAAATTAAATCCGGGACTGTTCGAAATGAGACGAAACTTCACATATCATTTATATATTTTACGAGGGAAGGTTATGATGGAACTCCATACCAAAAATCATCTGAAAATTAGTTTCTATGAAACTTTTCGAAATGCAAGTTTCGGTCAAAAATCAAAGTATATTATACACTAGTTTCGGCCAAAAAATTCAAATTTAATTGGGGACTATTTTAAAAGATACGAGACTTTTCAGATCATTTATATATGTTAAGAGGGAATGTTATGATGAAAGTCCATGCAAAAAAATCATCTAAAAACCAGATTCTATTAAACTTTTCGAAATGCAAGTTTCTTTCAAAATGTCATAATATATTATACACTAGTTTATACTAGTTTCGGTCAAAAATCAAATTAAATCCGAGACTGTTTGAAATGATATGGAACTTCACATATCATTTATATATTTTACGAGGGAAGGTTATGATGGAACTCCATGCAAAAAATCATCGGAAAGTTAGATTCTACGAAACTTTTTGAAAAGCAAGTTTCGGTCAAAAATCAAAGTATATTATACACTAGTTTCGGTAAAAAAAAATCAAATTTAAATGGGGACTATTTGAAATGATACGAGACATTTCTGATCATTTATATATGATAAGAGGGAAGGTTATGATGGAAGTCCATGCAAAAAATCATCTGAAAATTAGATTCTATGAAACTTTTCGAATTGCAAGTTTCGGTCAAAAATCATAGTATATTATACACTAGTTTCGGTCAAAAAAATCAAATTTAATTCGGTACTATTTGAAATGATACGAGACTTTTCAGATCATATATATATGATAAGAGGGAAGGTTTATGATGGAAGTCCAACTAAAAAAATCATCTGAAAATTATATTCTATGAAACTTTACGAAATGCATGTTTCAGTCAAAAATCATAGTATATTATACACTAGTTTTGGTCAAAAAAATCAAATTTAATTGGGGATTATTTGAAATGATACTTGACTTTTCAGATCATTTATATATGGTAGAGAGCGAAGGTTATGATGGAAGTCTATGCAAAAAAAATCATCTGAAAACTAGATTCTATGAAACTTTTCGAAATTCAAGTTTTGGTAAAAAATCATAATATATAATACACTAGTTTATACTAGTTTCGGTGAAAAATTAAATTAAATCCGGGACTGTTCGAAATGATACGAAACTTCACATATCATTTATATATTTTACGAGGGAAGGTTATGATGGAAGTCCATGCAAAAAATCATCTAAAAATTAGATTCTATGAAACGTTTCGAAATGCAAGTTTCGGTCAAAAATCATAGTATATTATACACTAGTTTCGGTCAAAAAAATCAAATTTAATTGGGTACTAATTTAAATGATACGAGAGTTTTCAGATCATTTATATATGATAAGAGGGAAGGTTATGATGGCAGTCCAAGTAAAAAAATCATCTGAAAATTATATTCTATGAAACTTTACGAAATGCATGTTTCGGTTAAAAATCACAGTATATTATACACTAGTTTTGGTCAAAAAAATCAAATTTAATTGGGGACTATTTGAAATGATATGGGACTTTTCAGATCATTTATATATGATAGAGAGGGAAGGTTATGATGGAAGTCCATGCAAAAAAATTCATCTGAAAACTAGATTCTATGAAACTATTCGAAATTCAAGTTTTGGTAAAAAATCATAATATATTATACACTAGTTTATACTAGTTTCGGTGAAAAATCAAATTAAATTCGGGACTGCTCGAAATGATACGAAACTTCACATATCATTTATATATTTTACGAGGGAAGGTTATGATGGAACTCCATACAAAAAATCATCTGAAAATTAGATTCTATGAAACTTTTCGAAATGCAAGTTTCGGTCAAAAATCAAAGTATATTATACACTAGTTTCAGCCTAAAAATTCAAATTTAATTGGGGAATATTTGAAATGATACGAGACTTTTCAGATCATTTATATATGTTAAGAGGGAATGTTATGATGAAAGTCCATGCAAAAAAATCATCTAAAAACCAGATTCTATTAAACTTTTCGAAATGCAAGTTTCTTTCAAAATGTCATAATATATTATACACTAGTTTATACTAGTTTCGGTCAAAAATCAAATTAAATCCGAGACTGTTTGAAATGATATGGAACTTCACATATCATTTATATATTTTACGAGGGAAGGTTATGATGGAACTCCATGCAAAAAATCATCGGAAAGTTAGATTCTACGAAACTTTTTGAAAAGCAAGTTTCGGTCAAAAATCAAAGTATATTATACACTAGTTTCGGTAAAAAAAAATCAAATTTAAATGGGGACTATTTGAAATGATACGAGACATTTCTGATCATTTATATATGATAAGAGGGAAGGTTATGATGGAAGTCCATGCAAAAAATCATCTGAAAATTAGATTCTATGAAACTTTTCGAATTGCAAGTTTCGGTCAAAAATCATAGTATATTATACACTAGTTTCGGTCAAAAAAATCAAATTTAATTCGGTACTATTTGAAATGATACGAGACTTTTCAGATCATATATATATGATAAGAGGGAAGGTTTATGATGGAAGTCCAACTAAAAAAATCATCTGAAAATTATATTCTATGAAACTTTACGAAATGCATGTTTCAGTCAAAAATCATAGTATATTATACACTAGTTTTGGTCAAAAAAATCAAATTTAATTGGGGATTATTTGAAATGATACTTGACTTTTCAGATCATTTATATATGGTAGAGAGCGAAGGTTATGATGGAAGTCTATGCAAAAAAAATCATCTGAAAACTAGATTCTATGAAACTTTTCGAAATTCAAGTTTTGGTAAAAAATCATAATATATAATACACTAGTTTATACTAGTTTCGGTGAAAAATTAAATTAAATCCGGGACTGTTCGAAATGATACGAAACTTCACATATCATTTATATATTTTACGAGGGAAGGTTATGATGGAAGTCCATGCAAAAAATCATCTAAAAATTAGATTCTATGAAACGTTTCGAAATGCAAGTTTCGGTCAAAAATCATAGTATATTATACACTAGTTTCGGTCAAAAAAATCAAATTTAATTGGGTACTAATTTAAATGATACGAGAGTTTTCAGATCATTTATATATGATAAGAGGGAAGGTTATGATGGCAGTCCAAGTAAAAAAATCATCTGAAAATTATATTCTATGAAACTTTACGAAATGCATGTTTCGGTTAAAAATCACAGTATATTATACACTAGTTTTGGTCAAAAAATCAAATTTAATTGGGGACTATTTGAAATGATATGGGACTTTTCAGATCATTTATATATGATAGAGAGGGAAGGTTATGATGGAAGTCCATGCAAAAAAATTCATCTGAAAACTAGATTCTATGAAACTATTCGAAATTCAAGTTTTGGTAAAAAATCATAATATATTATACACTAGTTTATACTAGTTTCGGTGAAAAATCAAATTAAATTCGGGACTGCTCGAAATGATACGAAACTTCACATATCATTTATATATTTTACGAGGGAAGGTTATGATGGAACTCCATACAAAAAATCATCTGAAAATTAGATTCTATGAAACTTTTCGAAATGCAAGTTTCGGTCAAAAATCAAAGTATATTATACACTAGTTTCAGCCAAAAAATTCAAATTTAATTGGGGAATATTTGAAATGATACGAGACTTTTCAGATCATTTATATATGTTAAGAGGGAATGTTATGATGAAAGTCCATGCAAAAAAATCATCTAAAAACCAGATTCTATTAAACTTTTCGAAATGCAAGTTTCTTTCAAAATGTCATAATATATTATACACTAGTTTATACTAGTTTCGGTCAAAAATCAAATTAAATCCGAGACTGTTTGAAATGATATGGAACTTCACATATCATTTATATATTTTACGAGGGAAGGTTATGATGGAACTCCATACAAAAATCATCGGAAAATTAGATTCTATGAAACTTTTTGAAATGCAAGTTTTGGTCAAAAATCAAAGTATATTATACACTAGTTTCGGTAAAAAAAATCAAATTTAAATGGGGACTATTTGAAATGATACGAGACATTTCTGATCATTTATATATGATAAGAGGGAAGGTTATGATGGAAGTCCATGCAAAAAATCATCTGAAAATTAGATTCTATGAAACTTTTCGAAATGCAAGTTTCGGTCAAAAATCATAGTATATTATACACTAGTTTCGGTCAAAAAAATCAAATTTAATTGGGTACTATTTGAAATGATACGAGACTTTTCAGATCATTTATATATGATAAGAGGGAAGGTTTATGATGGAAGTCCAAGTAAAAAAATCATCTGAAAATTATATTCTATGAAACTTTACGAAATGCATTTTTCGGTCAAAAATCATAGTATATTATACACTAGTTTTGGTCAAAAAAATCAAATTTAATTGGGGACTATTTGAAATGATACGAGACTTTTCAGATCATTTATATATGATAGAGAGGGAAGGTTATGATGAAAGTCCATGCAAAAAAATCATCTGAAAACTAGATTCTATGAAACTTTTCGAAATTCAAGTTTTGGTAAAAAATCATAATATATTATACACTAGTTTATACTAGTTTCGGTGAAAAATCAAATTAAATACGGGATAGTTCGAAATGATACGAAATTTCACATATCATTTATATATTTTACGAGGGAAGGTTATGATGGAACTCCATACAAAAAATCATCTGAAAATTAGATTCTATGAAACTTTTCGAAATGCAAGTTTCAGTCAAAAATCAAAGTATATTATACACTAGTTTCGGCCAAAAAAATCAAATTTAATTGGGGACTATTTGAAATGATACGAGACTTTTCAGATCATTTATATATGATAAGAGGGAAGGTTATGATGGAATTCCAAGTAAAAAAATCATCTGGAAATTATATTCTATGAAACTTTAAGAAATGCATGTTTTGGTCAAAAATCATAGTATATTATACGCTAGTTTTGGTAAAAAAAATCAAATTTAATTGGGGACTATTTGAAATGATACGAGACTTTTCAGATCATCTATATATGATAGAGAGGGAAGGTTATGATGGAAGTCCATGCAAAAAAAATCATCTGAAAACTAGATTCTTTGAAACTTTTCGAAATTCAAGTTTTGGTAAAAAATCATAATTTATTATAAACTAGTTTATACTAGTTTCGGTGAAAAATCAAATTAAATCCGGGACTGTTCGAAATGATACGAAACTTCACATATCATTTATATATTTTACGAGGGAAGGTTGTGATGGAACTCCATACCAAAAATCATCTGAAAATTAGTTTCTATGAAACTTTTCGAAATGCAAGTTTCGGTCAAAAATCAAAGTATATTATACACTAGTTTCGGCCAAAAAATTCAAATTTAATTCGGGACTATTTTAAAAGATACGAGACTTTTCAGATCATTTATATATGTTAAGAGGGAATGTTATGATGAAAGTCCATGCAAAAAAATCATCTGAAAACCATATTCTATTAAACTTTTCGAAATGCAAGTTTCATTCAAAATATCATAATATATTATACATTAGTTTATACTAGTTTCAGTCAAAAATCAAATTAAATCCGAGATTGTTTGAAATGATATGGAACTTCACATATCATTTATATATTTTACGAGGGAAGGTTATGATGGAACTCCATGCAAAAAATCATCGGAAAATTAGATTCTACGAAACTTTTTGAAAAGCAAGTTTCGGTCAAAAATCAAAGTATATTATACACTAGTTTCGGTAAAAAAAATCAAATTTAAATGGAGACTATTTGAAATGATACGAGATATTTCTGATCATTTATATATGATAAGAGGGAAGGTTATGATGGAAGTCCATGCAAAAACTCATCTGAAAATTAGATTCTATGAAACTTTTCGAAATGCAAGTTTCGGTCAAAAATCATAGTATATTATACACTAGTTTCGGTCAAAAAAATAAAATTTAATTGGGTACTATTAGAAATGATACGAGACTTTTCAGACCATTTATATATGATAAGTGGGAAGTTTATGATGGAAGTCCAAGCAAAAATATCATCTGAAAATTATATTCAATGAAACTTTACGAAATGCATGTTTCGGTCAAAAATCACAGTATATTATTATACACTAGTTTTGGTCAAAAAAATCAAATTTAATTGGGGACTATTTGAAATGATACGAGACTTTTCAGATCATTTATATATGATAGAGAGGGAAGGTTATGATGGAAGTGCATGCAAAAAAAATCATCTGAAAACTAGATTCTTTGAAACTTTTCGAAATTCAAGTTTTGGTAAAAAATCATAATTTATTATACACTAGTTTATACTAGTTTCGGTGAAAAATCAAATTAAATCCGGGACTGTTCGAAATGATACGAAACTTCACATATCATTTATATATTTTACGAGGGAAGGTTATGATGGTACTCCATACCAAAAATCATCTGAAAATTAGTTTCTATGAAGCTTTTCGAAATGCAAGTTTCGGTCAAAAATCAAAGTATATTATACACTAGTTTCGGCCAAAAAATTCAAATTTAATTGGGGACTATTTTAAAAGATACGAGACTTTTCAGATCATTTATATATGTTAAGAGGGAATGTTATGATGAAAGTCCATGCAAAAAAATCATCTGAAAACCAGATTCTATTAAACTTTTCGAAATGCAAGTTTCATTCAAAATATCATAATATATTATACATTAGTTTATACTAGTTTCAGTCAAAAATCAAATTAAATCCGAGATTGTTTGAAATGATATGGAACTTCACATATCATTTATATATTTTATGAGGGAAGGTTATGATGGAACTCCATGCAAAAAATCATCGGAAAATTAGATTCTACGAAACTTTTTGAAAAGCAAGTTTCGGTCAAAAATAAAATTATATTATACACTAGTTTCGGTAAAAAAAATCAAATTTAAATGGGGACTATTTGAAATGATACGAGACATTTCTGATCATTTATATATGATAAGAGGGAAGGTTATGATGGAAGTCCATGCAAAAAATCATCTGAAAATTAGATTCTATGAATCTTTTCGAAATGCAAGTTTCGGTCAAAAATCATAGTATATTATACACTAGTTTCGGTCAAAAAAATCAAATTTAATTGGGTACTATTTGAAATGATACGAGACTTTTAAGATCATTTATATATGATAAGAGGGAAGGTTTATGAGTGAAGTCCAAGTAAAAAAATTATCTGAAAATTATATTCTATGAAACTTTACGAAATGCATGTTTCGGTCAAAAATCATAGTATATTATACACTAGTTTTGGTCAAAAAAATCAAATTTAATTAGGGATTATTTGAAATGATACGAGACTTTTCAGATCATTTATATATGATAGAGAGGGAAGGTTATGATGAAAGTCCATGCAAAAAAAATAATCTGAAAACTAGATTCTATGAAACTTTTCGAAATTCAAGTTTTGGTAAAAAATCATAATATATTATACACTAGTTTATACTAGTTTCGGTGAAAAATCAAATTAAATACGGGACTGTTCGAAATGATATGAAACTTCACATATCATTTATATATTTTACGAGGGAAGGTTATGATGGAACTCCATACAAAAAATAATCTGAAAATTAGATTCTATGAAACTTTTCGAAATGCAAGTTTCAGTCAAAAATCAAAGTATATTATACACTAGTTTCGGCCAAAAAAATCAAATTTAATTGGGGACTATTTGAAATGATACAAGACTTTTTAGATCATTTATATATGATAAGAGGGAAGGTTATGATGGAAGTCCATGCAAAAAAATCATCAGAAAACTAGATTCTATGAAACTTTTTGAAATGCAAGTTTTGGTTAAAAAATCATAATATATTATCCACTAGTTTATACTAGTTTCGGTAAAAAATCAAATTAAATCCGGGACTGATTGAAATGATACGAAACTTCACATATCATTTATATATTTTACGAGGGTTGGTTGTGATGGAAGTCCATGCAAAAAATCATCTGAAAATTAGATTCTATGAAACTTTTCGAAATGCAAGTTTCGGTCAAAAATCATAGTATATTATTCACTAGTTTCGGTCAAAAAAATAAAATTTAATTGGGTACTATTAGAAATGATACGAGACTTTTCAGACCATTTATATATGATAAGTGGGAAGTTTATGATGGAAGTCCAAGCAAAAATATCATCTGAAAATTATATTCTATGAAACTTTACGAAATGCATGTTTCGGTCAAAAATCACAGTATATTATTATACACTAGTTTTGGTCAAAAAAATCAAATTTAATTGGGGACTATTTGAAATGATACGAGACTTTTCAGATCATTTATATATGATAGAGAGGGAAGGTTATGATGAAAGTCCATGCAAAAAAAATAATCTGAAAACTACATTCTATGAAACTTTTCGAAATTCAAGTTTTGGTAAAAAATCATAATATATTATACACTAGTTTATACTAGTTTCGGTGAAAAATCAAATTAAATACGGGACTGTTCGAAATGATATGAAACTTCACATATCATTTATATATTTTACGAGGGAAGGTTATGATGGAACTCCATACAAAAAATAATCTGAAAATTAGATTCTATGAAACTTTTCGAAATACAAGTTTCAGTCAAAAATCAAAGTATATTATACACTAGTTTCGGCCAAAAAAATCAAATTTAATTGGGGACTATTTGAAATGATACAAGACTTTTTAGATCATTTATATATGATAAGAGGGAAGGTTATGATGGAAGTCCATGCAAAAAAATCATCAGAAAACTAGATTCTATGAAACTTTTCGAAATGCAAGTTTTGGTTAAAAAATCATAATATATTATCCACTAGTTTATACTAGTTTCGGTAAAAAATCAAATTAAATCTGGGACTGATCGAAATGATACGAAACTTCACATATCATTTATATATTTTACGAGGGTTGGTTGTGATGGAAGTCCATGCAAAAAATCATCTGAAAATTAGATTCTATGAAACTTTTCGAAATGCAAGTTTCGGTCAAAAATCATAGTATATTATTCACTAGTTTCGGTCTAAAAAATAAAATTTAATTGGGTACTATTAGAAATGATACGAGACTTTTCAGACCATTTATATATGATAAGTGGGAAGTTTATGATGGAAGTCCAAGCAAAAATATCATCTGAAAATTATATTCTATGAAACTTTACGAAATGCATGTTTCGGTCAAAAATCACAGTATATTATTATACACTAGTTTTGGTCAAAAAAATCAAATTTAATTGGGGACTATTTGAAATGATACGAGACTTTTCAGATCATTTATATATGATAGAGAGGGAAGGTTATGATGGAAGTCCATGCAAAAAAAATCATCTGAAAACTACATTCTTTGAAACTTTTCGAAATTCAAGTTTTGGTAAAAAGTCATAATATATTATACACTAGTTTATACTAGTTTCGGTGAAAAATTAAATTAAATTCGGGACTGTTCGAAATGATACGACACTTCACATATCATTTATATATTTTACGAGGGAAGGTTATGATGGAACTCCATACCAAAAATCATCTGAAAATTAGTTTCTATGAAACTTTTCGAAATGTAAGTTTCGGTCAAAAATCAAAGTATATTATACACTAGTTTCGGCCAAAAAATTCAAATTTAATTGGGGACTATTTTAAAAGATACGAGACTTTTCAGATCATTTATATATGTTAAGAGGGAATGTTATGATGAAAGTCCATGCAAAAAAATCATCTGAAAACCAGATTCTATTAAACTTTTCGAAATGCAAGTTTCATTCAAAATATCATAATATATTATACACTAGTTTATACTAGTTTCGGTTAAAAATCAAATTAAATCCGAGACTGTTTGAAATGCTATGGAACTTCACATATCATTTATATATTTTACGAGGGATGGTTGTGATGGAACTCCATGCAAAAAATCATCGGAAAATTAGATTCTACGAAACTTTTTGAAAAGCAAGTTTCGGTCAAAAATCAAAGTATATTATACACTAGTTTCGGTAAAAAAAAATCAAATTTAAATGGGGATTATTTGAAATGATACGAGACATTTCTGATCATTTATATATGATAAGAGGGAAGGTTATGATGGAAGTCCATGCAAAAAATCATCTGAAAATTAGATTCTATGAAACTTTTCGAATTGCAAGTTTCGGTCAAAAATCATAGTATATTATACACTAGTTTCGGCCAAAAAAATCAAATTTAATTGGGTACTATTTGAAATGATACGAGACTTTTCAGATCATTTATATATGATAAGAGGGAAGGTTTATGATGGAAGTCCAAGTAAAAAAATCATCTGAAAATTATATTCTATGAAACTTTACGAAATGCATGTTTCAGTCAAAAATCATAGTATATTATACACTAGTTTTGGTCAAAAAAATCAAATTTAATTGGGGACTATTTGAAATGATACGAGACTTTTCAGATCATTTATATATGATAGAGAGGGAAGGTTATGATGAAAGTCCATGCAAAAAAATCATCTGAAAACTAGATTCTATGAAACTTTTCGAAATTCAAGTTTTGGTAAAAAATCATAATATATTATACACTAGTTTATACTAGTTTCGGTGAAAAATCAAATTAAATACGGGACTGTTCGAAATGATACGAAACTTCACATATCATTTATATATTTTACGAGGGAAGGTTATGATGGAACTCCATACAAAAAATCATCTGAAAATTAGATTTTGTGAAACTTTTCGAAATGCAAGTTTCAGTCAAAAATCAAAGTATATTATACACTAGTTTCGGCCAAAAAAATCAAATTTAATTGGGGACTATTTGAAATGATACGAGACTTTTCAGATCATTTATATATGATAAGAGGGAAGTTTATGATGGAAGTCCAAGTAAAAAAATCATCTGGAAATTATATTCTATGAAACTTTAAGAAATGCATGTTTCGGTCAAAAATCATAGTATATTATACGCTAGTTTTGGTCAAAAAAATCAAATTTAATTGGGGATATTTGAAATGATACTTGACTTTTCAGATCATTGATATATGGTAGAGAGCGATTGTTATGATGGAAGTTTTGCAAAAAAAATCATCTGAAAACTAGATTCTATGAAACTTTTCGAAATTCATGTTTTGGTAAAAAATCATAATATATTATACACTTGTTTATACTAGTTTCAGTGAAAAATTAAATTAAATCCGGGACTGTTCGAAATGATACGAAACTTCACATATCATTTATATATTTTACGAGCGAATGTTATGATGGAACTCCATACAAAAAATCATCTGAAAATTAGATTCTATGAAACTTTTCGTAATGCAAGTTTTGGTCAAAAATCAAAGAATATTATACACTAGTTTCGGCCAAAAAAATCAAATTTAATTGGGGACTATTTGAAATGATACGAGACTTTTCAGATCATTTATATATGTTAAGAGGGAATGTTATGATGGAAGTCCATGCAAAAAAATCATCTGAAAACTAGATTCTATTAAACTTTTCGAAATGCAAGATTCAGTTAAAATATCATAATACATTATACACTAGTTTATACTAGTTCGGTCAAAAATCAAATTAAATCCGAGAGTGTTTGAAATGATATGAAACTTCACATATCATTTATATATTTTACGAGGGAAGGTTATGATGGAACTCCATGCAAAAAATCATCGGAAAATTAGATTCTACGAAACTTTTTGAAATGCAAGTTTCGTTCAAAAATCAAAGTATATTATACACTAGTTTCGGTAAAAAAAATCAAATTTAAATGGGGACTATTTGGAATGATACGAGACATTTCTGATCATTTATATATGATAAAAGGGAAGGTTATGATGGAAGTCCATGCAAAAAATCATCTGAAAATTAGATTCTATGAAACTTTTTGAAATGTAAGTTTCGGTCAAAAATCATAGTATATTATACACTAGTTTCGGTAAAAAAAATCAAATTTAATTGGGTACTATTTGAAATGATACGAGACTTTTCAGATCATTTATATATGATAAGAGGGAAGGTTTATGATGGAAGTCCAAGTAAAAAAAATCATCTGAAAATTATATTCTATGAAACTTTACGAAATGCATGTTTCGGTCAAAATTCATAGTATATTATACACTAGTTTTGGTCAAAAAAATCAAATTTAATTGGGGACTATTTGAAATGATACGAGACTTTTCAGATCATTTATATATGATAGAGAGGGAAGGTTATGATGAAAGTCAATGCAAAAAAATCATCTGAAAACTAGATTCTATGAAACTTTTCGAAATTCAAGTTTTGGTAAAAAATCATAATATATTATACACTAGTTTATACTAGTTTCGGTGAAAAATCAAATTAAATAAGGGACTGTTCGAAATGATACTAAATTTCACATATCATTTATATATTTTACGAGGGAAGGTTATGATGGAACTCCATACATAAAATCATCTGAAAATTAGATTCTATGAAACTTTTCGAAATGCAAGTTTCAGTCAAAAATCAAAGTATATTATACACTAGTTTCGGCCAAAAAAATCAAATTTAATTGGGGACTATTTGAAATGATACGAGACTTTTCAGATCATTTATATATGATAAGAGGGAAGGTTATGATGGAAGTCCAAGTAAAAAAATCATATGGAAATTATATTCTTTGAAACTTTACGAAATGCATGTTTCGGTCAAAAATCATAGTATATTATACACTAGTTTTTGTCAAAAAAATCAAATTTAATTGGGGATTATTTGAAATGATACGAGACTTTTCAGATCATTTATATATGGTAGAGAGCGAAGGTTATGATGGAAGTCTATGCAAAAAAAATCATCTGAAAACTAGATTCTATGAAACTTTTCGAAATTCACGTTTTGGTAAAAAATCATAATATATTATACACTAGTTTATACTAGTTTCGGTGAAAAATCAAATTAAATACGGGACTGTTCGAAATGATACGAAACTTCACATATCATTTATATATTTTACGAGGGAAGGTTATGATGGAACTCCATACAAAAAATCATCTGAAAATTAGATTCTATGAAACTTTTCGAAATGCAAGTTTCAGTCAAAAATCAAAGTATATTATACACTAGTTTCGGCCAAAAAAATCAAATTTAATTGGGGACTATTTGAAATGATACGAGACTTTTCAGATCATTTATATATGATAAGAGGGAAGGTTATGATGGAAGTCCAAGTAAAAAAATCATCTGGAAATTATATTCTATGAAACTTTACGAAATGCATGTTTCGGTCAAAAATCATAGTATATTATACACTAGTTTTGGTCAAAAAAATCAAATTTAATTGGGGATTATTTGAAATGATACGAGACTTTTCAGATCATTTATATATGGTAGAGAGCGAAGGTTATGATGGAAGTCTATGCAAAAAAAATCATCTGAAAACTAGATTCTATGAAACTTTTCGAAATTCAAGTTTTGGTAAAAAATCATAATATATTATACACTAGTTTATACTAGTTTCGGTGAAAAATCAAATTAAATACGGGACTGTTCGAAATGATACGAAACTTCACATATCATTTATATATTTTACGAGGGAAGGTTATGATGGAACTCCATACAAAAAATCATCTGAAAATTAGATTCTATGAAACTTTTCGAAATGCAAGTTTCAGTCAAAAATCAAAGTATATTATACACTAGTTTCGGCCAAAAAAAACAAATTTAATTGGGGACTATTTGAAATGATACGAGACTTTTCAGATCATTTATATATGATAAGAGGGAAGGTTATGATGGATGTCCAAGTAAAAAAATCATCTGGAAATTATATTCTATGAAACTTTAAGAAATGCATGTTTCGGTCAAAAATCATAGTATATTATACGCTAGTTTTGGTCAAAAAAATCAAATTTAATTGGGGATTATTTGAAATGATACTTGACTTTTCAGATCATTTATATATGGTAGAGAGTGAAGGTTATGATGGAAGTCTATGCAAAAAAAAATCATCTGAAAACTAGATTCTATGAAACTTTTCGAAATTCAAGTTTTGGTAAAAAATCATAATATATAATACACTAGTTCATACTAGTTTCGGTGAAAAATTAAATTAAATCCGGGACTGTTCGAAATGATAGGAAACTTCACATATCATTTATATATTTTACGAGGGAAGGTTATGATGGAAGTCCATGCAAAAAATCATCTGAAAATTAGATTCTATGAAACGTTTCGAAATGCAAGTTTCGGTCAAAAATCATAGTATATTATACACTAGTTTCGGTCAAAAAAATCAAATTTAATTGGGTACTAATTTAAATGATACGAGAGTTTTCAGATCATTTATATATGATAAGAGGGAAGGTTATGATGGTAGTCCAAGTAAAAAAATCATCTGAAAATTATATTCTATGAAACTTTACGAAATGCATGTTTCGGTAAAAAATCACAGTATATTATACACTAGTTTTGGTCAAAAAAATCAAATTTAATTGGGGATAATTTGAAATGATATGGAACTTTTCAGATCATTTATATATGATAGAGAGGGAAGGTTATGATGGAAGTCCATGCAAAAAAATTCATCTGAAAACTAGATTCTATGAAACTATTCGAAATTCAAGTTTTGGTAAAAATTCATAATATATTATACACTAGTTTATACTAGTTTCGGTGAAAAATCAAATTAAATTCGGGACTGTTCGAAATGATACGAAACTTCACATATCATTTATATATTTTATGAGGGAAGGTTATGATGGAACTCCATACAAAAAATCATCTGAAAATTAGATTCTATGAAACTTTTCGAAATGCAAGTTTCGGTCAAAAATCAAAGTATATTATACACTAGTTTCAGCCAAAAAATTCAAATTTAATTGGGGAATATTTGAAATGATACGAGACTTTTCAGATCATTTATATATGTTAAGAGGGAATGTTATGATGAAAGTCCATGCAAAAAAATCATCTAAAAACCAGATTCTATTAAACTTTTCGAAATGCAAGTTTCTTTCAAAATATCATAATATATGATACACTAGTTTATACTAGTTTCGGTCAAAAATCAAATTAAATCCGAGACTGTTTGAAATGATATGGAACTTCACATATCATTTATATATTTTACGAGGGAAGGTTATGATGGAAGTCCATACAAAAATCATCGGAAAATTAGATTCTATGAAACTTTTTGAAATGCAAGTTTTGGTCAAAAATCAAAGTATATTATACACTAGTTTCGGTAAAAAATATCAAATTTAAATGGGGACTATTTGAAATGATACGAGACATTTCTGATCATTTATATATGATAAGAGGGAAGGTTATGATGGAAGTCCATTCAAAAAATCATCTGAAAATTAGATTCTATGAAACTTTTCGAAATGCAAGTTTCGGTCAAAAATCATAGTATATTATACACTAGTTTCGGTCAAAAAAATCAAATTTAATTGGGTACTATTTGAAATGATACGAGACTTTTCGGATCATTTATATATGATAAGAGGGAAGTTTTATGATGGAAGTCCAAGTAAAAAAATCATCTGAAAATTATATTCTATGAAACTTTACGAAATGCATGTTTCGGTCAAAAATCATAGTATATTATACACTAGTTTTGGTCAAAAAAATCAAATTTAATTGGGGACTATTTGAAATGATACGAGACTTTTCAGATCATTTATATATGATAGAGAGGGAAGGTTATGATGAAAGTCCATGCAAAAAAATCATCTGAAAACTAGATTCTATGAAACTTTTCGAAATTCATGTTTTGGTAAAAAATCATAATATATTATACACTAGTTTATACTAGTTTCGGTGAAAAATAAAATAAATACGGGACTATTCGAAATGATACGAAACTTCACATATCATTTATATATTTTACGAGGGAAGGTTATGATGGAACTCCATACAAAAAATCATTCGAAAATTAGATTCTATGAAACTTTTCGAAATGCAAGTTTCAGTCAAAAATCAAAGTATATTATACACTAGTTTCGGCCAAAAAAATCAAATTTAATTGGGGACTATTTGAAATGATACAAGACTTTTCAGATCATTTATATATGATAAGAGGGAAGGTTATGATGGAAGTCCAAGTAAAAAAATCATCTGGAAATTATATTCTATGAAACTTTAGGAAATGCATGTTTCGGTCAAAAATCATAGTATATTATACTCTAGTTTTGGTCAAAAAAATCAAATTTAATTGGGGATTATTTGAAATGATACGAGACTTTTCAGATCATTTATATATGGTAGAGAGCGAAGGTTATGATGGAAGTCTATGCAAAAAAAAATCATCTGAAAACTAGATTCTATGAAACTTTTCGAAATTCAAGTTTTGGTAAAAAATCATAATATATTATACACTAGTTTATACTAGTTTCGGTGAAAAATTAATTTAAATCCGGGACTGTTCGAAATGATACGAAACTTCACATATCATTTATATATTTTACGAGCGAATGTTATGATGGAACTCCATACAAAAAATCATCTGAAAATTAGATTCTATGAAACTTTTCGTAATGCAAGTTTTGGTCAAAAATCAAAGTATATTATACACTAGTTTCGGCCAAAAAAATCAAATTTAATTGGGGACTATTTGAAATGATACGAGACTTTTCAGATCATTTATATATGTTAAGAGGGAATGTTATGATGGAAGTCCATGCAAAAAAATCATCTGAAAACTAGATTCTATTAAACTTTTCGAAATGCAAGATTCAGTTAAAATATCATAATACATTATACACTAGTTTATACTAGTTCGGTCAAAAATCAAATTAAATCCGAGAGTGTTTGAAATGATATGAAACATCACATATCATTTATATATTTTACGAGGGAAGGTTATGATGGAACTCCATGCAAAAAATCATCGGAAAATTAGATTCTACGAAACTTTTTGAAATGCAAGTTTCGTTCAAAAATCAAAGTATATTATACACTAGTTTCGGTAAAAAAAATCAAATTTAAATGGGGAGTATTTGGAATGATACGAGACATTTCTGATCATTTATATATGATAAAAGGGAAGGTTATGATGGAAGTCCATGCAAAAAATCATCTGAAAATTAGATTCTATGAAACTTTTCGAAATGTAAGTTTCGGTAAAAAATCATAGTATATTATACACTAGTTTCGGTTAAAAAAATCAAATTTAATTGGGTACTATTTGAAATGATACGAGACTTTTCAGATCATTTATATATGATAAGAGGGAAGGTTTATGATGGAAGTCCATGTAAAAAAATCATCTGAAAATTATATTCTACGAAACTTTACGAAATGCATGTTTCGGTCAAAAATCATAGTATATTATACACTAGTTTTGGTCAAAAAAATCAAATTTAATTGGGGACTATTTGAAATGATACGAGACTTTTCAGATCATTTATATAGGATAGAGAGGGAAGGTTATGATGAAAGTCCATGCAAAAAAATCATCTGAAAACTAGATTCTATGAAACTTTTCAATTTCAAGTTTTGGTAAAAAATCATAATATATTATACACTAGTTTATACTAGTTTCGGTGAAAAATCAAATTAAATACGGGACTGTTCGAAATGATACTAAATTTCACATATCATTTATATATTTTACGAGGGAAGGTTATGATGGAACTCCATACAAAAAATCATCTGAAAATTAGATTCTATGAAACTTTTCGAAATGCAAGTTTCAGTCAAAAATCAAAGTATATTATACACTAGTTTCGGCCAAAAAAATCAAATTTAATTGGGGACTATTTTAAATGATACGAGACTTTTCAGATCATTTATATATGATAAGAGGGAAGGTTATGATGGAAGTCCAAGTAAAAAAATCATCTGGAAATTATATTCTATGAAACTTTACGAAATGCATGTTTCGGTCAAAAATCATAGTATATTATACACTAGTTTTGGTCAAAAAAATCAAATTTAATTGGGGATTATTTGAAATGATACGAGACTTTTCAGATCATTTATATATGGTAGTGAGCGAAGGTTATGATGGAAGTCTATGCAAAAAAAATCATCTGAAAACTAGATTCTATGAAACTTTTCGAAATTCAAGTTTTGGTAAAAAATCATAATATATTATACACTAGTTTATACTAGTTACGGTGAAAAATCAAATTAAATCCGAGACTGTTCGAAATGATATGAAACTTCACATATCATTTATATATTTTACGAGGGAATGTTATGGTGGAACTCCATACAAAATATCATCTGAAAATTAGATTCTATGAAACTTTTCGAAATGCAAGTTTTGGTCAAAAATCAAAGTATATTATACACTAGTTTTAGCCAAAAAATTCAAATTTAATTGGGGAATATTTGAAATGATACGAGACTTTTCAGATCATTTATATATGTTAAGAGGGAATGTTATGATGAAAGTCCATGCAAAAAAATCATCTAAAAACCAGATTCTATTAAACTTTTCGAAATGCAAGTTTCTTTCAAAATATCATAATATATGATACACTAGTTTATACTAGTTTCGGTCAAAAATCAAATTAAATTCGAGACTGTTTGAAATGATATGGAACTTCACATATCATTTATATATTTTACGAGGGAAGGTTATGATGGAACTCCATACAAAAATCATCGGAAAATTAGATTCTATGAAACTTTTTGAAATGCAAGTTTTGGTCAAAAATCAAAGTATATTATACACTAGTTTCGGTAAAAAATATCAAATTTAAATGGGGACTATTTGAAATGATACGAGACATTTCTGATCATTTATATATGATAAGAGGGAAGGTTATGATGGAAGTCCATTCAAAAAATCATCTGAAAATTAGATTCTATGAAACTTTTCGAAATGCAAGTTTCGGTCAAAAATCATAGTATATTATACACTAGTTTCGGTCAAAAAAATCAAATTTAATTGGGGATTATTTGAAATGATACGAGACTTTTCAGATCATTTATATATGGTAGTGAGCGAAGGTTATGATGGAAGTCTATGCAAAAAAAATCATCTGAAAACTAGATTCTATGAAACTTTTCGAAATTCAAGTTTTGGTAAAAAATCATAATATATTATACACTAGTTTATACTAGTTACGGTGAAAAATCAAATTAAATCCGAGACTGTTCGAAATGATATGAAACTTCACATATCATTTATATATTTTACGAGGGAATGTTATGGTGGAACTCCATACAAAATATCATCTGAAAATTAGATTCTATGAAACTTTTCGAAATGCAAGTTTTGGTCAAAAATCAAAGTATATTATACACTAGTTTTAGCCAAAAAATTCAAATTTAATTGGGGAATATTTGAAATGATACGAGACTTTTCAGATCATTTATATATGTTAAGAGGGAATGTTATGATGAAAGTCCATGCAAAAAAATCATCTAAAAACCAGATTCTATTAAACTTTTCGAAATGCAAGTTTCTTTCAAAATATCATAATATATGATACACTAGTTTATACTAGTTTCGGTCAAAAATCAAATTAAATTCGAGACTGTTTGAAATGATATGGAACTTCACATATCATTTATATATTTTACGAGGGAAGGTTATGATGGAACTCCATACAAAAATCATCGGAAAATTAGATTCTATGAAACTTTTTGAAATGCAAGTTTTGGTCAAAAATCAAAGTATATTATACACTAGTTTCGGTAAAAAATATCAAATTTAAATGGGGACTATTTGAAATGATACGAGACATTTCTGATCATTTATATATGATAAGAGGGAAGGTTATGATGGAAGTCCATTCAAAAAATCATCTGAAAATTAGATTCTATGAAACTTTTCGAAATGCAAGTTTCGGTCAAAAATCATAGTATATTATACACTAGTTTCGGTCAAAAAAATCAAATTTAATTGGGTACTATTTGAAATGATACGAGACTTTTCAGATCATTTATATATGATTAGAGGGAAATTTTATGATGGAAGTCCAAGTAAAAAAATCATCTGAAAATTATATTCTATGAAACTTTACGAAATGCATGTTTCGGTCAAAAATCATAGTATATTATACACTAGTTTTGGTCAAAAAAATCAAATTTAATTGGGGACTATTTGAAATGATACGAGACTTTTCAGATCATTTATATATGATAGAGAGGGAAGGTTATGATGAAAGTCCATGCAAAAAAATCATCTGAAAACTAGATTCTATGAAACTTTTCGAAATTCAAGTTTTGGTAAAAAATCATAATATATTATACACTAGTTTATACTAGTTTCGGTGAAAAATAAAATAAATACGGGACTATTCGAAATGATACGAAACTTCACATATCATTTATATATTTTACGAGGGAAGGTTATGATGGAACTCCATACAAAAAATCATTCGAAAATTAGATTCTATGAAACTTTTCGAAATGCAAGTTTCAGTCAAAATCAAAGTATATTATACACTAGTTTCGGCCAAAAAAATCAAATTTAATTGGGGACTATTTGAAATGATACAAGACTTTTCAGATCATTTATATATGATAAGAGGGAAGGTTATGATGGAAGTCCAAGTAAAAAAATCATCTGGAAATTATATTCTATGAAACTTTAGGAAATGCATGTTTCGGTCAAAAATCATAGTATATTATACTCTAGTTTTGGTCAAAAAAATCAAATTTAATTGGGGATTATTTGAAATGATACGAGACTTTTCAGATCATTTATATATGGTAGAGAGCGAAGGTTATGATGGAAGTCTATGCAAAAAAAATCATCTGAAAACTAGATTCTATGAAACTTTTCGAAATTCAAGTTTTGGTAAAAAATCATAATATATTATACACTAGTTTATACTAGTTTCGGCGAAAAATTAATTTAAATCCGGGACTGTTCGAAATGATACGAAACTTCACATATCATTTATATATTTTACGAGGGAATGTTATGGTGGAACTCCATACAAAATATCATCTGAAAATTAGATTCTATGAAACTTTTCGAAATGCAAGTTTTGGTCAAAAATCAAAGTATATTATACACTAGTTTCGGCCAAAAAAATCAAATTTAATTGGGGACTGTTTGAAATGATACGAGACTTTTCAGACCATTTATATATGTTAAGAGGGAATGTTATGATGGAAGTCCATGCAAAAAAATCATCTGAAAACTAGATTCTATTAAACTTTTCGAAATGCAAGATTCAGTCAAAATATCATAATATATTATACACTAGTTTATACTAGTTTCGGTGAAAAATCAAATTAAATCCGAGAGTGTTTGAAATGATATGAAACTTCACATATCATTTATATATTTTACGAGGGAAGGTTATGATGGAACTCCATGCAAAAAATCATCAGAAAATTAGATTCTACGAAACTTTTTGAAATGCAAGTTTCGGTCAAAAATCAAAGTATATTATACACTAGTTTCGGTAAAAAAAATCAAATTTAAATGGGGACTATTTGAAATGATACGAGACATTTCTGATCATTTATATATGATAAGAGGGAAGGTTATGATGGAAGTCCATGCAAAAAATCATATGAAAATTAGATTCTATGAAACTTTTCGAAATGCAAATTTCGGTCAAAAATCATAGTATATTATACACTAGTTTCGGTCAAAAAAATCAAATTTAATTGGGTACTATTTGAAATGATACGAGACTTTTCAGATCATTTATATATGATAAGAGGGAAGGTTTATGATGGAAGTCCAAGTAAAAAAATCATCTGAAAATTATATTCTACGAAACTTTACGAAATGCATGTTTCGGTCAAAAATCATAGTATATTATACACTAGTTTTGGTCAAAAAAATCAAATTTAATTGGGGACTATTTGAAATGATACGAGACTTTTCAGATCATTTATATATGATAGAGAGGGAAGGTTATGATGAAAGTCCATGCAAAAAAATCATCTGAAAACTAGATTCTATGAAACTTTTCGAAATTCAAGTTTTGGTAAAAAATCATAATATATTATACACTAGTTTATACTAGTTTCGGTGAAAAATCAAATTAAATACGGGACTGTTCGAAATGATACGAAATTTCACATATCATTTATATATTTTACGAGGGAAGGTTATGATGGAACTCCATACAAAAAATCATCTGAAAATTAGATTCTATGAAACTTTTCGAAATGCAAGTTTCAGTCAAAAATCAAAGTATATTATACACTAGTTTCGGCCAAAAAAATCAAATTTAATTGGGGACTATTTGAAATGATATGAGACTTTTCAGATCATTTATATATGATAAGAGGGAAGGTTATGATGGAAGTCCAAGTAAAAAAATTATCTGGAAATTATATTCTATGAAACTTTACGAAATGCATGTTTCGGTCAAAAATCATAGTATATTATACACTAGTTTTGGTCAAAAAAATCAAATTTAATTGGGGATTATTTGAAATGATACGAGACTTTTCAGAACATTTATATATGGTTGTGAGCGAAGGTTATGATGAAAGTTCATGCAAAAAAATCATCTGAAAACTAGATTCTATAAAACTTTTCGAAATTCAAGTTTTGGTAAAAAATCATAATATATTATACACTAGTTTATACTAGTTTCGGTGAAAAATCAAATTAAATACGGGACTGTTCGAAATGATACGAAACTTCACATATCATTTATATATTTTACGAGGGAATGTCATGATGGAACTCCATACAAAAAATCATCTGAAAATTAGATTCTATGAAACTTTTCGAAATGCAAGTTTCAGTCAAAAATCAAAGTATATTATACACTAGTTTCGGCCAAAAAAATCAAATTTAATTGGGGACTATTTGAAATGATACGAGACTTTTCAGATCATTTATATATGATAAGAGGGAAGGTTATGATGGAAGTCCAAGTAAAAAAATCATCTGGAAATTATATTCTATGAAACTTTACGAAATGCATGTTTCGATCAAAAATCATAGTATATTATACACTAGTTTTGGTCAAAAAAATCAAATTTAATTGGGGGCTATTTGAAATGATACGAGACTTTTCAGATCATTTATATATGATAGAGAGGGAAGGTTATGATGAAAGTTCATGCAAAAAAATCATCTGAAAACTAGATTCTATGAAACTTTTCGAAATTCAAGTTTTGGTAAAAAATCATAATATATTATACACTAGTTTATACTAGTTTCGGTGAAAAATCAAATTAAATACGGGACTGTTTAAAATGATACGAAACTTCACATATCATTTATATATTTTACGAGGGAATGTCATGATGGAACTCCATACAAAAAATCATCTGAAAATTAGATTCTATGAAACTTTTCGAAATGCAAGTTTTGGTCAAAAATCAAAGTATATTATACACTAGTTTCGGCCAAAAAAATCAAATTTAATTGGGGACTATTTGAAATGATACGAGACTTTTCAGACTATTTATATATGTTAAGAGGGAATGTTATGATGGAAGTCCATGCAAAAAAATCATCTGAAAACTAGATTCTATTAAACTTTTCGAAATGCAAGTTTCAGTCAAAATATCATAATATATTGTACACTAGTTTATACTTGTTTCGGTCAAAAATCAAATTAAATCCGAGAGTGTTTGAAATGATATGAAACTTCACATATCATTTATATATTTTACGAGGGAAGGTTATGATGGAACTCCATGCAAAAAATCATCGGAAAATTAGATTCTACAAAACTTTTTGAAAAGCAAGTTTCGGTCAAAAATCAAAGTATGTTATACAATAGTTTCGGTAAAAAAAATCAAAATTAAGTGGGGACTATTTGAAATGATACGAGACATTTCTGATCATTTATATATTTTACGAAATAAGGTTATGATGGAAGTCCATGCAAAAAATCATCTGAAAATTAGATTCTATGAAACGTTTCGAAATGCAAGTTTCGGTCAAAAATCATAGTATATTATACATTAGTTTCGGTCAAAATAATCAAATTCAATTGGGTACTATTTGAAATGATACGAGACTTTTCAGATCATTTATATATGATAAGAGGGAAGGTTTATGATGGAAGTCCAAGTAAAAAAATCATCTAAAAATTATATTCTATGAAACTTTACGAAATGCATGTTTCGGTCATAAATCATAGTATATTATCCACTAGTTTTGGCCAAAAAAATCAAATTTAATTGGGGACTATTTGAAATGATACGGGACTTTTCAGATCATTTATATATGATAGAGAGGGAAGGTTATGATGAAAGTCCATGCAAAAAAAATAATCTGAAAACTAGATTCTATGAAACTTTTCGAAATTCAAGTTTTGGTAAAAAAAATCATAATATATTATACACTAGTTTATACTAGTTTCGGTGAAAAATCAAATTAAATACGGGACTGTTCGAAATGATACGAAACTTCACATATCATTTATATATTTTACGAGGGAAGGTTATGATGGAACTCCATACAAAAAATCATCTGAAAATTAGATTCTATGAAACTTTTCGAAATGCAAGTTTCGGTCAAAAATCAAAGTATATTATACACTAGTTTCGGCCAAAAAAATCGAATTTAATTGGGGACTATTTGAAATGATACGAGACTTTTCAGACCATTTATATATGTTAAGAGGGAATGTTATGATGGAAGTACATGCAAAAAAATCATCTGAAAACTAGATTCTATTAAACTTTTCGAAATGCAAGTTTCAGTCAAAATATCATAATATATTGTACACTAGTTTATACTTGTTTCGGTCAAAAATCAAATTAAATCCGAGAGTGTTTGAAATGATATGAAACTTCACATATCATTTATATATTTTACGAGGGAAGGTTATGATGGAACTCCATGCAAAAAATCATCGGAAAATTAGATTCTACAAAACTTTTTGAAAAGCAAGTTTCGGTCAAAAATCAAAGTATGTTATACAATAGTTTCGGTAAAAAAAATCAAAATTAAGTGGGGACTATTTGAAATGATACGAGACATTTCTGATCATTTATATATTTTACGAGGGAAGGTTATGATGGAAGTCCATGCAAAAAATCATCTGAAAATTAGATTCTAGGAAACGTTTCGAAATCAAGTTTCGGTCAAAAATCATAGTATATTATACACTAGTTTCGGTCAAAAAAATCAAATTTAATTGGGTACTATTTGAAATGATACGATACTTTTCAGATCATTTATATATGATAAGAGGGAAGGTTTATGATGGAAGTCCAAGTAAAAAAATCATCTGAAAATTATATTCTATGAAACTTTACGAAATGCATGTTTCGGTCAAAAATCATAGTATATTATACACTAGTTTTGGTCAAAAAAATCAAATTTAATTAGGGACTATTTGAAATGATACGGGACTTTTCAGATCATTTATATATGATAGAGAGGGAAGGTTATGATGAAAGTCCATGCAAAAAAAATAATCTGAAAACTAGATTCTATGAAACTTTTCGAAATTCAAGTTTTGGTAAAAAAAATCATAATATATTATACACTAGTTTATACTAGTTTCGGTGAAAAATCAAATTAAATACGGGACTGTTCGAAATGATACGAAACTTCACATATCATTTATATATTTTACGAGGGAAGGTTATGATGGAACTCCATACAAAAAATCATCTGAAAATTAGATTCTATGAAACTTTTCGAAATGCAAGTTTCGGTCAAAAATCAAAGTATATTATACACTAGTTTCGGCCAAAAAAATCGAATTTAATTGGGGACTATTTGAAATGATACGAGACTTTTCAGATCATTTATATATGATAAGAGGTAAGGTTATGATGGAAGTCCATGCAAAAAAATCATCAGAAAACTAGATTCTATGAAACTTTTCGAAATGCAAGTTTTGGTTAAAAAATCATAATATATTATCCACTAGTTTATACTAGTTTCGGTCAAAAATCAAATTAAATCCGGGACTGTTCGAAATGATACGAAACTTCACATATCATTTATATATTTTACGAGGGTTGGTTGTGATGGAAGTCCATGCAAAAAATCATCTGAAAATTAGATTCTATGAAACTTTTCTAAATGCAAGTTTCGGTCAAAAATCATAGTATATTATACACTAGTTTTGGTAAAAAAAAATCAAATTTAATTGGGTACTATTAGAAATGATACGAGACTTTTCATATCATTTATATATGATAAGTGGGAAGGTTATGATGGAAGTCCAAGCAAAAATATCATCTGAAAATTATATTCTATGAAACTTTACGAAATGCATGTTTCGGTCAAAAATCACAGTATATTATACACTAGTTTTGGTAAAAAAAATCAAATTTAATTGGGGACTATTTGAAATGATACGAGACTTTTCAGATCATTAATATATGATAGAGAGGGAAGGTTATGATGGAAGTCCATGCAAAAAAAATAATCTGAAAACTAGATTCTATGAAACTTTTCGAAATTCAAGTTTTGGTAAAAAATCATAATATATTATACACTAGTTTATACTAGTTTGGGTGAAAAATCAAATTAAATCCGGGACTGTTCGAAATGATACGAAACTTCACATATCATTTATATATTTTACGAGGGAAGGTTATGATGGAACTCCATACAAAAAATCATCTGAAAATTAGATTCTATGAAACTTTTTGAAATGCAAGTTTCGGTCAAAAATCAAAGTATAATATACACTAGTTTCGGTAAAAAAAAATCAAATTTAAGTGGGGACTATTTGAAATGATACGAGACTTTTCTGATCATTTATATATGACAAGAGGGAAGGATATAATGGAAGTTAATGCAAAGAATCATCTGAAAATTAGATTCTATGAAACTTTTCGAAATGCAAGTTTTGGTCAAAAATCAAAGTATATTATACAATAGTTTCGGTAAAAAAAATCAAATTAAAGTGGGGACTATTTGAAATGATACGAGACTTTTCTGATCATTTATATATGACAAGAGGGATGGTTATAATGGAAGTCCATGCAAAAAATCATCTGAAAATTAGATTCTATGAAACTTTTCGAAATGCAAGTTTCGGTCAAAAATCATAGTATATTATACACTAGTTTCGGTCAAAAAAATCAAATTTAATTGGGTACAATTTGAAATTATACGAGACTTTTCAGATCATTTATATCTGATAAGAGGGAAGGTTATGATGGAAGTCCAAACAAAAAAATCATCTAAAAATTATATTCTATGAAACTTTTCGAAATGCATGTTTCGGTCAAAAATCATAGTATATTATCCACTAGTTTTGGTCAAAAAAATCAAATTTAATTGGGGACTATTTGAAATGATACGAGACTTTTCAGATCATTTATATATGATAGAGTGGGAAGGTTATGATGGAAGTCCATGCAAAAAAAATCATCTGAAAACTAGATTCTATGAAACTTTTCGAAATTCAAGTTTTGGTAAGAAATCATAATATATTATACACTAGTTTATACTAGTTTCGGTGAAAAATCAAATTAAATCCGGGACTGTTCGAAATGATACAAAACTTCACATATCATTTATATATTTTACGAGGGAACGTTATGATGGAACTCCATACAAAAAATCATCTGAAAATTAGATTCTATGAAACTTTTCGAAATGCAAGTTTCGGTCAAAAATCAAAGTATATTATACACTAGTTTCGGTAAAAAAAATCAAATTTAAGTGGGGACTATTTGAAATGATACGAGACTTTTCTGATCATTTATATATGACAAGAGGGAAGGTTATAATGGAAGTTCATGCAAAAAATCATCTGAAAATTAGATTCTATGAAACTTTTCGAAATGCAAGTTTCAGTCAAAAATCATAGTATATTATACACTAGTTTCGGTCAAAAAAATCAAATTTAATTGGGTACAATTTGAAATGATACGAGACTTTTCAGATCATTTATATCTGATAAGTGGAAAGGTTATGATGGAAGTCCAATCAAAAATATCATCTGAAAATTATATTCTATGAAACATTACGAAATGCATGTTTCGGTCAAAAATCACAGTATATTATACACTAGTTTTGGTAAAAAAAAATCAAATTTAATTGGGGACTATTTGAAATGATACGAGACTTTTCAGATCATTTATATATGATAGAGAGGGAAGGTTATGATGGAAGTCCATGCAAAAAAAATCATCTGAAAACAAGATTCTTTGAAACTTTTCGAAATTCAAGTTTTGGTAAAAAATCATAATATATTATACACTATTTTATACTAGTTTCGGTGAAAAATCAAATTAAATCCGGGACTGTTCGAAATGATACGAAACTTCACATATCATTTATATATTTTACGAGGGAAGGTTATGATGTAACTCCATACAAAAAATCATCTGAAAATTAGATTCTATGAAACTTTTCGAAATGCAAGTTTCGGTCAAAAATCAAAGTATATTATACACTAGTTTCGGCCAAAAAATTCAAATTTAATTGGGGACTATTTAAAATGAAACGAGACTTTTCAGATCATTTATATATGTTAAGAGGGAATGTTATGATGAAAGTCCATGCAAAAAAATCATCGGAAAACTAGATTCTATTAAACTTTTCGAAATGCAAGTTTCATTCAAAATATCATAATATATTATACACTAGTTTATACTAGTTTCGGTCAAAAATCAAATTAAATCCGAGACTGTTTGAAATGATATGGAACTTCACATATCATTTATATATTTTACAAGGGAAGGTTTTGATGGAACTCCATGCAAAAAATCATCGGAAAATTAGATTCTAAGAAACTTTTTGAAAAGCAAGTTTCGGTCAAACATTAAAGTATATTATACACTAGTTTCGGTAAAAAAAAATCAAATTTAAATGGGGATTATTTGAAATGATACGAGACATTTCTGATCATTTATATATGACAAGAGGGAAGGTTATGATTGAAGTCCATGCAAAAAATCATCTGAAAATTAGATTCTATGAAACTTTTCGAAATGCAAGTTTCGGTCAAAAATCATAGTATATTATACGCTAGTTTCGGTCAAAAAAATCAAATTTAATTGGGTACTATTTGAAATGATACGAGACTTTTCAGATCATTTATATTTGATAAGAGGGAAGGTTTATGATGGAAGTCCAAGTAAAAAAATCATTTGAAAATTAAATTCTATGAAACTTTACGAAATGCATGTTTCAGTAAAAAAACATAGTATATTATACACTAGTTTTGGTCAAAAAAATCAAATTTAATTGGGGACTATTTGAAATGATACGAGACTTTTCAAATGATTTATATATGATAGAGCGGGAAGGTTATGATGAAAGTCCATGCAAAAAAAATCATCTGAAAACTAGATTCTATGAAACTTTTCGAAATTCAAGTTTTGGTAATAAATCATAATATATTATACACTAGTTTATACTAATTTCGGTGAAAAATCAAATTAAATACGGGACTGTTCGAAATGAAACGAAACTTCACATATCATTTATATATTTTACGAGGGAAGGTTATGATGAAACTCCATGCAAAAAAAATCATCTGAAAATTAGATTCTATGAAACTTTTCGAAATGCAAGTTTCAGTCAAAAATCAAAGTATATTATACACTAGTTTCGGCCAAAAAAATCAAATTTAATTGGGGACTATTTGAAATGATACGAGACTTTACAGATCATTTATATATTTTACGAGGTATGGTTATGATGGAAGTCCATGAAAAAAATCATCAGAAAATTAGATTCTATGAATCTTTTCGAAATGCAAGTTTCGGTCAAAAATCAAAGTATATTATACACTAGTTGCGGTCGAAAAAAATTAAATTTAATTGGGAACTATTTGAAATGATACGAGACTTTTCAGATCATTTTTATATGTTAAGAGGGAAGGTTATGATGGAAGCCCATGCAAAAAAATCATCTGAAAACTAGATTCTATGAAACTTTTCGAAATGCAAGTTTCGTTCAAAAAACCATAACATTATATACACTAGTTTACACTAGTTTCTGTCAAAAATCAAATTAAATCAGGGACTATTCGAAATGATACGAAACTTCACATATCATTTATATATTTTAAGAGGGAAGCTTATGATGGAAGTCCATGCAAAAAATATCTAAAAATTAGATTCTATGAAACTTTTCAAAATGCAAGTTTATGTCAAAAATCATAGTATATTATACACTAGTTTCGGTAAAAAAATCAAATTTAATTGGGGACTATTTGAAATGATACGAGACTTTTCTGATCATTTATATATGTTAAGAGGGAAGGTTATGATGGTAGTCCATGCAAAAAATCATCTGAAAACTAGATTCTATGAAACTTTTCGAAATGCAAGTTTCGGTCAAAAATCAAAGTATATTATACACTTGTTTCGGTCAAAAAAATCAAATTTAATTTGGGACTATTTTAAATGATACGAGAAATTTCAGATCATTTATATATTTTACGAGGTATGGTTATGATGGAAGTCCTTGCAAAAAATCATCGGAAAATTAGATTCTATGAAACTTTTCGAAATGCAAGTTTCGTTCAAAAATCAAAGTACATAATACACTAGTTGCGGTCGAAAAAAATTAAATTTAATTGGGAAATATTTGAAATGATACGAGACTTTTCAGATCATTTTTATATGTTAAGAGGGAATGTTATGATGGAAGTCCATGCAAAAAAATCATCTGAAAACTAGATTCTATGAAACTTTTCGAAATGCAAGTTTCGGTCAAAAATAAAATTAAATCAGGGATTGTTCAAAATGATACGAAACTTCACATATCATTTATATATTTTAAGAGGGAAGCTTATGATGGAAGTCCATGCTAAAATATCTAAAAATTAGATTCTTTGAAACTTTTCGAAATGCAAGTTTATGTAAAAAATCATAGTATATTATACACTAGTTTCGGTAAAAAAAAATCAATTTTAATTGGGGACTATTTGAAATGATACGAGACTCTTCTGATCATTTATATATGTTAAGAGGGAAGGTTATGATGGAAGTCCATGCAAAAAATCATATGAAAACTAGATTCTATGAAACTTTTCGAAATGCAAGTTTCGGTCAAAATTCATAGTATATTATACACTAGTTTCGGTCAAAAAAATCAAATTTAATTGGGGACTATTTGAAATGATACGAGACTTTTCAGATCATTTATATATCTTAAGAAGGAAGGTTAGGTTGGATTTCCATTAAAAAAATTCATCTGAAAACTAGATTCTATGAAATTTTTTGAAATGCAAGTTGCGGTCAAAAAATCATAACATATTATACACTAGTTTATACTAGTTTCAGTCAAAAATCAAATTAAATCGGGGATTGTTCGAAATGATACGAAACTTCACATATCATTTATATATTTTACAAGGGAAGGTTATGATGGAAGTCTATGCAATATATCATAGGAAAATTAGATTCTATGAAACTTTACGAAATGCAAGTTTCGGTCAAAAATCAAAGTATATTATACACTAGTTTCGGTCAACAAAATCAAATTTAATTTGGGACTATTTGAAATGATACGAGACTTTACAGATCATTTATATATTTTACGAGGTATGGTTATGATGGAAGTCCATGAAAAAAATCATCGGAAAATTAGATTCTATGAAACTTTTCGGAATGCAAGTTTCGGTCAAAAATCAAAGTATATTATACACTAGTTGCGGTCGGAAAAAAATAAATTTAATTGGGAACTATTTAAAATGATACTAGACTTTTCAGATCATTTTTATATGTTAAGAGGGAAGGTTATGATGGAAGCCCATGCAAAAAAATCATCTGAATACTAGATTCTATGAAACTTTTCGAAATGCAAGTTTCGTTCGAAAAATCATAACATTATATACACTAGTTTACACTAGTTTCTGTCAAAAATCAAATTAAATCAGAGACTATTCGAAATGATACGAAATTTCACATATCATTTATATATTTTAAGAGGGAAGCTTATGATGGAAGTCCATGCAAAAAATATCTAAAAATTAGATTCTATGAAACTTTTCAAAATGCAAGTTTATGTCAAAAATCATAGTATATTATACACTAGTTTCGGTAAAAAAATCAAATTTAATTGGGGACTATTTGAAATGATACGAGACTTTTCTGATCATTTATATATGTTAAGAGGGAAGGTTATGATGGTAGTCCATGCAAAAAATCATCTGAAAACTAGATTCTATGAAACTTTTCGAAATGCAAGTTTCGGTCAAAAATCAAAGTATATTATACACTTGTTTCGGTCAAAAAAATCAAATTTAATTTGGGACTATTTTAAATGATACGAGAAATTTCAGATCATTTATATATTTTACGAGGTATGGTTATGATGGAAGTCCTTGCAAAAAATCATCGGAAAATTAGATTCTATGAAACTTTTCGAAATGCAAGTTTCGTTCAAAAATCAAAGTACATAATACACTAGTTGCGGTCGAAAAAAATTAAATTTAATTGGGAAATATTTGAAATGATACGAGACTTTTCAGATCATTTTTATATGTTAAGAGGGAATGTTATGATGGAAGTCCATGCAAAAAAATCATCTGAAAACTAGATTCTATGAAACTTTTCGAAATGCAAGTTTCGGTCAAAAATAAAATTAAATCAGGGATTGTTCAAAATGATACGAAACTTCACATATCATTTATATATTTTAAGAGGGAAGCTTATGATGGAAGTCCATGCTAAAATATCTAAAAATTAGATTCTTTGAAACTTTTCGAAATGCAAGTTTATGTAAAAAATCATAGTATATTATACACTAGTTTCGGTAAAAAAAAATCAATTTTAATTGGGGACTATTTGAAATGATACGAGACTCTTCTGATCATTTATATATGTTAAGAGGGAAGGTTATGATGGAAGTCCATGCAAAAAATCATATGAAAACTAGATTCTATGAAACTTTTCGAAATGCACGTTTCGGTCAAAATTCATAGTATATTATACACTAGTTTCGGTCAAAAAAATCAAATTTAATTGGGGACTATTTGAAATGATACGAGACTTTTCAGATCATTTATATATATTAAGAAGGAAGGTTAGGTTGGATTTCCATTAAAAAAATTCATCTGAAAACTAGATTCTATGAAATTTTTTGAAATGCAAGTTGCGGTCAAAAAATCATAACATATTATACACTAGTTTATACTAGTTTCAGTCAAAAATCAAATTAAATCGGGGATTGTTCGAAATGATACGAAACTTCACATATCATTTATATATTTTACAAGGGAAGGTTATGATGGAAGTCTATGCAATATATCATAGGAAAATTAGATTCTATGAAACTTTACGAAATGCAAGTTTCGGTCAAAAATCAAAGTATATTATACACTAGTTTCGGTCAACAAAATCAAATTTAATTTGGGACTATTTGAAATGATACGAGACTTTACAGATCATTTATATATTTTACGAGGTATGGTTATGATGGAAGTCCATGAAAAAAATCATCGGAAAATTAGATTCTATGAAACTTTTCGGAATGCAAGTTTCGGTCAAAAATCAAAGTATATTATACACTAGTTGCGGTCGGAAAAAAATAAATTTAATTGGGAACTATTTAAAATGATACTAGACTTTTCAGATCATTTTTATATGTTAAGAGGGAAGGTTATGATGGAAGCCCATGCAAAAAAATCATCTGAATACTAGATTCTATGAAACTTTTCGAAATGCAAGTTTCGTTCGAAAAATCATAACATTATATACACTAGTTTACACTAGTTTCTGTCAAAAATCAAATTAAATCAGAGACTATTCGAAATGATACGAAATTTCACATATCATTTATATATTTTAAGAGGGAAGCTTATGATGGAAGTCCATGCAAAAAATATCTAAAAATTAGATTCTATGTGTAACACCCTAATTTTTGCCCTAAGATTTTGTCACATTTCATCTGCATTTTGCATATCAAACAAGATCGCACTGGCTTTCGAGTTTCTCCTCAGATATAGAGTCTATGCTTCACAGGGGATCACCATTATTTTTACTTCTTTATATTTGTTTATATTTACTGACTTCTAACCAAAATACCAAAAATATATTGCAGTGTTTTTCTTCTTCTCTGTGTTACAGGTGTTCAAAGACAGGGAAATAATTTCATTCAGATGCGTTTGTTCAGTTACAATTCGATTTCAAGTGGATGTTTGACCTAATATTGGTCAAAGTATCAAAGGATTGTGTTGACTGCCAGTTGTGTGTGCAATGGTTCATTTCTCGGGCAATGTGTTTTCAAAGTATAAGTTGGGTTGTGTGATAATGTTTTGTACAAAGTTTGGTTGGTTCATCAGTTATCAGACCGTGTTCTGTGAGAAGTTTGGTTCGAATATTCAATGATCACCAGTTCATTTGTGGATTTATTTTCCAAGAGATCGATTCAGAAGTATTTGAAAATGTTCAGAAGTCTAAAAGTCAATGGTGGTGGCTTGAATGGCAAGTTGCAAATTATCTGGCTGTTCAGTGGGTCTGTGTTGGCTGTATTCATTATCAGAGGCTTGTGAAGGAAAATCAGAAATTGGTTGTGGGCTTAGGACCATTTCATATCCGTTTTTCGATTAAACCATTTTTCATTTTTTCAACTCTCTATTATCCATTTTATTAAAGGACCATTTTTTCCATTTTTTCTCGATTACCCAAATTACTATTTTTAATCATGTTTCGATTTTATCCATTTAATGCTCATATACCATTTTCAACTATCTTTTTTTTTTTTCCTATTCCAAAATTTATTATACCATTTTTTTATTATTTCCATTTTAGTCCATTTCTTTTTCTTGAGTCCATTTTTTAGCCCATTACCAATCATCTTTCATTTATATCATTTTTCTACCAAATAAAAATCCCAAGCCCATATTTGTTTTGACCCATTCATGTCTAGTTTTTTTTAGTTTTTTAATTAGATATCTTCTTTATCCATATTATTAAATACACAAAAACACAAGCCCAATCTTTCCAACTTTCCCACACGTGACATCATACTTCAAGCCATCAAGTCATTTCCTTTTTCCACACTTCAAGCCACATCAAGGCAAAACAACTTGCCAAGCCGCATCCCTCAAAGCACTCAAGCTTTCCCGTAAAGCCTCAGCTTTTTCCCCACAAGCATCCAGCACACCCAAACATCTCCTGGCCCACACAAACTTTCACCTTCAGCCAAGCCTCTTGCAAGCTGAACACAGCCAATGTTCCCACACAAGGCCTACGCGCCTACCACAACAACACAAGGCAAGCCAACCTGCACAAAGCCTCAGCCGCATCACCGGCCCAGCTTTTCACACGTGAAAACTTCCTTCAGCCGAAGCACATTTCCCAAACGTCATCCCGCACGAGCCTGTCATCTAACTCAACGTCAACTCCCAGCCAGCAGCTGTACAAACGAAAACAAGCTGAAGCCGTACCTCACACAGGCCCAACCTTTACGCCTTCTACACAAGCATTTCCCAAATCCTTTGCCTCAAGCCGCAACGCAACATCCGTGAGCCCACAGTCCGCACGCGTTCGTATCTCACGAGCAATGCACCTGTTTCAACAAAACGCAAACAAATTCCAAATAAATCAATCAAAATGCACACAACAAATTAAAACCAAACGCAGCTCACAGAAAAATTCAAACTCAAACACACGGGAATTTCGTGAAGCTACCGAAACGCAAACAATTCCCTTCAAAATGGCATCACCCTCTCCTCATTTTTCCCTATTTAAACAGCTCCTCTCTCATTCAGAAATCAAGCTTCAATAGCCCCCATACACCCTGCTCAAATCAAACCTCAAATCTTCCTGAATCTATCCCCAATCAAAAACCCTTTCAACCTTCAATTAATTTCATCTTCACTCCCAAATTTCTCTCAAATCCCTAAGACCTTTCTTCATATCTCATCCCTCACCTCCAATTGATGTTGACGAGCTAAGAAAAAGAGATTGAGAGAGAGAGAAATCCGCAAGAGAGAGACCTAAAGAAGAGTGAATTGCGAGGAAGAGGAGAAGCCGAAATCGTGAAGAGGGAGGGAGTGTGTTTCGTTCGTTTTCATTAAAGGTAAGGATTGGAGAAATTCTCTTCTCCCCTGTTTTTGCTGCGTACGAAGAAGAAGAGGATCTGATTTTTTCTTATTTTATTTATTTCGCTTTTATTTATTTATTTTAATACATGGTATGTGTCTGTTTGGGCCCAAGGCCATGTGGTTGCTGTTGATTGATACACCTGCCCGCGGGTTTGCCCCCCCATTCTTCATTTCTTTTCTTTGTTTTTTTTATTCAATTTTTTTAGTTGGTTTTAAAATGGTTCTATTTTTCTTTTTTGATATAAGAAGCTTATAGAAAATTATTTATAAAAAAAAACATATCTTAGAAGAATTTTAAGAAAGTTTTTTTTTTTTTTAAAAAAAGAAGATGTTTAGTAAAGATTTTTAGAAAGATTTTAGAAAATGATTTAAAAAATATTTTGAACTCTTTTATGGATCTACTTTTAGATCCATTGTTCTTCATCTTTCTTTTTAATTTTGGTCGATGACAATCTTCTGATTCGGGATTGTTGATTTCCGATTAAGTTTAACCTTCATTATTTCAAATCTTTGGATGAATGATCATTTGGATCATTCTCCATACTTTGAGATCGTGATAGGTTGCTTTTCGATGGAATTCAACGAAAATCTCGATTAAGATTAGACCTTCCTTTTTCTTTTAGTGTGGCATGTTTTCGGAGAACGATCCATTATATCGTTTCTCTAACATGTATTAACACGAATATTTTCCACTTTAATTAGTGGTGGCCTGCCTCATTTGTAGGGTAATTACTTCGTAAATTACTCGGCGATTGCTTAACATAGACCTAAAGTTGTCCCGATTCGAATTAAGATCCACTTGGATCCGGTTGCCTCGATTTTATTATTCTTTGTTGTGGTTGTGCTTGATTAAGTTCATAATACCACTTTATATTGTTAATATTATAATAATGTGAATATAATTGTTTAAATTTAATCTCTTGCACCTTATCCTTTTATTTTAATCTCTTGCTCCCTTATCTCCTTATTATATTTTGTCATATTATATCATATATCATTTTTTTATATTCATATTGTGCTTGTTTTTTTTTTCTTGTCCATTTTTGGATATCAAAACATTTAATAAAAGATTGAACACTTAAAAGACTTGTGACTTCTAATTGTGGACTACGGTTACTATCCCTTTGCTTTTGGAGAATGGACTTAGACCTTAAGATCTTCCCTTTGCTCAAGTTGGAATGGATTAGAAACCTCATCCTCAAGTTACTTCATTAGCCATTGAAGGTGGAATTCCGATCTTTGAAGAATTGTGCATTTTGGTTTGGTAAACTCTTTCCTTAACTTTTAATTCAAACATTAGGACTAGTCTCTTCATCTCCTCCCCATTCTTTAATTTTCAAAACTTCTTCCTATTTCAAAACCTTCTTGTTTTCTAAACTTCAAACACTTTCATAAACAAACCTTGACTTAGGTCAAGCGATTTTTAATCTTTTCACTTTATTTTCTTAATCAATGTTAATTCATGTAAATATATCAAAAACCATTTTCTTACATACTTTAAAAAATGCAAACCCACTCAATTGTTTTTGTGCCTTGTGCACCTTTTTATTTTTCCCATGTTTAGATATGATTCATCTTTTCTAGCGGAATTATTCGCTAAAGGATGACGACTTATCTCTACATCTTAAAATCAATTCAACCCATTTGTTCTTTTCAAATTTTGTACCACGAACTACGAGGTTTTGATCTCGCATTGCACTTTGTGGGTACGTAGGCATAAGGCGTTAAAACCTTATCAAACACAAAATCATTAAAAAATATTCTTCTTCTCATCTCTTCCATCTTTTCAAACAAACCAATTTCAGACCAAAAAAGCAATAGGTATTTCAAAGGGCTCCCGTGGAGTACCACGGACGAGTCGGGTGCCTAAAACCTTCCCGGTTCGTAACCAATCCCCTTACCCAATCTCTGTTTATTTCTTTTAGCCTTTGCTTTTAGAATCCTAGGTTTTTATTCGTTCTTTTACCTTTTTCCTTTCGGAAATAAAGAAAAGCGCGGTGGCGACTCTGTGTTTTATCGAGTGAAGTTAATCAATAGCTTACACTCACGATTTTACCGCTACAGAAAAGTGGCGACTCTGCTGGGGACTAATCTCTAAGCGGATTTAGCCTACTTTGATTTATTTATGGCTTTGGTTTGAATTGTTTGTTATTTGTTTGTTCTGTTTCGGTTTTGGTGATCCTCTGTGTGAGATAGATTCTAACCCGAATCTGAGTGACACTTATGATAGGACGGCGATATTCGAAGCGATATGTGATGGAGTAGTCCAAAGCAATATCAATTTGATAAACTCCACTCGGTTAGGCTCTCTTGGACTATCAATGTCATGACGAGTAATCGTACGTGGCATTATTTTCCGACCTTGAGCTGATCATACTGAGGACCTTAGAACCCTTAACCCATCTAAGCCAATTTAGGAACGTAGTGCGGAAACTGTCTGGGTGTAAATCTAAGGCGGTTGTCACGCGATACTACACTCGGACGAGGTCTATTTTAAGAATGTTATCGGTTGGGGAGTAATCCAACGTACCGGTGATATTCTAAAGATGGCTGTTAACTCCGGGCACCTCTGTTAGCACCCTTTTGGTTTTCTGCAGGTACAATGAAGACAAAACCTTAGTACTTACCTGTTTGGGTTGGTGTTCTGTTACCTTGACTTCATGCTCGTGACTCGGAACCTAAGCCCGTGTGCCTTGTGTGATCTTGTTTGTGTTTGTTGCATACATGCCATCATACATTCATGAGCATTGTTCGTAAGATTTCAAAGGACTTATAAGGAACTTTTGCAAAATTTCAGATGTCCATGGCTATGACTTTTGAAAGGAGGAACACAAAGAAGTACACCTTCAAGAATCCTAATGTTGTAGAGTTGAGAAAGCTAGGAGCTTTGGTTGTTGATACCCAAGAGTTCCGAAGATGTCATGGGAAGCTTTTGTATATGTTGGATACTGATGTGCCTGAGGGGATTCTCCCTACTTTAGCTCAATTCTATGACCCGTTGCATCATTGTTTCACCTTTCTGAATTATCAGCTTGTGCCGACTTTGGAGGAATATTCTCATTGGTTAGGTTTGCCTATTCTGGACAAGGAGTTTCTGTTTACTGGTTTAGAGAAGGAGCTTACTATCAAGGTCATCGCCAAAGCACTTTTTCTTAAGGAATCTGATCTTAATGGGAAGTTTCTTCCGAAGGGGAGTGTTCGTGGTATTAATGCTAAGTTCTTGATGGGAAAGGCGTCTACTTCACTTACTTTGGGTCATAAGGATGCATTTGAGACTATTCTTGCTTTGCTTATTTACGGGATTGTCTTGTTTCCGAATTTGGATGGTATTGTGGATGAGAATGCTATTCAGATCTTCTTGAAGAAGAACCCGATTCCTACTTTGCTTGGAGATATGTATCATGCTTTTCACTATAGGACCTCCAAAGGTGACAGAGAGATTGTATGTTGTGCGCCTCTTCTTTATAGGTGGTTTATTTCGCACCTACCGAAGTCGGATGTTTTCAAGGACAATAGAGAGAATCGAAGATGGTCTCAAAGGTTGATGTCGCTTTCTCATAAGGACATGACATGGTATAGTTCTCATTATGACACTGGAGTTCTTATTGATAGTTGTGGAGAATTTCCTAATGTACCTCTTCTTGGTACACGTGGGGGAATTAGCTACAACCCCATTTTGGCTAGACGACAGTTCGGTTATTGTTTGAAGGATGTTCCAAACAATCTTGCCTTATCCCGTTTCTTCTTTCTTAATGGTGCTGATCATATAGAGATGAAGAAAAGGATTGCTCATTCTTGGCATGTTGTTCATAGGAAAGAGAGAGGTCAATTGGGTAGACAACACCTTCCTCCATCCGATTGTTATATTCAGTGGGTTCGATCTAGAGCTTCCAAGCTCAAGATGCCTTATCCACCTAAGGAACCTATGTTTCCCATATTGCCTTTGTCTACTTTTCTACCTCCCGTTGATGAGAAGTTGGTTCTTCAAGAAGAGTTAGAGAAGATGAAGAAAGAGAAGGAAGAATGGTTACTTGAGAGGACTACTATGCAGTAGCAGCTGAAGGAGAAGGATGATCTTATTGAGCTACTTGAGCGGCGGGTCACGAAGAGACCGATAGAGGATTTATTTTCCTCTAGCACTCCAGCTACTATTCCTCCTACTTCCGGTGCTTGGAAGGCCATTGTTGATAAGCTGATAAAGGATAAGGAAGATATGGAAGAGCGGTACAAGAATGAGATCAAGAGAATTCGCATGAAGTATCAGCCAGGATTCGGGATTTCTTCGGATATGATTCCATAGGCTTAGTTTACTCTTGTTCTTATGTATTAGGATTATTGATGTTCGTACTTCATTTGTAATCCTCACTTTGATATTAATGAGAATGAGTTTTTAAGTATTTCAAAAATGTCTCTTTATGAATATTGCAAGTTATCTTATAATCCTTTGAAATCTTTGCATTTGCATACGCATAGCATGCATCATACTTGCATGTGTCTTGCTTTTTGAGTGTTCTCCAGGGATCTTATTGTTGTTTCTTGGTCTTCATTCAGTGTTCCGGTCAAGCTGACTCACCGCTTTGATACTTGAGCTAATCGGAGAGGAGTGATGGATACTTTGCAACAAGAGAATCGTGAGCTGCGCGAAGAGGTTACTTATCTGAGGGAAAGCTTGGAAAGAGTGACTGCTATGATGGAAAATTTGGTGGTTGCTCAGAATCAGCCACCTCCTTCTCCTGTTCAGAATACTGTCGTCTCAGAGGTTGCTACCGCATCCATTCCTGTTGAGACTGTTATTTCTCCTTGCTATCGTATACCTGCTAGCACGCCTTGGGGCATGCCAGTTGACTTTTTTCCTGCTGGTTATCGTCCTCCTCATCATTAGGAGACTGCTGCATTTAATACTCTCCCACTACCAGTTTGGACTACTCTTCCTCCAATTGTGACTACTGTACCGCCTGTTGCGCGCAATATTCCGCACCATGATGAAATGATTTACCATGCTGAGCCTAGTGAAGGCGTGGGAGTTGCTGAAAGACTTGATGATTTCCAGGGACGCTTTGTTGAGATCCAGAGGGAGATGAGAGCTTTGAAGCATAAGGATTTGTTCGGAAAAGATGCTTATGACCTTTGTCTGGTCCCAAATGTTAAAGTTCCTTACAAATTCAAGTTTCCCGAGTTTGAGAAGTACAAAGGCAACACTTTTCTGTTGAGCCATCTGACGATGTATGCAAGGAAGATGTCTGCTCAGACTGATAATGATAAGCTGCTGATTCACTATTTCCAGGACAGTTTGACCGGTGCACCCATGAGGTGGTATATGAGTCTGGATAATAGCCAAATCAAGACCTTCAACAATTTGGGAGAAGCTTTTGTGAGGCAGTATAAGTACAACGTTGATATGGCGCCAGATAGAGATCAACTTCGTGTTGGTGTAAGCCCTAGAGGCCAATACTTTTTGGTACTTGTATCGGATTATTCGTTTAATAATAAAAGGCATTTCTTTATTATGTTTGTCTTTCAGAATAATAAAGTCCCTAGAATAGTTAGTCTGTTTAATGAAATGTTAAGTGTGACTTAATCATGAGATCCCATTAAACATAAAGACATTATTCTTAAAATATCCGTAGTCAAGCTTTATTGCAAAGTGGGATAACATTAAAGCATTGAGACTATTATGAAGATAGACTGATGATCACATCTCATGGATCATGGATAAAGAGTTATCAAGTCTTGACATAGGTATAAATATTAGGAGTAATATTTATACCGGATTGACCCGCTATGAGAATACTACATAGTATGTTATGCAAAGTGTCATAAGTTATTCTCATGGTGATAATGGTGTATTACCACCCTTCGACCTGAAACCACTATGGACCCTAGATGTAGAGTCGGGTGCTTTATTGCTGATCAAACATTATCCGTAACTGGATGATCATAAAGACAGTTGATGGGCACTCCACGAAGCATGCTGAGGGACATGAGTGTCCTAGATGGAATTTGCCAATCCTGCATAACAGGAGAAATGTCTAAGGGCCCAATATTGAACTGGACAAGGATGACACAGTGTATGCCTTGTGTTCAATATAGACATAGGGGCAAAAGGGTAATTGTACAAACATATATTATCACGAAAAAGGTTTTGTCAGATCACATGACATTTTCGTGACTTGGGTAGCAGTGATGTGTTGCTAGATACCGCTCACTGTTTATTATGTTAAATATATAATTTAATATAATTACCAACGTTACGAAATCCTACAGGGTCACACACATAAGGACAGTTTGATGAGAGATAGAGAAATCAAAGGAACACCGTAAGGTACGGTGCACTTAAGTGAAAATAGAAATTCGGATAATATAATAATAATTATTGTTATTTTATAATGGTTATAAAATAATAATAAAATAAATATATTTATTATAATAATAGTTATTATAATAATATATAATATTATTATGGATCATGTGAATTGGGCTTTTAGCCCGCAGCCCACAAGAGAGTCTATAAAAGGAACCCTTGTGATGAAGCTTTCACTTGATGCAATTTCGTTTTTGATTCTCACTCAAATAATTCCGTTCGTAAGCAGCTAGCACTGTGACCGGAAGCTGTTCGTGTGGACTGAGTAGAGGCGTTGCACTTCATCAACGCTTGTGATCGCTGCATCAAAGATCTGAATCGCCACAAAGAGGTAACGATTCTATCACTGACCATGCTCATTCGTAAGGATCACTAAAGGAAAATTTTTGTTTTCCGCTGCGTTTAGATCGCAATTTTCCTTCACTTCGTGCTATGTCCCAGAAGGACAAAGAGACTTTTAAAGAATATGCGCAGAGATGGCGTGAGCTGGCGGCCCAGATTGTTCCTCCGCTGGAAGAGAAAGAAATGACGAAGATCTTCTTGAAGACGTTGGGTTCTTTCTATTATGAGAGGATGATAGCAAGCGCTCCCTCTGATTTCACTGAGATGGTGAGCATGGGGATGCGTTTCGAAGAAGGTGTCCGTGAGGGACGGTTGACTCAAGAGAATAGAAATAGTTCAAGCTCTAGAAGGTTCAACTTCGGGAAAAAGAAAGAAAATGAGACTAATGCAGTATCCCGTGAAAGTTATAGAAGGCCTCACAGTCGTGGGAATCACCATTCGCAGCATGTGGCTTCTGTTACACCGATGATTAACGTGGCTCCAACTGTGCTAGCTGTTCCAAAATATCAACCTCGCTATCAGCAACCTTCTGTGCAACAAGGTGGTAATCAACAGACTCGAGCTAAACCAAGTTTTGATCCTATTCCGGTGACGTATGCGGACTTGCTTCCATCTTAATTGCAAAGAATCTTGTGCAAACTCGTCCTCCACCTCCAGTTCTAGAGACTATTCCATGGTGGTACAAGCCAGAAGCTCGTTGTGCTTTTCATCAAGGTGCCCCGGGGCATGATGTTGAGAATTGTTATCCATTTAAGTTTGAAGTAAAAAAATTGATGAGGAACAATGTTCTGTATTTTAATGATGTTAATCCAAATGTGCAGAAAAATTCGTTGCCAAAGCATGGTAATGCGTCTGTGAATATGGTTGATGGTTGTCCTGGTTTGTTCAAAATCTATGAGGTTCGCCATATCCGAAGATATTTGGTGGAGATGCATGCTTTCTTGAGTGAATATCACAATATTGATCACGACTATGCTGGATGTTGTATTTGCTCGGTGAATCCTCGTGGTTGTGTGATTGTTAAAAGAGATATTCAAAAGATGATGGACGATAAATTGATTGAAGTAACAACAAAAAGAGATGAATATGAAAATGAAGTGAATGTTATTATTCCTCAGTTCAATCTTCCTGAGAGGGTAGCTCCTGAGAGGGTGGTTATTTCTTTCGACAGTCGCAAGACTGCTGTTACTCCATTAGTGATTAATGTGCCGGGTCCAATGCCATATGAGTCTGATAAAGCTGTTCCGTACCAGTATAATGCTACGATGATAGAGAATGGTAGGGAAGTTCCTCTTCCTACTCCAAAGTCTGTGGTTAGCATTGCTGATGTGACGAAAGTTACCCGAAGTGGTGGATTGTATGCTTCAGACCCTCCGAGGAGAGTTGAAGATACAAGTGCAAGTCAACAGATTATGGATGTTGTTGCCCAATCGGATCAAGCTGGTAATAATGATGATGAGGTGTTAAAGTTGATAAAGAAGAGTGAGTATAACATTTCTGAGCAGTTATTGCAGACTCCCTCGAAGATATCAGTTTTGTCTCTTTTGATGAGTTCTGAGGCTCATAGGCAGTCTTTGCAGAAGATTCTGGATCAAGCTTATGTTGATCATGATGTGACTGTTGATCAATTTGATAGTATTGTAGCGAATATCACATCTTGCAACAATTTAAGCTTCTGTGATGACGATCTGCCTGAAGAAGGAAGAAATCATAACCTGGCGTTGCATATCTCGGTGAATTGTCAAGAAGATGCTATGTCCAAGGTGTTAGTTGATACCGGCTCGTCTCTGAATGTTATGCCAAAATCAACTTTGTCAAAGCTTGCGTTTCAAGATGCTCCCATGAGGAACAGTGGGATTATAGTGAAAGCTTTCGATGGGTCAAAGAAGACAGTGATTGGAGAGGTGGATCTTCCTATTCTTATTGGACCATTTATATTCAAGATTACTTTTCAAGTAATGGATATACGTCCCGCATATAGTTGTCTCCTCGGAAGACCATGGATCCATGAAGTTGGAGCTGTGACATCCACTCTTCATCAGAAGCTGAAGTTTGTGAGAGAAGGTAAATTGGTGACCATTGAAGGTGAGAGGGCGATGCTTGTGAGAAATTTGTCTTCTTTTTCTTATATTGATGTTGAGGAAGAGGTGGGAACTTCGTTTCAAGCTCTTTCTGTTGTGGATAATGTTGCTAAGAAGAATGCCATGCCCATGTCTTCTTTCAAAGATGCTCTGCGAGTGATTGAAGCTGGTCAGTCTGATGGTTGGGGGCGAATCATTGATGTTGTCGACAATAAGGAAGGTTTCGGTATCGGCTTTGCACCTGGTGCAATTATCAAAGATCCAAAGACTATTCAAGAAGGCTTTCGAAGTGCTGGATTTATCAACGATCATTCCGCTGCTGCCATCATTGATGATGATGAAGATGAAGAAATGCCAGACTTCGTTACACATGGAAAGATTTGCCAGAACTGGATTGCTGTTGATGTTCCTTTTATCGTTCATTCTTCAAAGTAATTTGTTTTTATTTTCTTTCAAAAATCCTTTCACTCTGCCCAAGGTGAAAGTATTGTTTGTCGGGCTTTGTTTAAAATTTTATCATCATCAATAAAATGTTATTTTTGTTATTTCCATATGTGGTTTTCATTTTTGCTTTATTCTGAAAAATGGTAACATAAAAAACCTAAAAATATAATAATTGTCTATCTGCATATTGTTTGCACTTTTGTTCATTCTCTAAAATAAAAATAAAATCATTGTGCAGATTGATTGATAAACCCATTGAAAACAATGATCCTATGCCCTCTCCCAACTTTGAATTCCCTGTGTTTGAAGCTGAGGAAGAGGATGATGAAGAGATTCCAGATGAAATTTCTCGGTTGCTTGAGCACGATTAGAAGATTATTCAGCCTCATGGAGAGTCTATAGAGATGGTCAACTTGGGTTCTGAAGATGAAAAGAAAGAAGTCAAAGTTGGAGCATTGCTGGGTCCTGATGTTAAGCAGAGGATTATTGAGCTTCTCAGAGAATATGTTGATGTATTTTCTTGGTCTTATCAGGACATGCCAGGTCTTGATGCTGATATTGTGGAGCATAGATTGCCGCTGAAGCCTGCATGTCCACCTGTGAAGCAGAAGCTCAGAAGAACTCATCCAGATATGGCAGTAAAAATCAAAGAGGAGGTTCAAAAGCAGATTGATGCAGGTTTTCTTGTGACGTCAACTTATCCTGAATGGGTGGCCAATATTGTTCCAGTTCCGAAGAAAGACGAAAAAGTCCGAATGTGCGTTGATTACAGAGATTTGAACAAAGCCAGTCCGAAAGATGATTTTCCATTGCCACACATTGATATGTTGGTAGATAATACGGCTAAGTTTGATGTGTTCTCTTTTATGGACAGATTTTCTGGTTATAATCAAATAAAGATGGCACCCGAGGACATGGAAAAGACCACATTTATTACACCATGGGGAACATTCTGCTACAGAGTGATGCCCTTTGGATTGAAGAATGCTGGTGCGACGTATCAAAGAGCTATGACCACACTTTTCCATGATATGATGCATAAGGAAATCGAAGTATATGTTGATGATATGATCGCCAAGTCGAGGACTGAAGAAGATCATGTTGAACATTTGCTGAAGTTGTTTCAAAGATTAAGGAAGTATAAGCTTCGTTTGAATCCAAACAAGTGCACATTTGGTGTATGTTCTGGAAAGTTGCTAGGTTTCATTGTCAGCCAAAGAGGTATTGAAGTTGACCCTGATAAAGTGAAAGCTATTCAGGAAATGCCTGCTCCAAGAACCAAAAAGCAAGTAAGAGGATTCTTGGGCCGTCTGAATTATATTTCGAGGTTTATCTCTCACATGACTGCCACATGTGCTCCGATTTTCAAGCTGCTTCGAAAAGATAAAGGTTGTGTCTGGACAGATGATTGCCAGAAGGCGTTTGAAAGTATTAAAGAATATCTGCTTGAACCTCCTATTTTGTCTCCTCCAGTGGAAGGTAGACCGATGATCATGTACTTAACTGTGTTGGAAGATTCCATGGGTTGTGTGTTTGGTCAGCAAGATGAAACTGGAAGAAAAGAACATGCAATTTACTACTTGAGTAAGAAGTTCACTGATTGTGAGTCTCGGTATTCCATGCTTGAAAAAACTTGTTGTGCCTTAGCTTGGGCTGCAAAACGTCTTCGCCAGTATATGTTGAATCATACGACTTGGTTAATCTCTAAAATGGATCCAATCAAGTATATCTTTGAAAAGCCTGCTTTAACTGGGAGGATTGCTCGTTGGCAAATGTTATTATCAGAATATGATATCGAGTACCGAACTCAAATAGCTATAAAGAGTAGTATCTTGGCTGACTATTTGGCACATCAACCGATTGATGATTACCAACCTATCAAGTTTGATTTTCCAGATGAAGATGTGATGTTCTTGAAAGTAAAAGATTGTGATGAACCTTTGATTGAGGAAGGGCCGGAGCCTAGATCTCGATGGGGTTTAGTTTTTGATGGTGCCGTGAATGCACGTGGAAGAGGAATTGGGGCAATGATCATTACTCCCCATGGTTCACATATTCCTTTTGCCGCGAGGTTTACTTTTCCTTGTACCAATAATGAAGCTGAGTATGAAGCCTGCATTATGGGTCTTGAAGAAGCTATTGATCTAAGAATTAAACATCTTGATGTATATGGAGATTCTGCCTTGGTGATCAATCAGATTCAGGGTACGTGGGTTACTCATCAACCTCACTTGATCCCCTATAGAGATTATGCCAGGAAGATATCAACTTTCTTCACTAAAGTTGAGTTCCATTATATTCCTCGTGATGAGAATCAGATGGCGGACGCTTTAGCAACCATAACTTCTATGATAAAAGTGCACCAGTGGAATGATGTTCCCATGATCAGTGTGAATCAACTTGAAAGACCAGCTCATGTGTTTGCAGTTGAAGAGGTCCATGATGACAAGCCTTGGTATCACGATATTAAATGTTTCCTCCAGAGTCATGAATACCCGCTTGGGGCATCTGATAAGGATAAGAGGACTTTGAGGAGATTGGCAGGCAATTTCTTCCTGAATGGAAATGTGCTTTACAAGAGAAATTTTGACATGGTCTTGCTCAGATGCGTGGATAGACACGAAGCAGACATGTTGATGAAAGAAATTCATGAAGGATCTTTTGGCACTCATGCCAATGGGCATGCAATGGCTAAAACGATGTTGAGAGCAGGTTACTATTGGATGACAATGGAATCTGATTGTTGCAAGTATGTGAAAAAGTGCCATAAATGTCAGGTGTATGCTGATAAGATTCATGTGCCACCAGCTTATCTCAATGTGATTTCTTCCCCATGGCCTTTCTCCATGTGGGGAATTGATATGATCGGCATGATTGAACCCAAGGCTTCGAATGGACATCGTTTCATTCTTGTGGCAATTGACTACTTCACCAAGTGGGTGTAAGCGACATCGTATGTTAATGTGACCAAGCAAGTTGTGGTTCGGTTTATCAAGAACAATCTTATCTGCATATATGGTGTTCCGAATAGAATCATTACTGATAATGGTTCGAACTTGAATAATAAGATGATGAAAGAGCTTTGTGAAGATTTCAAGATTCAACACCATAATTCCTCTCCTTATAGACCGAAGATGAATGGGCCTGTTGAAGCTGCGAACAAGAATATTAAGAAGATTATTCAGAAGATGGTTGTGACGTACAAGGACTGGCATGAGATGCTCCTTTTTGCTTTGCATGGGTATCGTACATCTGTCCGCACTTCAACACGGGCAACCCCTTTCTCACTTGTTTATGGTACAGAAGCAGTGCTCCCCGTCGAAGTTGAAATCCCATCAATGAGAGTTCTGATGGAAGCCAAGTTGACTGAGGCTGAATGGTGTCAAAGTAGATTTGATCAGTTGAATTTGATTGAAGAAAAGAGAATTACAGCTTTGTGTCATGGTCGGTTGTACCAGCAAAGAATGAAGAAAGCTTTTGATAAGAAGGTCAAACCTCTTGTATTCAGAGAAGGCGACCTCGTGCTCAAAAAGATTCAATCTTTCCTTAAAGATTCTCGGGGCAAGTGGACTCCGAACTATGATGGCTCATATGTTGTTAAGAAAGCCTTCTCTGGCGGTTCATTAATTCTTGCAACTATGGATGGTGAGGAGATCACTCGCCATGTGAATGCGGATGCAGTCAAGAAATACTTCGCCTAAAAAATAAAAGAACAGCTCGCTAAGTTGAAAACCCGAAAGGGCGGCTTAGGCAAAAATGAGCGTCTCGGTGGATTGAAAACCCGAAAGGGCGGTCCAGGAAAAAATTAGAGACAAAAACAGAAATAATTATCCCGGTAGATTGAAAACCCGAAAGGGAAATCTAGGCAATAGTTAGGGATCATGGCAAGTAACTGCGTCGACAGACTGAATCACTTGTAGCAACCGAGGATTTCAGATTCTATCCCTCAGAAGAATTATTCATCAAATATTCTTATTCACTCATCCTTGATTGAAGTTTCGGACACAGTGGAGTTCAAAGTTGATAGGGAGAATAGTGATCATTGTATCTCAATGTAGCCCTTTTCCATGTATTTACCATTTTTCAAACTTGTAATGATCCATGGAGTCATGCCATTTGCTGACTACCATTCTATCAATGAATTTGAACTTTTATCCAATTGTTTGCAATTCTTTATGTTGTTTCTGTTTACAAAATTTCAATTTATTGTTGATGATGATTTTTGAAACAAATTTAATAAATTTAATCTTTGAAGATTTTAAAAACATTTTTATTTTGATATATGAACAAAGAAAGGATATCAACAGTGATTCCAAGAATGGTAAAGTCTGGATGTGTGTAACTTGTCTCTCCCAAAGCAGGGTTTGATTTGGTTGTGTTCATGCAAAGTTCCTGGATAGTCTTGACAGATTGATGTTAATGATGTTTTGTTCCCCAACAATAAGCATGAATGGAGATTGTATGTATTCCCCAGAAGAGTTGTGGGAAGGGATGTGTTTTAAGGAATCCCTAGCTGAGTTTTGATCCCTTCCTCAGCAAGTTATCTTGAGAAGTATTTGGGAATCCCCAGCTGAGCTCATGTTCCTCAGTTTGATTTATTTTCATCCTTGAATATAGAAGTATTGATATAGCATTCAGTTTAGAGGTTTTCTTTTACCCGATGTTGGGTACTGATTTAAAATCCCTCGTAATTGTGTTTTGGCTATGATGTTAACTTCTGATATCCCCATATGGATCCCCAGTAGGTCTGCATGTGTTGATTTCCAGCAGGTTCCTATTTGATTTTTAGCAAGTCTTGCACTCTATCCCCAGGTGGAGCAAGAGTGATATGACAGTTATTCCTCGTGAAGTTTGATTTTTATCAAGAATATTTTCATCCTCAGCAGATTATTACCTGTCCTCAGCAGGATGATATTCCTAGCAGATGCTATCTTATCATGATTTGAGCCTTGTAGTAGGATTTTATTCCTTTGATGGCTTATGATATTCCCCTGCAGATTTCAAGTTGAATCTCCAGCATGTTTCCCTGCATTGTTGCCTTGGGATTAGCCGAGTATCCGGTTGTTGTGGTGTTTATGTCACCTGTTTCTTATCTTTATGTCTTTTTTGTCAGCATATTCATAAGCATATTCATACGCATAAGCATGGAATTGTTTGCTTGCATTTTTGCGTTTATCATTGTTATTTGCTCTTTGGTGTGGACTTTCCCCACATAATATGTGTGTCGTCTTCCTCTCAAGTTAGAGTCTCGACCATTAAGCAGAAAATGTTAATCCTTTCTAACTCCCCACTGAGTTTGTTTCTCGTGGATGATGTTGATTTAGTTTCCTCCCTAGTTTATTATCTGGATGGAATTTTCCCCAGTTGAGATATTTCCTCCTCGGGATGAGTCTTGTTTGACCGTTTCTCTCCAATTTGTTCTTGGATTGAACTTTGGTCCCCCTTTTGTGGATATATTGCTTTGGAATTAAGCTATCATTGTTTGGTAGTGGGCAAATTTTCTCCAGCTTGAGTTTATTACTGTGGAATTAAGCTATCAGTAATCGATAGTGGGTAATATTACCAATTTGATCAAGTTCTTTTGTTTGTACTCCTACCCAGTAAATCCGGTAGTCGAGATTTCTTCCTCTTACCCAGTAAAAAGGTAATAGAGTTTGGTTTTCATCTGCTTAAGCTCCTACCCAGTAAATCAGGTAGTCGAGATTTGTTCTACCCAGTAAATCCGGTAGTCAAGTTATTTTCCTCTTACCCAGTAAAAGGGTAATAGAATAAGATATTTTCATCTTACCCAGTAAAAAGGTAATTTGATTGAGTTCCTACCCAGTAAATCCGGTAGTCGATATTTTCTTCTTACCCAGTAAAAAGGTAATAGAAGCTGTTTCCATTTGATTGAGTTCCTACCCAGTAAATCAGGTAGATGATCATACTCCTATCCAGTAAATCGATAGTCGAGTCTTTTATATCTTCCTACCCAGTAAATCAGGTAGTTGAGAATTTTATTGCCCAGTAAAAAGGTAATTGAGGTTATCCCTCCGCATTTTGCTCCTATCCAGTAAATCGATAGTCGAGTCTGTTATATTTCCTACCCAGTAAACAGGTAGTTGATGATTTCTTTTCCAACACAGTATTTCTCCATTTCTGGACTCGATTACTTGGTTTGATTGATTTTCCTGGAAGGTGTTTATCTTTCCCTGGTTGAATCTGTTCCTTGATTATTTCATATCTTTTCCCAATTGGAGTCTGTTATCCAGTGATTTATTTTCCTGGTAACTCGTTGTCTGTTGTTGTTTCCCCAGCGGAATTTTCTTCTGCGTCCCCAAGTTTTGCTTTCCTCTGGTGGTCATATTTTCCCCACATAGATCTTGGGTTTGCATATCATATTCATATCACATCATTTGTCCTCTTAGGACAAATATTGGGTTTTCTGTATTTAAGTCTCTCCCATCTTGTAGAGACGAAGATGTCAATCTTCATATCTCCGGATTGAAGAAACTTAAATAGGGGCAGCTGTAACACCCTAATTTTTTCCCTAAGATTTTGTCACATTTCATCTGCATTTTGCATATCAAACAAGATCGCACTGGCTTTCGAGTTTCTCCTTAGATATAGAGTCTATGCTTCGCAGGGGATCACCATTATTTTTACTTCTTTATATTTGTTTATATTTACTGACTTCTAACTAAAATACCAAAAATATGTTGCAGTGTTTTTCTTCTTCTCAGTGTTACAGGTGTTCAAAGACAGGGCAATAATTTCATTCAGATGCGTTTGTTCAGTTACAATTCGATTTCAAGTGGATGTTTGACCTAATATTGGTCAAACTATCAAAGGATTGTGTTGACTGCCAGTTGTGTGTGCAATGGTTCATTTCTCGGGCAATGTGTTTTCAAAGTATAAGTTGGATTGTGTGATAATGTTTTGTACAAAGTTTGGTTGGTTCATCAGTTATCAGACAGTGTTCTGTGAGAAGTTTGGTTCGAATATTCAATGATCACCAGTTCATTTGTGGATTTATTTTCCAAGAGATCGATTCAGAAGTATTTGAAAATGTTCATAAGTCTAAAAGTCAATGGTGGTGGCTTGAATGGCAAGTTGCAAATTATCTGGCTGTTCAGTGGGTCTGTGTTGGCTGTATTCATTATCAGAGGCTTGTGAAGGAAAATCAGAAATTGGTTGTGGGCTTAGGACCATTTCATATCCGTTTTTCGATTAAACCATTTTTCATTTTTTCAACTCTCTATTATCCATTTTATTAAATGACCATTTTTTCCATTTTTTCTCGATTACCCAAATTACTATTTTTAATCATGTTTCGATTTTATCCATTTAATGCTCATATACCATTTTCAACTATCTTTTTTTTTTCCTATTCAAAAATTTATTATACCATTTTTTTATTATTTCCATTTTAGTCCATTTCTTTTTCTTGAGTCCAATTTTTAGCCCATTACCAATCATCTTTCATTTATATCATTTTTCTACCAAATAAAAATCCCAAGCCCATATTTGTTTTGACCCATTCATGTCTAGTTTTTTTTAGTTTTTTAATTAGATATCTTCTTTATCCATATTATTAAATACACAAAAACACAAGCCCAATCTTTCCAACTTTCCCACACGTGACATCATACTTCAAGCCATCAAGTCATTTCCTTTTTCCACACTTCAAGCCACATCAAGGCAAAACAACTTGCCAAGCCGCATCCCTCAAAGCACTCAAGCTTTCCCGTAAAGCCTCAACTTTTTCCCCACAAGCATCCAGCACGCCCAAACATCCCCTGGCCCACACAAACTTTCACCTTCAGCCAAGGCTCTTGCAAGCTGAACACAGCCAATGTTCCCGCACCAAGCCTACGCGCCTACCACAACAACACAAGGCAAGCCAACTTGCACAAAGCCTCAGCCGCATCACTGGCCCAGCTTTTCACGCGTGAAAACTTCCTTCAGCCGAAGCACATTTCCCAAACGTCATCCCGCACGAGTCTGTCATGTAACTCAACGTCAACTCCCAGCCAACAGTTGTACAAATGAACACAAGCTGAAGCCGTACCTCACACAGGCCAACCCTTTACGCCTTCTACACAAGCATTTCCCAAATCCTTTGCCTCAAGCCGCAACGCAACATCCGTGAGCCCACAGTCCGCACGCGTTCGTATCTCACGAGAAATGCACCTGTTTCAACAAAACGCAAACAAATTCCAAATAAATCAATCAAAACGCACACAACAAATTAAAACCAAACGCAGCTCACAGAAAACTTCAAACTCAAACACACGGGAATTTCGTGAAGCTACCGAAACACAAACAATTCCCTTCAAAACGGCATCACCCTCTCCTTATTTTTCCCTATTTAAACAGCTCCTCTCTCATTCAGAAATCAAGCCTCATACACCCTGCTCAAATCAAACCTCAAATCTTCCCGAATCTATCCCCAATCAAAAACCCTTTCAACCTTCAATTAATTTCATCTTCACTCCCAAATTTCTCTCAAATCCCTAAGACCTTTCTTCATATCTCATCCCTCACCTCCAATTGATGTTGACGAGCTAAGAAAAAGAGATTGAGAGAGAGAGAAATCCGCAAGAGAGAGAGACCTAAAGAAGAGTGAATTGCGAGGAAGAGGAGAAGCCGAAATCGTGAAGAGGGAGGGAGTGTGTTTCGTTCGTTTTCATTAAAGCTGAGGATTGGAGAAATTCTCTTCTCCCCTGTTTTTGCTGCGTACGAAGAAGAAGAGGATCTGATTTTTTCTTATTTTATTTATTTTGCTTTTATTTATTTATTTTAATACATGGTATGTGTCTGTTTGGGCCCAAGGCCATGTGGTTGCTGCTGATTGATACACCTGCCCGCTGGTTTGCCCCCCATTCTTCATTTCTTTTCTTTGTTTTTTTTATTCAATTTTTTTTAGTTGGTTTTAAAATGGTTCTATTTTTCTTTTTTGATATAAGAAGCTTATAGAAAATTATTTTTAAAAAAACATATCTTAGAAGAATTTTAAGAAAGTTTTTTTTAAAAAAAAAAAAGAAGATGTTTAGTAAAGATTTTTAGAAAGATTTTAGAAAATTATTTAAAAAATATTTTGAACTCTTTTATGGATCTACTTTTAGATCCATTGTTCTTCATCTTTCTTTTTAATTTTGGTCGATGACAATCTTCCGATTCGGGATTGTTGATTTCCGATTATGTTTAACCTTCATTATTTCAAATCTATGGATGAATGATCATTTGGATCATTCTCCATAATTTGAGATCGTGATAGGTTGCTTTTCGATGGAATTCAACGAAAATCTTGATTAAGATTAGACCTTCCTTTTTCTTTTAGTGTGGCATGTTTTCGGAGAACGATCCATTATATCGTTTCTCTAACATGTATTAACACGAATATTTTCCACTTTAATTAGTGGTGGCCGGCCTCATTTGTAGGGTAATTACTTCGTAAATTACTCGACGATTGCTTAACATAGACCTAAAGTTGTCCCGATTCGAATTAAGATCCACTTGGATCCGGTTGCCTCGATTTTATTATTCTTTGTTGTGGTTGTGCTTGATTAAGTTCATCATACCACTTTATATTGTTAATATTATAATAATGTGAATATAATTGTTTAAATTTAATCTCTTGCACCTTATCCTTTTATTTTAATCTCTTGCTCCCTTATCTCCTTATTAAATTTTGTCATATTATATCATATATCATTTGTTTATTATACACTAGTTTCGGTCAAAAAAAATAAATTTAATTTGGGACTATTTGAAATGATACGAGACTTTACAGATCATTTATATATTTTACGAGGTATGGTTATGATGGAAGTCCATGAAAAAAATCATCAGAAAATTAGATTCTATGAAACTTTTCGAAATGCAAGTTTCAGTCAAAAATCAAAGTATATTATACACTAGTTACGGTCGAATAAAATTAAATTTAATTGGGAACTATTTGAAATAATACGAGACTTTTCAGATCATTTTTATATGTTAAGAGGGAAGGTTATGATGGAAGCCCATGCAAAAAAATCATCTGAAAACTAGATTCTATGAAACTTTTCGAAATGCAAGTTTCGGTCAAAAAATCATAACATTATATACACTAGTTTACACTAGTTTCTGTCAAAAATCAAATTAAATAAGGGACTATTAGAAATGATACGAAACTTCACATATCATTTATATATTTTAAGAGGGAAGCTTATGATGGAAGTCCATGCAAAAAATATCTAAAAATTAGATTCTATGTAACTTTTCGAAATGCAAATTTATGTCAAAAATCATAGTATATTATACACTAGTTTCAGTAAAAAAATCAAATTTAATTGGGGACTATTTGAAATGATACGAGACTTTTCTGATCATTTATATATGTTAAGAGGGAAGGTTATGATGGAAGTCTATGCAATATATCATCGGAAAATTAGATTCTATGAAACTTTTCGAAATGCAAGTTTCGGTCAAAAATCAAAGTATATTATACACTAGTTTCGGTCAAAAAAATAAAATTTAATTTGGGACTATTTGAAATGATACGAGACTTTACAGATCATTTAGATATTTTACGAGGTATGGTTATGATGGAAGTCCATGAAAAAAATCATCAGAAAATTAGATTCTATGAAACTTTTCGAAATGCAAGTTTCGGTCAAAAATCAAAGTATATTATACACTAGTTGCGGTCGAAAAATATTAAATTTAATTGGGAACTATTTGAAATGATACGAGACTTTTCAGATCATTTTTATATGTTAAGAGGGAAGGTTATGATGGAAGCCCATGCAAAAAAATCATCTGAAAACAAGATTCTATGAAACTTTTCGAAATACTAGTTTCGGTCAAAAATCAAATTAAATCAGGGATTGTTCAAAATGATACGAAACTTCACATATCATTTATATTTTTTAAGAGGGAAGCTTATGATGGAAGTCCATACAAAAAATATCTAAAAATTAGATTCTATGAAAATTTTCGAAATGCAAGTTTATGTCAAAAGTCATAGTATATTATACACTAGTTTCGGTAAAAAAATCAAATTTAATTGGGGACTATTTGAAATGATACGAGACTTTTTTGATCATTTATATATGTTAAGAGTGAAGGTTATGATGGAAGACCATGCAAAAAATCATCTGAAAACTAGATTCTATGAAACTTTTCGAAATGCATGTTTCGGTCAAAATTCATAGTATATTATACACTAGTTTCAGTCAAAAAAATCAAATTTAATTGGGGACTATTTGAAATGATACGAGACTTTTAAGATCATTTATATATCTTAAGAGGGAAGGTTAGGTTGGATTTCCATTAAAAAACTTCATCTGAAAACTAGATTCTATGAAACTTTTCGAAATGCAAGTTGCGGTCAAAAAATCAAAACAAATTATACACTAGTTTATACTAGTTTCGGTCAAAAATAAAATTAAATCGGGGATTGTTCGAAATGATACGAAACTTCACATATCATTTATATATTTTACAAGGGAAGGTTATGATGGAAGTCTATGCAATATATCATCGGAAAATTAGATTCTATGAAACTTTTCGAAATGCAAGTTTCGGTCAAAATCAAAGTATATTATACACTAGTTTCGGTCAAAAAAATCAAATTTAATTTGGGATTATTTGAAATGATACGAGACTTTACAGATCATTTATATATTTTACGAGGTATGGTTATGATGGAAGTCCATGAAAAAAATCATCGGAAAATTAGATTCTATGAAACTTTTCGAAATGCATGTTTTGGTCAAAAATCAAAGTATATTATACACTAGTTGCGGTCGAAAAAAATTAAATTAAATTGGGAACTATTTGAAATGATACGAGACTTTTCAGATCATTTTTATATTTTAAGAGGGAAGGTTATGATGGAAGCCCATGCAAAAAAAATCATCTGAAAACTAAATTCTATGAAACTTTTCGAAATGCAAGTTTCGGTCGAAAAATCATAACATTATATACACTAGTTTACACTAGTTTCTGTCAAAAATCAAATTAAATCAGGGATTGTTCAAAATGATACGAAACTTCACATCTCATTTATATATTTTAAGAGGAAGCTTATGATGGAAGTCCATGCAAAAAATATCTAAAAATTAGATTCTATGAAACTTTACGAAATGCAAGTTTATGTCAAAAATCATAGTATATTATACAATAGTTTCGGTAAAAAAATCAAATTTAATTGGGGACTATTTGAAATGATACGAGACTTTTCTGATCATTTATATATGTTAAGAGGGAAGGTTATGATGGAAGTCCATGCAAAAAATCATCTGAAAACTAGATTCTATGAAACTTTTCGAAATGCAAGTTTCGGTCAAAAATCATAGTATATTATACACTAGTTTCGGTCAAAAAAATCAAATTTAATTTGGGACTATTTGAAATGATACGAGACTTTACAGATCATTTAGATATTTTACGAGGTATGGTTATGATGGAAGTCCATGAAAAAAATCATCAGAAAATTAGATACTATGAAACTTTTCGAAATGCAAGTTTCGGTCAAAAATCAAAGTATATTATACACTAGTTGCGGTCGAAAAATATTAAATTTAATTGGGAACTATTTGAAGTGATACGAGTCTTTTCAGATCATTTTTATATGTTAAGAGGGAAGGTTATGATGGAAGCCCATGCAAAAAAATCATCTGAAAACTAGATTCTATGAAACTTTTCGAAATACTAGTTTCGGTCAAAAATCAAATTAAATCAGGGATTGTTCAAAATGATACGAAACTTCACATATCATTTATATTTTTTAAGAGGGAAGCTTATGATGGAAGTCCATGCAAAAAATATCTAAAAATTAGATTCTATGAAAATTTTCGAAATGCAAGTTTATGTCAAAAGTCATAGTATATTATACACTAGTTTCGGTAAAAAAAATCAAATTTAATTGGGGACTATTTGAAATGATACGAGACTTTTCTGATCATTTATATATGTTAAGAGTGAAGGTTATGATGGAAGTCCATGCAAAAAATCATGTGAAAACTAGATTCTATGAAACTTTTCGAAATGCATGTTTCGGTCAAAATTCATAGTATATTATACACTAGTTTCAGTCAAAAAAATCAAATTTAATTGGGGACTATTTGAAATGATACGAGACTTTTAAGATCATTTATATATCTTAAGAGGGAAGGTTAGGTTGTATTTCCATTAAAAAACTTCATCTGAAAACTAGATTCTATGAAACTTTTCGAAATGCAAGTTGCGGTCAAAAAATCATAACATATTATACACTAGTTTATACTAGTTTCGGTCAAAAATCAAATTAAATCGGGGATTGTTCGAAATGATACGAAACTTCACATATCATTTATATATTTTACAAGGGAAGTTTAGGATGGAAGTCTATGCAATATATAATCGGAAAATTAGATTCTATGAAACTTTTTGAAATGCAAGTTTCGGTCAAAAATCAAAGTATATTATACACTAGTTTCGGTCAAAAAAATCAAATTTAATTTGGGACTATTTGAAATGATACGAGACTTTACAGATCATTTATATATTTTAACAGGTATGGTTATGATGGAAGTCCATGAAAAAAATCATCAGAAAATTAGATTCTATGAAACTTTTCGAAATGCAAGTTTCAGTCAAAAATCAAAGTATATTATACACTAGTTACGGTCGAATAAAATTAAATTTAATTGGGAACTATTTGAAATAATACGAGACTTTTCAGATCATTTTTATATGTTAAGAGGGAAGGTTATGATGGAAGCCCATGCAAAAAAATAATCTGAAAACTAGATTCTATGAAACTTTTCGAAATGCAAGTTTCGGTCAAAAAATCATAACATTATATACACTAGTTTACACTAGTTTCTGTCAAAAATCAAATTAAATAAGGGACTATTAGAAATGATACGAAACTTCACATATCATTTATATATTTTAAGAGGGAAGCTTATGATGGAAGTCCATGCAAAAAATATCTAAAAATTAGATTCTATGTAACTTTTCGAAATGCAAATTTATGTCAAAAATCATAGTATATTATACACTAGTTTCGGTAAAAAAAAATCAAATTTAATTGGGGACTATTTGAAATGATACGAGACTTTTCTGATCATTTATATATGTTAAGAGGGAAGGTTATGATGGAAGTCTATGCAATATATCATCGGAAAATTAGATTCTATGAAACTTTTCGTAATGCAAGTTTCGGTCAAAAATCAAAGTATATTATACACTAGTTTCGGTCAAAAAAATCAAATTTAATTTGGGACTATTTGAAATGATACGAGACTTTACAGATCATTTAAATATTTTACGAGGTATGGTTATGATGGAAGTCCATGAAAAAAATCATCAGAAAATTAGATTCTATGAAACTTTTCGAAATGCAAGTTTCGGTCAAAAAGCAAAGTATATTATACACTAGTTGCGGTCGAAAAATATTAAATTTAATTGGGAACTATTTGAAATGATACGAGACTTTTCAGATCATTTTTATATGTTAAGAGGGAAGGTTATGATGGAAGCCCATGCAAAAAAATCATCTGAAAACTAGATTCTATGAAAGTTTTCGAAATACTAGTTTCGGTCAAAAATCAAATTAAATCAGGGATTGTTCAAAATGATACGAAACTTCACATATCATTTATATTTTTTAAGAGGGAAGCTTATGATGGAAGTCCATGCAAAAAATATCTAAAAATTAGATTCTATGAAAATTTTCGAAATGCAAGTTTATGTCAAAAGTCATAGTATATTATACAATAGTTTCGGTAAAAAAAATCAAATTTAATTGGGGACTCTTTGAAATGATACGAGACTTTTCTGATCATTTATATATGTTAAGAGTGAAGGTTATGATGGAAGTCCATGCAAAAAATCATCTGAAAACTAGATTCTATGAAACTTTTCGAAATGCATGTTTCGGTCAAAATTCATAGTATATTATACACTAGTTTCAGTCAAAAAAATCAAATTTAATTGGGGACTATTTGAAATGATACGAGACTTTTAAGATCATTTATATATCTTAAGAGGGAAGGTTAGGTTGGATTTCCATTAAAAAACTTCATCTGAAAACTAGATTCTATGAAACTTTTCGAAATGCAAGTTGCGGTCAAAAAATCATAACATATTATACACTAGTTTATACTAGTTTCGGTCAAAAATCAAATTAAATCGGGGATTGTTCGAAATGATACGAAACTTCACATATCATTTATATATTTTACAAGGGAAGTTTAGGATGGAAGTCTATGCAATATATAATCGGAAAATTAGATTCTATGAAACTTTTTGAAATGCAAGTTTCGGTCAAAAATCAAAGTATATTATACACTAGTTTCGGTCAAAAAAATCAAATTTAATTTGGGACTATTTGAAATGATACGAGACTTTACAGATCATTTATATATTTTAACAGGTATGGTTATGATGGAAGTCCATGAAAAAAATCATCAGAAAATTAGATTCTATGAAACTTTTCGAAATGCAAGTTTCAGTCAAAAATCAAAGTATATTATACACTAGTTACGGTCGAATAAAATTAAATTTAATTGGGAACTATTTGAAATAATACGAGACTTTTCAGATCATTTTTATATGTTAAGAGGGAAGGTTATGATGGAAGCCCATGCAAAAAAATAATCTGAAAACTAGATTCTATGAAACTTTTCGAAATGCAAGTTTCGGTCAAAAAATCATAACATTATATACACTAGTTTACACTAGTTTCTGTCAAAAATCAAATTAAATAAGGGACTATTAGAAATGATACGAAACTTCACATATCATTTATATATTTTAAGAGGGAAGCTTATGATGGAAGTCCATGCAAAAAATATCTAAAAATTAGATTCTATGTAACTTTTCGAAATGCAAATTTATGTCAAAAATCATAGTATATTATACACTAGTTTCGGTAAAAAAAAATCAAATTTAATTGGGGACTATTTGAAATGATACGAGACTTTTCTGATCATTTATATATGTTAAGAGGGAAGGTTATGATGGAAGTCTATGCAATATATCATCGGAAAATTAGATTCTATGAAACTTTTCGTAATGCAAGTTTCGGTCAAAAATCAAAGTATATTATACACTAGTTTCGGTCAAAAAAATCAAATTTAATTTGGGACTATTTGAAATGATACGAGACTTTACAGATCATTTAAATATTTTACGAGGTATGGTTATGATGGAAGTCCATGAAAAAAATCATCAGAAAATTAGATTCTATGAAACTTTTCGAAATGCAAGTTTCGGTCAAAAAGCAAAGTATATTATACACTAGTTGCGGTCGAAAAATATTAAATTTAATTGGGAACTATTTGAAATGATACGAGACTTTTCAGATCATTTTTATATGTTAAGAGGGAAGGTTATGATGGAAGCCCATGCAAAAAAATCATCTGAAAACTAGATTCTATGAAAGTTTTCGAAATACTAGTTTCGGTCAAAAATCAAATTAAATCAGGGATTGTTCAAAATGATACGAAACTTCACATATCATTTATATTTTTTAAGAGGGAAGCTTATGATGGAAGTCCATGCAAAAAATATCTAAAAATTAGATTCTATGAAAATTTTCGAAATGCAAGTTTATGTCAAAAGTCATAGTATATTATACACTAGTTTCGGTAAAAAAAATCAAATTTAATTGGGGACTCTTTGAAATGATACGAGACTTTTCTGATCATTTATATATGTTAAGAGTGAAGGTTATGATGGAAGTCCATGCAAAAAATCATCTGAAAACTAGATTCTATGAAACTTTTCGAAATGCATGTTTCGGTCAAAATTCATAGTATATTATACACTAGTTTCAGTCAAAAAAATCAAATTTAATTGGGGACTATTTGAAATGATACGAGACTTTTAAGATCATTTATATATCTTAAGAGGGAAGGTTAGGTTGGATTTCCATTAAAAAACTTCATCTGAAAACTAGATTCTATGAAACTTTTCGAAATGCAAGTTGCGGTCAAAAAATCATAACATATTATACACTAGTTTATACTAGTTTCGGTCAAAAATCAAATTAAATCGGGGATTGTTCGAAATGATACGAATCTTCACATATCATTTATATATTTTACAAGGGAAGTTTATGATGGAAGTCTATGCAATATATCATCGGAAAATTAGATTCTATGAAACTTTTCGAAATGCAAGTTTCGGTCAAAAATCAAAGTATATTATACACTAGTTTCGATCAAAAAAATCAAATTTAATTTGGGACTATTTGAAATGATACGAGACTTTACAGATCATTTATATATTTTACGAGGTATGGTTATGATGGAAGTCCATGAAAAAAATCATCAGAAAATTAGATTTTATGAAACTTTTCGAAATGCAAGTTTCAGTCAAAAATCAAAGTATATTATACACTAGTTACGGTCGAATAAAATTAAATTTAATTGGGAACTATTTGAAATAATACGAGACTTTTCATATCATTTTTATATGTTAAGAGGGAAGGTTATGATGGAAGCCCATGCAAAAAAATAATCTGAAAACTAGATTCTATGAAACTTTTCGAAATGCAAGTTTCGGTCAAAAAATCATAACATTATATACACTAGTTTACACTAGTTTCTGTCAAAAATCAAATTAAATAAGGGACTATTAGAAATGATACGAAACTTCACATATCATTTATATATTTTAAGAGGGAAGCTTATGATGGAAGTCCATGCAAAAAATATCTATAAATTAGATTCTATGTAACTTTTCGAAATGCAAATTTATGTCAAAAATCATAGTATATTATACACTAGTTTCGGTAAAAAAATCAAATTTAATTGGGGACTATTTGAAATGATACGAGACTTTTCTGATCATTTATATATGTTAAGAGGGAAGGTTATGATGGAAGTCTATGCAATATATCATCGGAAAATTAGATTCTATGAAACTTTTCGAAATGCAAGTTTCGGTCAAAAATCAAAGTATATTATACACTAGTTTCGGTCAAAAAAATCAAATTTAATTTGGGACTATTTGAAATGATACGAGACTTTACAGATCATTTAGATATTTTACGAGGTATGGTTATGATGGAAGTCCATGAAAAAAATCATCAGAAAATTAGATTCTATGAAACTTTTCGAAATGCAAGTTTCGGTCAAAAATCAAAGTATATTATACACTAGTTGCGGTCGAAAAATATTAAATTTAATTGGGAACTATTTGAAATGATACGAGACTTTTCAGATCATTTTTATATGTTAAGAGGGAAGGTTATGATGGAAGCCCATGCAGAAAAATCATCTGAAAACTAGATTCTATGAAACTTTTCGAAATACTAGTTTCGGTCAAAAATCAAATTAAATCAGGGATTGTTCAAAATGATACGAAACTTCACATATCATTTATATTTTTTAAGAGGGAAGCTTATGATGGAAGTCCATGCAAAAAATATCTAAAAATTAGATTCTATGAAACTTTTCGAAATGCAAGTTTATGTCAAAAGTCATAGTATATTATACAATAGTTTCGGTAAAAAAAATCAAATTTAATTGGGGACTATTTGAAATGATACGAGACTTTTCTGATCATTTATATATGTTAAGAGTGAAGGTTATGATGGAAGTCCATGCAAAAAATCATGTGAAAACTAGATTCTATGAAACTTTTCGAAATGCATGTTTCGGTCAAAATTCATAGTATATTATACACTAGTTTCAGTCAAAAAAATCAAATTTAATTGGGGACTATTTGAAATGATACAAGACTTTTAAGATCATTTATATATCTTAAGAGGGAAGGTTAGGTTGGATTTCCATTAAAAAACTTCATCTGAAAACTAGATTCTATGAAACTTTTCGAAATGCAAGTTGCGGTCAAAAAATCATAACATATTATACACTAGTTTATACTAGTTTCGGTCAAAAATCAAATTAAATCGGGGATTGTTCGAAATGATACGAAACTTCACATATCATTTATATATTTTACAAGGGAAGTTTAGGATGGAAGTCTATGCAATATATAATCGGAAAATTAGATTCTATGAAACTTTTCGAAATGCAAGTTTCGGTCAAAAATCAAAGTATATTATACACTAGTTTAGGTCAAAAAAATCAAATTTAATTTGGGACTAGTTGAAATGATACGAGACTTTACAGATCATTTATATATTTTAACAGGTATGGTTATGATGGAAGTCCATGAAAAAAATCATCAGAAAATTAGATTCTATGAAACTTTTCGAAATGCAAGTTTCAGTCAAAAATCAAAGTATATTATACACTAGTTACGGTCGAATAAAATTAAATTTAATTGGGAACTATTTGAAATAATACGAGACTTTTCAGATCATTTTTATATGTTAAGAGGGAAGGTTATGATGGAAGCCCATGCAAAAAAATAATCTGAAAACTAGATTCTATGAAACTTTTCGAAATGCAAGTTTCGGTCAAAAAATCATAACATTATATACACTAGTTTACACTAGTTTCTGTCAAAAATCAAATTAAATAAGGGACTATTAGAAATGATACGAAACTTCACATATCATTTATATATTTTAAGAGGGAAGCTTATGATGGAAGTCCATGCAAAAAATATCTAAAAATTAGATTCTATGTAACTTATCGAAATGCAAATTTATGTCAAAAATCATAGTATATTATACACTAGTTTCGGTAAAAAAAAATCAAATTTAATTGGGGACTATTTGAAATGATACGAGACTTTTCTGATCATTTATATATGTTAAGAGGGAAGGTTATGATGGAAGTCTATGCAATATATCATCGGAAAATTAGATTCTATGAAACTTTTCGTAATGCAAGTTTCGGTCAAAAATCAAAGTATATTATACACTAGTTTCGGTCAAAAAAATCAAATTTAATTTGGGACTATTTGAAATGATACGAGACTTTACAGATCATTTAAATATTTTACGAGGTATGGTTATGATGGAAGTCCATGAAAAAAATCATCAGAAAATTAGATTCTATGAAACTTTTCGAAATGCAAGTTTCGGTCAAAAAGCAAAGTATATTATACACTAGTTGCGGTCGAAAAATATTAAATTTAATTGGGAACTATTTGAAATGATACGAGACTTTTCAGATCATTTTTATATGTTAAGAGGGAAGGTTATGATGGAAGCCCATGCAAAAAAATCATCTGAAAACTAGATTCTATGAAAGTTTTCGAAATACTAGTTTCGGTCAAAAATCAAATTAAATCAGGGATTGTTCAAAATGATACGAAACTTCACATATCATTTATATTTTTTAAGAGGGAAGCTTATGATGGAAGTCCATGCAAAAAATATCTAAAAATTAGATTCTATGAAAATTTTCGAAATGCAAGTTTATGTCAAAAGTCATAGTATATTATACAATAGTTTCGGTAAAAAAAATCAAATTTAATTGGGGACTCTTTGAAATGATACGAGACTTTTCTGATCATTTATATATGTTAAGAGTGAAGGTTATGATGGAAGTCCATGCAAAAAATCATCTGAAAACTAGATTCTATGAAACTTTTCGAAATGCATGTTTCGGTCAAAATTCATAGTATATTATACACTAGTTTCAGTCAAAAAAATCAAATTTAATTGGGGACTATTTGAAATGATACGAGACTTTTAAGATCATTTATATATCTTAAGAGGGAAGGTTTGGTTGGATTTCCATTAAAAAACTTCATCTGAAAACTAGATTCTATGAAACTTTTCGAAATGCAAGTTGCGGTCAAAAAATCATAACATATTATACACTAGTTTATACTAGTTTCGGTCAAAAATCAAATTAAATCGGGGATTGTTCGAAATGATACGAAACTTCACATATCATTTATATATTTTACAAGGGAAGTTTAGGATGGAAGTCTATGCAATATATAATCGGAAAATTAGATTCTATGAAACTTTTTGAAATGCAAGTTTCGGTCAAAAATCAAAGTATATTATACACTAGTTTCGGTCAAAAAAATCAAATTTAATTTGGGACTATTTGAAATGATACGAGACTTTACAGATCATTTATATATTTTAACAGGTATGGTTATGATGGAAGTCCATGAAAAAAATCATCAGAAAATTAGATTCTATGAAACTTTTCGAAATGCAAGTTTCAGTCAAAAATCAAAGTATATTATACACTAGTTACGGTCGAATAAAATTAAATTTAATTGGGAACTATTTGAAATAATACGAGACTTTTCAGATCATTTTTATATGTTAAGAGGGAAGGTTATGATGGAAGCCCATGCAAAAAAATAATCTGAAAACTAGATTCTATGAAACTTTTCGAAATGCAAGTTTCGGTCAAAAAATCATAACATTATATACACTAGTTTACACTAGTTTCTGTCAAAAATCAAATTAAATAAGGGACTATTAGAAATGATACGAAACTTCACATATCATTTATATATTTTAAGAGGGAAGCTTATGATGGAAGTCCATACAAAAAATATCTAAAAATTAGATTCTATGTAACTTTTCGAAATGCAAATTTATGTCAAAAATCATAGTATATTATACACTAGTTTCGGTAAAAAAAAATCAAATTTAATTGGGGACTATTTGAAATGATACGAGACTTTTCTGATCATTTATATATGTTAAGAGGGAAGGTTATGATGGAAGTCAATGCAATATATCATCGGAAAATTAGATTCTATGAAACTTTTCGTAATGCAAGTTTCGGTCAAAAATCAAAGTATATTATACACTAGTTTCGGTCAAAAAAATCAAATTTAATTTGGGACTATTTGAAATGATACGAGACTTTACAGATCATTTAAATATTTTACGAGGTATGGTTATGATGGAAGTCCATGAAAAAAATCATCAGAAAATTAGATTCTATGAAACTTTTCGAAATGCAAGTTTCGGTCAAAAAGCAAAGTATATTATACACTAGTTGCGGTCGAAAAATATTAAATTTAATTGGGAACTATTTGAAATGATACGAGACTTTTCAGATCATTTTTATATGTTAAGAGGGAAGGTTATGATGGAAGCCCATGCAAAAAAATCATCTGAAAACTAGATTCTATGAAAGTTTTCGAAATACTAGTTTCGGTCAAAAATCAAATTAAATCAGGGATTGTTCAAAATGATACGAAACTTCACATATCATTTATATTTTTTAAGAGGGAAGCTTATGATGGAAGTCCATGCAAAAAATATCTAAAAATTAGATTCTATGAAAATTTTCGAAATGCAAGTTTATGTCAAAAGTCATAGTATATTATACACTAGTTTCGGTAAAAAAAATCAAATTTAATTGGGGACTCTTTGAAATGATACGAGACTTTTCTGATCATTTATATATGTTAAGAGTGAAGGTTATGATGGAAGTCCATGCAAAAAATCATCTGAAAACTAGATTCTATGAAACTTTTCGAAATGCATGTTTCGGTCAAAATTCATAGTATATTATACACTAGTTTCAGTCAAAAAAATCAAATTTAATTGGGGACTATTTGAAATGATACGAGACTTTTAAGATCATTTATATATCTTAAGAGGGAAGGTTAGGTTGGATTTCCATTAAAAAACTTCATCTGAAAACTAGATTCTATGAAACTTTTCGAAATGCAAGTTGCGGTAAAAAAATCATAACATATTATACACTAGTTTATACTAGTTTCGGTCAAAAATCAAATTAAATCGGGGATTGTTCGAAATGATACGAATCTTCACATATCATTTATATATTTTACAAGGGAAGTTTATGATGGAAGTCTATGCAATATATCATCGGAAAATTAGATTCTATGAAACTTTTCGAAATGCATGTTTCGGTCAAAAATCAAAGTATATTATACACTAGTTTCGATCAAAAAAATCAAATTTAATTTGGGACTATTTGAAATGATACGAGACTTTACAGATCATTTATATATTTTACGAGGTATGGTTATGATGGAAGTCCATGAAAAAAATCATCAGAAAATTAGATTTTATGAAACTTTTCGAAATGCAAGTTTCAGTCAAAAATCAAAGTATATTATACACTAGTTACGGTCGAATAAAATTAAATTTAATTGGGAACTATTTGAAATAATACGAGACTTTTCATATCATTTTTATATGTTAAGAGGGAAGGTTATGATGGAAGCCCATGCAAAAAAATAATCTGAAAACTAGATTCTATGAAACTTTTCGAAATGCAAGTTTCGGTCAAAAAATCATAACATTATATACACTAGTTTACACTAGTTTCTGTCAAAAATCAAATTAAATAAGGGACTATTAGAAATGATACGAAACTTCACATATCATTTATATATTTTAAGAGGGAAGCTTATGATGGAAGTCCATGCAAAAAATATCTATAAATTAGATTCTATGTAACTTTTCGAAATGCAAATTTATGTCAAAAATCATAGTATATTATACACTAGTTTCGGTAAAAAAATCAAATTTAATTGGGGACTATTTGAAATGATACGAGACTTTTCTGATCATTTATATATGTTAAGAGGGAAGGTTATGATGGAAGTCTATGCAATATATCATCGGAAAATTAGATTCTATGAAACTTTTCGAAATGCAAGTTTCGGTCAAAAATCAAAGTATATTATACACTAGTTTCGGTCAAAAAAATCAAATTTAATTTGGGACTATTTGAAATGATACGAGACTTTACAGATCATTTAGATATTTTACGAGGTATGGTTATGATGGAAGTCCATGAAAAAAATCATCAGAAAATTAGATTCTATGAAACTTTTCGAAATGCAAGTTTCGGTCAAAAATCAAAGTATATTATACACTAGTTGCGGTCGAAAAATATTAAATTTAATTGGGAACTATTTGAAATGATACGAGACTTTTCAGATCATTTTTATATGTTAAGAGGGAAGGTTATGATGGAAGCCCATGCAGAAAAATCATCTGAAAACTAGATTCTATGAAACTTTTCGAAATACTAGTTTCGGTCAAAAATCAAATTAAATCAGGGATTGTTCAAAATGATACGAAACTTCACATATCATTTATATTTTTTAAGAGGGAAGCTTATGATGGAAGTCCATGCAAAAAATATCTAAAAATTAGATTCTATGAAACTTTTCGAAATGCAAGTTTATGTCAAAAGTCATAGTATATTATACAATAGTTTCGGTAAAAAAAATCAAATTTAATTGGGGACTATTTGAAATGATACGAGACTTTTCTGATCATTTATATATGTTAAGAGTGAAGGTTATGATGGAAGTCCATGCAAAAAATCATGTGAAAACTAGATTCTATGAAACTTTTCGAAATGCATGTTTCGGTCAAAATTCATAGTATATTATACACTAGTTTCAGTCAAAAAAATCAAATTTAATTGGGGACTATTTGAAATGATACGAGACTTTTAAGATCATTTATATATCTTAAGAGGGAAGGTTAGGTTGGATTTCCATTAAAAAACTTCATCTGAAAACTAGATTCTATGAAACTTTTCGAAATGCAAGTTGCGGTCAAAAAATCATAACATATTATACACTAGTTTATACTAGTTTCGGTCAAAAATCAAATTAAATCGGGGATTGTTCGAAATGATACGAAACTTCACATATCATTTATATATTTTACAAGGGAAGTTTAGGATGGAAGTCTATGCAATATATAATCGGAAAATTAGATTCTATGAAACTTTTCGAAATGCAAGTTTCGGTCAAAAATCAAAGTATATTATACACTAGTTTCGGTCAAAAAAATCAAATTTAATTTGGGACTATTTGAAATGATACGAGACTTTACAGATCATTTATATATTTTAACAGGTATGGTTATGATGGAAGTCCATGAAAAAAATCATCAGAAAATTAGATTCTATGAAACTTTTCGAAATGCAAGTTTCAGTCAAAAATCAAAGTATATTATACACTAGTTACGGTCGAATAAAATTAAATTTAATTGGGAACTATTTGAAATAATACGAGACTTTTCAGATCATTTTTATATGTTAAGAGGGAAGGTTATGATGGAAGCCCATGCAAAAAAATAATCTGAAAACTAGATTCTATGAAACTTTTCGAAATGCAAGTTTCGGTCAAAAAATCATAACATTATATACACTAGTTTACACTAGTTTCTGTCAAAAATCAAATTAAATAAGGGACTATTAGAAATGATATGAAACTTCACATATCATTTATATATTTTAAGAGGGAAGCTTATGATGGAAGTCCATGCAAAAAATATCTAAAAATTAGATTCTATGTAACTTATCGAAATGCAAATTTATGTCAAAAATCATAGTATATTATACACTAGTTTCGGTAAAAAAAAATCAAATTTAATTGGGGACTATTTGAAATGATACGAGACTTTTCTGATCATTTATATATGTTAAGAGGGAAGGTTATGATGGAAGTCTATGCAATATATCATCGGAAAATTAGATTCTATGAAACTTTTCGTAATGCAAGTTTCGGTAAAAAATCAAAGTATATTATACACTAGTTTCGGTCAAAAAAATCAAATTTAATTTGGGACTATTTGAAATGATACGAGACTTTACAGATCATTTAAATATTTTACGAGGTATGGTTATGATGGAAGTCCATGAAAAAAATCATCAGAAAATTAGATTCTATGAAACTTTTCGAAATGCAAGTTTCGGTCAAAAAGCAAAGTATATTATACACTAGTTGCGGTCGAAAAATATTAAATTTAATTGGGAACTATTTGAATTGATACGAGACTTTTCAGATCATTTTTATATGTTAAGAGGGAAGGTTATGATGGAAGCCCATGCAAAAAAATCATCTGAAAACTAGATTCTATGAAAGTTTTCGAAATACTAGTTTCGGTCAAAAATCAAATTAAATCAGGGATTGTTCAAAATGATACGAAACTTCACATATCATTTATATTTTTTAAGAGGGAAGCTTATGATGGAAGTCCATGCAAAAAATATCTAAAAATTAGATTCTATGAAAATTTTCGAAATGCAAGTTTATGTCAAAAGTCATAGTATATTATACACTAGTTTCGGTAAAAAAAATCAAATTTAATTGGGGACTCTTTGAAATGATACGAGACTTTTCTGATCATTTATATATGTTAAGAGTGAAGGTTATGATGGAAGTCCATGCAAAAAATCATCTGAAAACTAGATTCTATGAAACTTTTCGAAATGCATGTTTCGGTCAAAATTCATAGTATATTATACACTAGTTTCAGTCAAAAAAATCAAATTTAATTGGGGACTATTTGAAATGATACGAGACTTTTAAGATCATTTATATATCTTAAGAGGGAAGGTTAGGTTGGATTTCCATTAAAAAACTTCATCTGAAAACTAGATTCTATGAAACTTTTCAAAATGCAAGTTGCGGTCAAAAAATCATAACATATTATACACTAGTTTATACTAGTTTCGGTCAAAAATCAAATTAAATCGGGGATTGTTCGAAATGATACGAATCTTCACATATCATTTATATATTTTACAAGGGAAGGTTATGATGGAAGTCTATGCAATATATCATCGGAAAATTAGATTCTTTGAAACTTTTCGAAATGCAAGTTTCGGTCAAAAATCAAAGTATATTATACACTAGTTTCGGTCAAAAAAATCAAATTTAATTTGGGACTATTTGAAATGATACGAGACTTTACAGATCATTTATATATTTTACGAGGTATGGTTATGATGGAAGTCCATGAAAAAAATCATCGGAAAATTAGATTCTATGAAACTTTTCGAAATGCATGTTTCGGTCAAAAATCAAAGTATATTATACACTAGTTTCGGTCAAAAAAATCAAATTTAATTTGGGACTATTTGAAATGATACGAGACTTTACAGATCATTTAGATATTTTACGAGGTATGGTTATGATGGAAGTCCATGAAAAAAATCATCAGAAAATTAGATTCTATGAAACTTTTCGAAATGCAAGTTTCGGTCAAAAATCAAAGTATATTATACACTAGTTGCGGTTGAAAAAAATTAAATTTAATTGGGAACTATTTGAAATGATACAAGACTTTTCAGATCATTTTTATATGTTAAGAGGGAAGGTTATGATGGAAGCACCTGCAAGAAAAATCATCTGAAAACTAGATTCTATGAAACTTTTCGAAATGCAAGTTTCGGTCGAAAAATCATAACATTATATACACTAGTTTACACTAGTTTCTGTCAAAAATCAAATTAAATCAGGGATTGTTCAAAATGATACGAAACTTCACATATCATTTATATATTTTAAGAGGGAACCTTATGATGGAAATCCATGCAAAAAATATCTAAAAATTAGATTCTATGAAACTTTTCGAAATGCAAGTTTATGTCAAAAATCATAGTATATTATACACTAGTTTCGGTAAAAAAATCAAATTTAATTGGGGACTATTTTAAATGATACGAGACTTTTCTGATCATTTATATATGTTAAGAGGGAAGGTTATGATGGAAGTCCATGCAAAAAATCATCTGAAAACTAGATTCTATGAAACTTTTCGAAATGCAAGTTTCGGTCAAAAATCATAGTATATTATACATTAGTTTCGGTCAAAAAAATCAAATTTAATTGGGGACTATTTGAAATGATACGAGACTTTTCAGATCATTTATATATGTTAAGAGGGAAGGTTAGGTTGCATTTCCATTAAAAATATTCATCTGAAAATTAGATTCCATGAAACTTTTCGAAATGCAAGTTGCGGTCAAAATATCATAACATATTATACACTAGTTTATACTAGTTTCGGTCAAAAATCAAGTTAAATCGGGGATTGTTCGAAATGATACGAAACTTCACATATCATTTATGTATTTTACAAGGGAAGGTTATGATGGAAGTCTATGCAATATATCATCGGAAAATTAGATTCTATGAAACTTTTCGAAATGCAAGTTTCGGTCAAAAATCAAAGTATATTATACACTAGTTTCGGTCAAAAAAATCAAATTTAATTTGGGACTATTTGAAATGATACGAGACTTTACAGATCATTTAGATATTTTACGAGGTATGGTTATGATGGAAGTCCATGAAAAAAATCATCAGAAAATTAGATTCTATGAAACTTTTCGAAATGCAAGTTTCGGTCAAAAATCAAAGTATATTATACACTAGTTGCGGTCGAAAAAAATTAAATTTAATTGGGAACTATTTGAAATGATACGAGACTTTTCAGATCATTTTTATATGTTAAGAGGGAAGGTTATGATGGAAGCCCATGCAAAAAAATCATCTGAAAACTAGAATCTATGAAACTTTTCGAAATGCAAGTTTTGGTCGAAAAATCATAACATTATATACACTAGTTTACACTAGTTTCTGTCAAAAATCAAATTAAATCAGGGACTATTCAAAATGATACGAAACTTCACATATCATTTATCTATTTTAAGAGGGAAGCTTATGATGGAAGTCCATGCAAAAAATATCTAAAAATTAGATTCTATGAAACTTTTCGAAATGCAAATTTAGGTCAAAAATCATAGTATATTATACACTAGTTTCGGTAAAAAAATCAAATTTAATTGGGGACTATTTGAAATGATACGAGACTTTTCTGATCATTTATATATGTTAAGAGGGAAGGTTATGATGGAAGTCCATGCAAAAAATCATCTGAAAACTAGATTCTATGAATCTTTTTTGAAATGCAAGTTTCGGTCAAAAATCATAGTATATTATACACTAGTTTCGGTCAAAAAAATCAAATTTAATTAGGGACTATTTGAAATGATACGAGACTTTTCAGATCATTTATATATGTTAAGAGGGAAGGTTAGGTTGGATTTCCATTAAAAATATTCATCTGAAAATTATATTCTATGAAACTTTTCGAAATGCAAGTTGCGGTCAAAAAATCATAACATATTATACACTAGTTTATACTAGTTTCGGTCAAAAATCAAATTAAATCAGGGATTGTTCGAAATTATACGAAACTTCACATATCATTTATATATTTTACAAGGGAAGGGTATGATGGAAGTCTATGCAATATATCATCGGAAAATTAGATTCTATGAAACTTTTCGAAATGCAAGTTTCGGTCAAAAATCAAAGTATATTATACACTAGTTTCGGTCAAAAAAATCAAATTTAATTTGGGACTATTTGAAATGATACGAGACTTTACAGATCATTTATATATTTTACGAGGTATGGTTATGATGGAAGTCCATGAAAAAAATCATCGGAAAATTAGATTCTATGAAACTTTTCGAAATGCAAGTTTCGGTCAAAAATCAAAGTATATTATACACTAGTTGTGGTCGAAAAAAATTAAATTAAATTGGGAACTATTTGAAATGATACGAGACTTTTCAGATCATTTTTATATGTTAAGAGGGAAGGTTATGATGGAAGCCCATGCAAAAAAATCATCTGAAAACTAGAATCTATGAAACTTTTCGAAATGCAAGTTTTGGTAGAAAAAGCATAACATTATATACACTAGTTTACACTAGTTTCTGTCAAAAATCAAATTAAATCAGGGATTGTTCAAAATGATACGAAACTTCACATATCATTTATATATTTTAAGAGGGAAGCTTATGATGGAAGTCCATGCAAAAAATAACTAAAAATTAGATTCTATGAAACTTTTCGAAATGCAAGTTTATGTCAAAAATCATAGTATATTATACACTAGTTTCGGTAAAAAAATCAAATTTAATTGGGGACTATTTGAAATGATACGAGACTTTTCTGATCATTTATATATGTTAAGAGGGAAGGTTATGATGGAAGTCCATGCAAAAAATCATCTGAAAACTAGATTCTATGAAACATTTTTGAAATGCAAGTTTCGGTCAAAAATCATAGTATATTATACACTAGTTTCGGTCAAAAAAATCAAATTTAATTGGGGACTATTTGAAGTGATACGAGACTTTCAGATCATTTATATATGTTAAGAGGGAAGGTTAGGTTGGATTTTCATTAAAAATATTCATCTGAAAATTATATTCTATGAAACTTTTCGAAATGCAAGTTGCGGTCAAAAAATCATAACATATTATACACTAGTTTATACTAGTTTCGGTCAAAAATCAAATTAAATCGGGGATTGTTCGAAATGATACGAAACATCACATATCATTTATATATTTTACAAGGGAAGGGTATGATGGAAGTCTATGCAATATATCATCGGAAAATTAGATTCTATGAAACTTTTCGAAATGCAAGTTTCGGTCAGAAATCAAAGTATATTATACACTAGTTTCGGTCAAAAAAATCAAATTTAATTTGGGACTATTTGAAATGATACGAGACTTTACAGATCATTTATATATTTTACGAGGTATGGTTATGATGGAAGTCCATGAAAAAAATCATCGGAAAATTAAATTCTATGAAACTTTTCGAAATGCAAGTTTCGGTCAAAAATCAAAGTATATTATACACTAGTTGCGGTCGAAAAAAATTAAATTAAATTGGGAACTATTTGAAATGATACGAGACTTTTCAGATCATTTTTATATGTTAAGAGGGAAGGTTATGATGGAAGCCCATGCAAAAAAAATCATCTGAAAACTAGATTCTATGAAACTTTTCGAAATGCAAGTTTCGGTCGAAAAATCATAACATTATATACACTAGTTTACACTAGTTTCTGTCAAAAATAAAATTAAATCAGGGATTGTTCAAAATGATACGAAACTTCACATATCATTTATATATTTTAAGAGGGAAGCTTATGATGGAAGTCCATGCAAAAAATATCTAAAAATTAGATTCTATGTTCGAAATGCAAGTTTATGTCAAAAATCATAGTATATTATACACTAGTTTCGGTAAAAAAATCAAATTTAATTGGGGACTATTTGAAATGATACGAGACTTTTCTGATCATTTATATATGTTAAGAGGGAAGGTTATGATGGAAGTCCATGCAAAAAATCATCTGAAAACTAGATTCTATGAAACTTTTCGAAATGCAAGTTTCGGTCAAAAATCATAGTATATTATACACTATTTTCGGTCAAAAAAATCAAATTTAATTGGGGACTATTTGAAATGATACGAGACTTTTCAGATCATTTATATATGTTAAGAGGGAAGGTTAGGTTGGATTTCCATTAAAAATATTCATCTGAAAATTATATTCTATGAAACTTTTCGAAATGCAAGTTGCGGTCAAAAAATCATAACATATTATACACTAGTTTATACTAGTTTCGGTCAAAAATCAAATTAAATCGGGGATTGTTCGAAATGATACGAAACTTAACATATCATTTATATATTTTACAAGGGAAGGTTATGATGGAAGTCTATGCAATATATCATCGGAAAATTAGATTCTATGAAACTTTTCGAAATGCAAGTTTCGGTCAAAAATCAAAGTATATTATACACTAGTTTCGTTCAAAAAAATCAAATTTAATTTGGGACAATTTGAAATCATACGAGACTTTACAGATCATTTATATATTTTACGAGGTATGGTTATGATGGAAGTCCATGACAAAAATCATCAGAAAATTAAATTCTATAAAACTTTTCGAAATGCAAGTTTCGGTCAAAAATCAAAGTATATTATACACTAGTTGCGATCGAAAAAAATTAAATTTAATTGGGAACTATTTGAAATGATACGAGACTTTTTCAGATCATTTTTATATGTTAAGAGGGAAGGTTATGATGGAAGCCCATGCAAAAAAATCATCTGAAAACTAGATTCTATAAAACTTTTCGAAATGCAAGTTTCGGTCAAAAAATCATAACATTATATACACTAGTTTACACTAGTTTCTGTCAAAAATCAAATTAAATCAGGGACTATTCGAAATGATACGAAACTTCACATATCATTTATATATTTTAAGAGGGAAGCTTATGATGGAAGTCCATGCAAAAAATATCTAAAAATTAGATTCTATGTTCGAAATGCAAGTTTATGTCAAAAATCATAGTATATTATACACTAGTTTCGGTAAAAAAATCAAATTTAATTAGGGACTATTCGAAATGATACGAGACTTTTCTGATCATTTATATATGTTAAGAGGGAAGGTTATGATGGAAGTCCATGCAAAAAATCATCTGAAAACTAGATTCTATGAAACTTTTTTGAAATGCAAGTTTCGGTCAAAAATCATAGTATATTATACACTAGTTTCGGTCAAAAAAATCAAATTTAATTGGGGACTATTTGAAATGATACGAGACTTTTCAGATCATTTATATATGTTAAGAGGGAAGGTTAGGTTGGATTTTCATTAAAAATATTCATCTGAAAATTATATTCTATGAAACTTTTCGAAATGCAAGTTGCGGTCAAAAAATCATAACATATTATACACTAGTTTATACTAGTTTCGGTCAAAAATCAAATTAAATCGGGGATTATTCGAAATTATACGAAACTTCATATATCATTTATATATTTTACAAGGGAAGGGTATGATGGAAGTCTATGCAATATATCATCGGAAAATTAGATTCTATGAAACTTTTCGAAATGCAAGTTTCGGTCAAAAATCAAAGTATATTATACACTAGTTTCAGTCAAAAAAATCAAATTTAATTTGGGACTATTTGAAATGATACGAGACTTTACAGATCATTTATATATTTTACGAGGTATGGTTATGATGGAAGTCCATGAAAAAAATCATCGGAAAATTAGATTCTATGAAACTTTTCGAAATGTATGTTTCGGTCAAAAATCAAAGTATATTATACACTAGTTGCGGTCGAAAAAAATTAAATTAAATTGGGAACTATTTGAAATGATACGAGACTTTTCAGATCATTTTTATATGTTAAGAGGGAAGGTTATGATGGAAGCCCATGCAAAAAAAATCATCTGAAAACTAGATTCTATGAAACTTTTCGAAATGCAAGTTTCGGTCGAAAAATCATAACATTATATACACTAGTTTACACTAGTTTCTGTCAAAAATAAAATTAAATCATGGATTGTTCAAAATGATATGAAACTTCACATATCATTTATATATTTTAAGAGGGAAACTTATGATGGAAGTCCATGCAAAAAATATCTAAAAATTAGATTCTATGTTCGAAATGCAAGTTTATGTCAAAAATCATAGTATATTATACACTAGTTTCGGTAAAAAAATCAAATTTAATTGGGGACTATTTGAAATGATACGAGACTTTTCTGATCATTTATATATGTTAAGAGGGAAGGTTATGATGGAAGTCCATGCAAAAAATCATCTGAAAACTAGATTCTATGAAACTTTTCGAAATGCAAGTTTCGGTCAAAAATCATAGTATATTATACACTATTTTCGGTCAAAAAAATCAAATTTAATTGGGGACTATTTGAAATGATACGAGACTTTTCAGATCATTTATATATGTTAAGAGGGAAGGTTAGGTTGGATTTCCATTAAAAATATTCATCTGAAAATTATATTCTATGAAACTTTTCGAAATGCAAGTTGCGGTCAAAAAATAGTAACATATTATACACTAGTTTATACTAGTTTCGGTCAAAAATCAAATTAAATCGGGGATTGTTTGAAATGATACGAAACTTAACATATCATTTATATATTTTACAAGGGAAGGTTATGATGGAAGTCTATGCAATATATCATCGGAAAATTAGATTCTATGAAACTTTTCGAAATGCAAGTTTCGGTCAAAAATTAAACTATATTATACACTAGTTTCGGTCAAAAAAATCAAATTTAATTTGGGACTATTTGAAATCATACGAGACTTTACAGATCATTTATATATTTTACGAGGTATGGTTATGATGGAAGTCCATGAAAAAAATCATCAGAAAATTAGATTCTATAAAAATTTTCGAAATGCAAGTTTCGGTCAAAAATCAATGTATATTATACACTAGTTGCGATCGAAAAAAATTTAATTTAATTGGGAACTATTTGAAATGATACGAGACTTTTTCAGATCATTTTTATATGTTAAGAGGGAAGGTTATGATGGAAGCCCATGCAAAAAAATCATCTGAAAACTAGATTCTATAAAACTTTTCGAAATGCAAGTTTCGGTCAAAAAATCATAACATTATATACACTAGTTTACACTAGTTTCTGTCAAAAATCAAATTAAATCAGGGACTATTCGAAATGATACGAAACTTCACATATCATTTATATATTTTAAGAGGGAAGCTTATGATGGAAGTCCATGCAAAAAATATCTAAAAATTAGATTCTATGTTCGAAATGCAAGTTTATGTCAAAAATCATAGTATATTATACACTAGTTTCGGTAAAAAAATCAAATTTAATTAGGGACTATTCGAAATGATACGAGACTTTTCTGATCATTTATATATGTTAAGAGGGAAGGTTATGATGGAAGTCCATGCAAAAAATCATCTGAAAACTAGATTCTATGAAATTTTTTTGAAATGCAAGTTTCGGTCAAAAATCATAGTATATTATACACTAGTTTCGGTCAAAAAAATCAAATTTAATTGGGGACTATTTGAAATGATACGAAACTTTTCAGATCATTTATATATGTTAAGAGGGAAGGTTAGGTTGGATTTTCATTAAAAATATTCATCTGAAAATTATATTCTATGAAACTTTTCGAAATGCAAGTTGCGGTCAAAAAATCATAACATATTATACACTAGTTTATACTAGTTTCGGTCAAAAATCAAATTAAATCGGGGATTATTCGAAATTATACGAAACTTCATATATCATTTATATATTTTACAAGGGAAGGGTATGATGGAAGTCTATGCAATATATCATCGGAAAATTAGATTCTATGAAACTTTTCGAAATGCAAGTTTCGGTCAAAAATCAAAGTATATTATACACTAGTTTCGGTCAAAAAAATCAAATTTAATTTGGGACTATTTGAAATGATACGAGACTTTACAGATCATTTATATATTTTACGAGGTATGGTTATGATGGAAGTCCATGAAAAAAATCATCGGAAAATTAGATTCTATGAAACTTTTCGAAATGTATGTTTCGGTCAAAAATCAAAGTATATTATACACTAGTTGCGGTCGAAAAAAATTAAATTAAATTGGGAACTATTTGAAATGATACGAGACTTTTCAGATCATTTTTATATGTTAAGAGGGAAGGTTATGATGGAAGCCCATGCAAAAAAAATTATCTGAAAACTAGATTCTATGAAACTTTTCGAAATGCAAGTTTCGGTCGAAAAATCATAACATTATATACACTAGTTTACACTAGTTTCTGTCAAAAATAAAATTAAATCAGGGATTGTTCAAAATGATATGAAACTTCACATATCATTTATATATTTTAAGAGGGAAACTTATGATGGAAGTCCATGCAAAAAATATCTAAAAATTAGATTCTATGTTCGAAATGCAAGTTTATGTCAAAAATCATAGTATATTATACACTAGTTTCGGTAAAAAAATCAAATTTAATTGGGGACTATTTGAAATGATACGAGACTTTTCTGATCATTTATATATGTTAAGAGGGAAGGTTATGATGGAAGTCCATGCAAAAAATCATCTGAAAACTAGATTCTATGAAACTTTTCGAAATGCAAGTTTCGGTCAAAAATCATAGTATATTATACACTATTTTCGGTCAAAAAAATCAAATTTAATTGGGGACTATTTGAAATGATACGAGACTTTTCAGATCATTTATATATGTTAAGAGGGAAGGTTAGGTTGGATTTCCATTAAAAATATTCATCTGAAAATTATATTCTATGAAACTTTTCGAAATGCAAGTTGCGGTCAAAAAATCATAACATATTATACACTAGTTTATACTAGTTTCGGTCAAAAATCAAATTAAATCGGGGATTGTTTGAAATGATACGAAACTTAACATATCATTTATATATTTTACAAGGGAAGGTTATGATGGAAGTCTATGCAATATATCATCGGAAAATTAGATTCTATGAAACTTTTCGAAATGCAAGTTTCGGTCAAAAATTAAACTATATTATACACTAGTTTCGGTCAAAAAAATCAAATTTAATTTGGGACTATTTGAAATCATACGAGACTTTACAGATCATTTATATATTTTACGAGGTATGGTTATGATGGAAGTCCATGAAAAAAATCATCAGAAAATTAGATTCTATAAAAATTTTCGAAATGCAAGTTTCGGTCAAAAATCAATGTATATTATACACTAGTTGCGATCGAAAAAAATTAAATTTAATTGGGAACTATTTGAAATGATACGAGACTTTTTCAGATCATTTTTATATGTTAAGAGGGAAGGTTATGATGGAAGCCCATGCAAAAAAATCATCTGAAAACTAGATTCTATAAAACTTTTCGAAATGCAAGTTTCGGTCAAAAAATCATAACATTATATACACTAGTTTACACTAGTTTCTGTCAAAAATCAAATTAAATCAGGGACTATTCGAAATGATACGAAACTTCACATATCATTTATATATTTTAAGAGGGAAGCTTATGATGGAAGTCCATGCAAAAAATATCTAAAAATTAGATTCTATGTTCGAAATGCAAGTTTATGTCAAAAATCATAGTATATTATACACTAGTTTCGGTAAAAAAATCAAATTTAATTAGGGACTATTCGAAATGATACGAGACTTTTTTGATCATTTATATATGTTAAGAGGGAAGGTTATGATGGAAGTCCATGCAAAAAATCATCTGAAAACTAGATTCTATGAAATTTTTTTGAAATGCAAGTTTCGGTCAAAAATCATAGTATATTATACACTAGTTTCGGTCAAAAAAATCAAATTTAATTGGGGACTATTTGAAATGATACGAAACTTTTCAGATCATTTATATATGTTAAGAGGGAAGGTTAGGTTGGATTTTCATTAAAAATATTCATCTGAAAATTATATTCTATGAAACTTTTCGAAATGCAAGTTGCGGTCAAAAAATCATAACATATTATACACTAGTTTATACTAGTTTCGGTCAAAAATCAAATTAAATCGGGGATTATTCGAAATTATACGAAACTTCATATATCATTTATATATTTTACAAGGGAAGGGTATGATGGAAGTCTATGCAATATATCATCGGAAAATTAGATTCTATGAAACTTTTCGAAATGCAAGTTTCGGTCAAAAATCAAAGTATATTATACACTAGTTTCGGTCAAAAAAATCAAATTTAATTTGGGACTATTTGAAATGATACGAGACTTTACAGATCATTTATATATTTTACGAGGTATGGTTATGATGGAAGTCCATGAAAAAAATCATCGGAAAATTAGATTCTATGAAACTTTTCGAAATGTATGTTTCGGTCAAAAATCAAAGTATATTATACACTAGTTGCGGTCGAAAAAAATTAAATTAAATTGGGAACTATTTGAAATGATACGAGACTTTTCAGATCATTTTTATATGTTAAGAGGGAAGGTTATGATGGAAGCCCATGCAAAAAAAATTATCTGAAAACTAGATTCTATGAAACTTTTCGAAATGCAAGTTTCGGTCGAAAAATCATAACATTATATACACTAGTTTACACTAGTTTCTGTCAAAAATAAAATTAAATCAGGGATTGTTCAAAATGATATGAAACTTCACATATCATTTATATATTTTAAGAGGGAAACTTATGATGGAAGTCCATGCAAAAAATATCTAAAAATTAGATTCTATGTTCGAAATGCAAGTTTATGTCAAAAATCATAGTATATTATACACTAGTTTCGGTAAAAAAATCAAATTTAATTGGGGACTATTTGAAATGATACGAGACTTTTCTGATCATTTATAATTGTTAAGAGGGAAGGTTATGATGGAAGTCCATGCAAAAAATCATCTGAAAACTAGATTCTATGAAACTTTTCGAAATGCAAGTTTCGGTCAAAAATCATAGTATATTATACACTATTTTCGGTCAAAAAAATCAAATTTAATTGGGGACTATTTGAAATGATACGAGACTTTTCAGATCATTTATATATGTTAAGAGGGAAGGTTAGGTTGGATTTCCATTAAAAATATTCATCTGAAAATTATATTCTATGAAACTTTTCGAAATGCAAGTTGCGGTCAAAAAATCATAACATATTATACACTAGTTTATACTAGTTTCGGTCAAAAATCAAATTAAATCGGGGATTGTTTGAAATGATACGAAACTTAACATATCATTTATATATTTTACAAGGGAAGGTTATGATGGAAGTCTATGCAATATATCATCGGAAAATTAGATTCTATGAAACTTTTCGAAATGCAAGTTTCGGTCAAAAATTAAACTATATTATACACTAGTTTCGGTCAAAAAAATCAAATTTAATTTGGGACTATTTGAAATCATACGAGACTTTACAGATCATTTATATATTTTACGAGGTATGGTTATGATGGAAGTCCATGAAAAAAATCATCAGAAAATTAGATTCTATAAAAATTTTCGAAATGCAAGTTTCGGTCAAAAATCAAAGTATATTATACACTAGTTGCGATCGAAAAAAAATTAAATTTAATTGGGAACTATTTGAAATGATACGAGACTTTTTCAGATCATTTTTATATGTTAAGAGGGAAGGTTATGATGGAAGCCCATGCAAAAAAATCATCTGAAAACTAGATTCTATAAAACTTTTCGAAATGCAAGTTTCGGTCAAAAAATCATAACATTATATACACTAGTTTACACTAGTTTCTGTCAAAAATCAAATTAAATCAGGGACTATTCGAAATGATACGAAACTTCACATATCATTTATATATTTTAAGAGGGAAGCTTATGATGGAAGTCCATGCCAAAAATATCTAAAAATTAGATTCTATGTTCGAAATGCAAGTTTATGTCAAATATCATAGTATATTATACACTAGTTTCGGTAAAAAAATCAAATTTAATTAGGGACTATTTGAAATGATACGAGACTTTTCTGATCATTTATATATGTTAAGAGGGAAGGTTATGATGGAAGTCCATGCAAAAAATCATCTGAAAACTAGATTCTATGAAACTTTTTTAAATGCAAGTTTCGGTCAAAAATCAAAGTATATTATACACTAGTTTCGGTCAAAAAAATCAAATTTCATTGGGGACTAATTGAAATGATACGAGACTTTTCTGATAATTTATATATGTTATGAGGGAAGGTTATGATGGAAGTCCATGCAAAAAATCATCTGAAAACTAGATTCTATGAAACTTTTCGAAATGCAAGTTTCGGTCAAAAAATCATAACATTATATACACTATTTTACACTAGTTTCTGTCAAAAATCAAATTAAATCAGGGACTATTAGAAATGATACGAAACTTCACATATCATTTATATATTTTAAGAGGGAAGCTTATGATGGAAGTCCATGCAAAAAATATCTAAAAATTAGATTCTATGTAACTTTTCGAAATGCAAATTTATGTCAAAAATCATAGTATATTATACACTAGTTTCGGTAAAAAAATCAAATTTAATTGGGGACTATTTGGAATGATACGAGACTATTCTGATCATTTATATATGTTAAGAGGGAAGGTTATGATGGAAGTCCATGCAAAAAATCATCTGAAAACTAGATTCTATGAAACTTTTCGATATGCAAGTTTCGGTCAAAAATTAAAGTATATTATACACTAGTTTCGGTAAAAAAAATCAAATTTAATTTGGGACTATTTGAAATGATACAATAAATTTCAGATCATTTATATATTTTACGAGGTTTGGTTATGATGGAAGTCCTTGCAAAAAATCATCGGAAAATTAGATTCTATGAAACTTTTCGAAATGCAAGTTTCGCTCAAAAATCAAAGTATATTATACACTAGTTGCGGTCGAAAAAAATTAAATTTAATTGGGAAATATTTGAAATGATACGAGACTTTTCAGATCATTTTTATATGTTAAGAGGGAAGGTTATGATGGAAGTCCATGCAAAAAAATCATCTGAACACTAGATTCTATGAAACTTTTCGAAATGCAAGTTTCGGTCAAAAATCCAATTAAATCAGGGATTGTTCAAAATGGTACGAAACTTCACATATTATTTATAAATTTTAAGAGGGAAGCTTATGATGGAAGTCCATGCAAAAAATATCTAAAAATTAGATTCTATGAAACTTTTCGAAATGCAAGTTTATGTCAAAAGTCATAGTATATTATACACTAGTTTCGGTAAAAAAATCAAATTTAATTGGGGACTATTTGAAATGTTACGAGACTTTTCAGATCATTTATATATGTTAAGAGGGAAGGTTATGATGGAAGTCCGTGCAAAAAATCATCTGATAAATAGATTCTATGAAACTTTTCGAAATGCAAGTTTTGGTCAAAATTCATAGTATATTATACATTAGTTTCGGTCAAAAAAATCAAATTTAATTGGGGACTATTTGAAATGATACGAGACTTTTCAGATCATTTATATATCTTAAGAGGGAAGGTTAGGTTGGATTTCCATTAAAAAAATTCATCTGAAAACTAGATTCTATGAAACTTTTCGAAATGCAAGTTGCGGTCAAAAAATCATAACAAATTATACACTAGTTTATACTAGTTTCAGTCAAAAATCAAATTAAATCGGGGATTGTTCGAAATGATACGAAACTTCACATATCATTTATATATTTTACAAGGGAAGGTTATGATGGAAGTATATGCAATATATCATCGGAAAATTAGATTCTATGAAACTTTTCGAAATGCAAGTTTCGGTCAAAAATCAAAGTATATTATACACTAGTTTCGGTCAAAAAAATCAAATTTAATTTGGGACTATTTGAAATGATACGAGACTTTACAGATCATTTATATATTTTACGAGGTATGGTTATGATGGAAGTCCATGAAAAAAATCATCGGAAAATTAGATTCTATGAAACTTTTCGAAATGCATGTTTCGGTCAAAAATCAAAGTATATTATACACTAGTTGCGGTCGAAAAAAATTAAATTAAATTGGGAACTCTTTGAAATGATACGAGACTTTTCAGATCATTTTTATATGTTAAGAGGGAAGGTTATGATGGAAGCCCATTCAAAAAAAATCATCTGAAAATTAGATTCTATGAAACTTTTCGAAATGCAAGTTTCGGTCAAAAATCAAAGTATATTATACACTAGTTTCGGTCAAAAAAATCAAATTTAATTTGGGACTATTTGAAATGATACGAGACTTTACAGATCATTTATATATTTTACGAGGTATGGTTATGATGGAAGTCCATGAAAAAAATCATCGGAAAATTAGATTCTATGAAACTTTTCGAAATGCAAGTTTCGCTCAAAAATCAAAGTATATTATACACTAGTTGCGGTCGAAAAAAATTAAATTTAATTGGGAAATATTTGAAATGATACGAGACTTTTCAGATCATTTTTATATGTTAAGAGGGAAGGTTATGATGGAAGTCCATGCAAAAAAATCATCTGAACACTAGATTCTATGAAACTTTTCGAAATGCAAGTTTCGGTCAAAAATCCAATTAAATCAGGGATTGTTCAAAATGGTACGAAACTTCACATATTATTTATAAATTTTAAGAGGGAAGCTTATGATGGAAGTCCATGCAAAAAATATCTAAAAATTAGATTCTATGAAACTTTTCGAAATGCAAGTTTATGTCAAAAGTCATAGTATATTATACACTAGTTTCGGTAAAAAAATCAAATTTAATTGGGGACTATTTGAAATGTTACGAGACTTTTCAGATCATTTATATATGTTAAGAGGGAAGGTTATGATGGAAGTCCGTGCAAAAAATCATCTGATAAATAGATTCTATGAAACTTTTCGAAATGCAAGTTTTGGTCAAAATTCATAGTATATTATACATTAGTTTCGGTCAAAAAAATCAAATTTAATTGGGGACTATTTGAAATGATACGAGACTTTTCAGATCATTTATATATCTTAAGAGGGAAGGTTAGGTTGGATTTCCATTAAAAAAATTCATCTGAAAACTAGATTCTATGAAACTTTTCGAAATGCAAGTTGCGGTCAAAAAATCATAACAAATTATACACTAGTTTATACTAGTTTCAGTCAAAAATCAAATTAAATCGGGGATTGTTCGAAATGATACGAAACTTCACATATCATTTATATATTTTACAAGGGAAGGTTATGATGGAAGTATATGCAATATATCATCGGAAAATTAGATTCTATGAAACTTTTCGAAATGCAAGTTTCGGTCAAAAATCAAAGTATATTATACACTAGTTTCGGTCAAAAAAATCAAATTTAATTTGGGACTATTTGAAATGATACGAGACTTTACAGATCATTTATATATTTTACGAGGTATGGTTATGATGGAAGTCCATGAAAAAAATCATCGGAAAATTAGATTCTATGAAACTTTTCGAAATGCATGTTTCGGTCAAAAATCAAAGTATATTATACACTAGTTGCGGTCGAAAAAAATTAAATTAAATTGGGAACTCTTTGAAATGATACGAGACTTTTCAGATCATTTTTATATGTTAAGAGGGAAGGTTATGATGGAAGCCCATTCAAAAAAAATCATCTGAAAATTAGATTCTATGAAACTTTTCGAAATGCAAGTTTCGGTCGAAAAATCATAACATTATATACACTAGTTTACACTAGTTTCTGTCAAAAATCAAATTAAATCAGGGATTGTTCAAAATGATACGAAACTTCACATATCATTTATATATTTTAAGAGGGAAGCTTATGATGGAAGTCCATGCAAAAAATATCTAAAAATTAGATTCTATGAAACTTTTCGAAATGCAAGTTTATGTCAAAAATCATAGTATATTATACACTAGTTTCGGTAAAAAAATCAAATTTAATTGGGGACTATTTGAAATGATACGAGACTTTTCTTATCATTTATATATGTTAAGAGGGAAGGTTATGATGGAAGTTCATGCAAAAAATCATCTGAAAACTAGATTCTATGAAACTTTTCGAAATGCAAGTTTCGGTCAAAAATCATAGTATATTATACACTAGTTTCGGTCAAAAAAATCAAATTTAATTGGGGACTATTTGAAATGATACGAGACTTTTCAGATCATTTATATATATTAAGAGGGAAGGTTAGGTTGGATTTCCATTAAAAATATTCATCTGAAAATTAGATTCCATGAAACTTTTCGAAATGCAAGTTGAGGTCAAAATATCATAACATATTATACACTAGTTTATACTAGTTTCGGTCAAAAATCAAATTAAATCGGGGATTGTTCGAAATGATACGAAACTTCACATATCATTTATATATTTTACAAGGGAAGGTTATGATGGAAGTCTATGCAATATATCATCGGAAAATTAGATTCTATGAAACTTTTCGAAATGCAAGTTTCGGTCAAAAATCAAAGTATATTATACACTAGTTTCGGTCAAAAAAATCAAATTTAATTTGGGACTATTTGAAATGATACGAGACTTTACAGATAATTTTATATATTTTACGAGGTATGGTTATGATGGAAGTCCATGAAAAAAATCATCGGAAAATTAGATTCTATGAAACTTTTCGAAATGCAAGTTTCGGTCAAAAATCAAAGTATATTATACACTAGTTGCGGTCGAAAAAAATTAAATTTAATTCGGAACTATTGGAAATGATACGAGACTTTTCAGATCATTTTTATATGTTAAGAGGGAAGGTTATGATGGAAGCCCATGCAAAAAAATCATCTGAAAACTAGAATCTATGAAACTTTTCGAAATGCACGTTTTGGTCGAAAAATCATAACATTATATTCACTAGTTTACACTAGTTTCTGTCAAAAATCAAATTAAATCAGGGATTGTTCAAAATGATACGAAACTTCACATATCATTTATATATTTTAAGAGGGAAGCTTATGATGGAAGTCCATGCAAAAAATATCTAAAAATTAGATTCTATGTAACTTTTCGAAATGCAAATTTATGTCAATAATCATAGTATATTATACACTAGTTTCGGTAAAAAAATCAAATTTAATTGGGGACTATTTGAAATGATACGAGACTTTTTTGATCATTTATATATGTTATGAGGGAAGGTTATGATGGAAGTCCATGCAAAAAATCATCTGAAAACTAGATTCTATGAAACTTTTCTAAATGCAAGTTTCGCAAAAATCAAAGTATATTATACACTAGTTTCGGTCAAAAAAATAAAATTTCATTGGGGACTAATTGAAATGATACGAGACTTTTCTGATCATTTATATATGTTATGAGGGAAGGTTATGATGGAAGTCCATGCAAAAAATCATCTGAAAACTAGATTCTATGAAACTTTTCGAAATGCAAGTTTCGGTCAAAAATCATAGTATATTATACACTAGTTTCGGTCAAAAAAATAAAATTTAATTGGGGACTATTTGAAATGATACGAGACTTTTCAGATCACTTATATATGTTAAGAGGGAAGGTTAGGAAGGATTGCCATTAAAAATATTCATCTGAAAATTAGATTCTATGAAACTTTTCGAAATGCAAGTTGCGTTAAAAAAATCATAACATATTATACACTAGTTTATACTAGTTTCGGTCAAAAATTAAATTAAATCGGGGATTGTTCGAAATGATACGAAACTTCACATATCATTTATATATTTTACAATGGAAGGTTATGATGGAAGTCTATTCAATATATCATCGGAAAATTAGATTCTATGAAACTTTTCGAAATGCAAGTTTCGGTCAAAAATCAAAGTATATTATACACTAGTTTCGGTCAAAAAAATCAAATTTAATTTGGGACTATTTGAAATGATACGAGACTTTACAGATAAATTTATATATTTTACGAGGTATGTTTATGATGGAAGTCCATGAAAAAAATCATCGGAAATTTAGATTCTATGAAACTTTTCGAAATGCAAGTTTCGGTCAAAAATCAAAGTATATTATACACTAGTTGCGGTCGAAAAAAATCAAATTTAATTGGGGACTATTTGAAATGATACGAGACTTTTCTGATCATTTATATATGTTAAGAGGGAAGGTTATGATGGAAGTCCATGCAAAAAATCATCTGAAAACTAGATTCTATGAAACTTTTCGAAATGCAAGTTTCGGTCAAAAATCATAGTATATTATACACTAGTTTCGGTCAAAAAAATCAAATTTAATTGGGGACTATTTGAAATGATACGAGACTTTTCAGATCATTTATATATGTTAAGAGGGAAGGTTAGGTTGGATTTTCATTAAAAATATTCATCTGAAAATTATATTCTATGAAACTTTTCGAAATGCAAGTTGCGGTCAAAAAATCATAACATATTATACACTAGTTTATACTAGTTTCTGTCAAAAATCAAATTAAATCGGGGATTGTTCGAAATGATACGAAACTTCACATATCATTTATATATTTTACAAGGGAAGGGTATGATGGAAGTCTATGCAATATATAATCGGAAAATTAGATTCTATGAAACTTTTCGAAATGCAAGTTTCGGTCAAAATTCAGAGTATATTATACACTAGTTTCGGTCAAAAAAATCAAATTTAATTTGGGACTATTTGAAATGATACGAGACTTTACAGATCATTTATATATTTTACGAGGTATGGTTATGATTGAAGTCCATGAAAAAAATCATCAGAAAATTAGATTCTATGAAACTTTTCGAAATGCATGTTTCGGTCAAAAATCAAAGTATATTATACACTAGTTGCGATCGAAAAAAATTAAATTTAATTGGGAACTATTTGAAATGATACGAGACTTTTCAGATCAATTTTATATGTTAAGAGGGAAGGTTATGATGGAAGCCCATGCAAAAAAATAATCTGAAAACTAGATTCTATAAAACTTTTCGAAATGCAAGTTTCGGTCAAAAAATCATAACATTATATACACTAGTTTACACTAGTTTCTGTCAAAAATCAAATTAAATCAGGGACTATTCGAAATGATACGAAACTTCACATATCATTTATATATTTTAAGAGGGAAGCTTATGATGGAAGTCCATGCAAAAAATATCTAAAAATTAGATTCTATGAAACTTTTCGAAATGCAAGTTTATGTCAAAAATCATAGTATATTATACACTAGTTTCGGTAAAAAAATCAAATTTAATTGGGGACTATTTGAAATGATACGAGACTTTTCTGATCATTTATATATGTTAAGAGGGAAGGTTATGATGGAAGTCCATGCAAAAAATCATCTGAAAACTAGATTCTATGAAACTTTTCGAAATGCAAGTTTCGGTCAAAAATCATAGTATATTATACACTAGTTTCGGTCAAAAAAATCAAATTTAATTGGGGACTATTTGAAATGATACGAGACTTTTCAGATCATTTATATATGTTAAGAGGGAAGGTTAGGTTGGATTTTCATTAAAAATATTCATCTGAAAATTATATTCTATGAAACTTTTCGAAATGCAAGTTGCGGTCAAAAAATCATAACATATTATACACTAGTTTATACTAGTTTCGGTCAAAAATCAAATTAAATCGGGGATTGTTCGAAATGATACGAAACTTCACATATCATTTATATATTTTACAAGGGAAGGGTATGATGGAAGTCTATGCAATATATAATCGGAAAATTAGATTCTATGAAACTTTTCGAAATGCAAGTTTCGGTCAAAATTCAGAGTATATTATACACTAGTTTCGGTCAAAAAAATCAAATTTAATTTGGGACTATTTGAAATGATACGAGACTTTACAGATCATTTATATATTTTACGAGGTATGGTTATGATTGAAGTCCATGAAAAAAATCATCAGAAAATTAGATTCTATGAAACTTTTCGAAATGCATGTTTCGGTCAAAAATCAAAGTATATTATACACTAGTTGCGATCGAAAAAAATTAAATTTAATTGGGAACTATTTGAAATGATACGAGACTTTTCAGATCAATTTTATATGTTAAGAGGGAAGGTTATGATGGAAGCCCATGCAAAAAAATAATCTGAAAACTTGATTCTATAAAACTTTTCGAAATGCAAGTTTCGGTCAAAAAATCATAACATTATATACACTAGTTTACACTAGTTTCTGTCAAAAATCAAATTAAATCAGGGACTATTCGAAATGATACGAAACTTCACATATCATTTATATATTTTAAGAGGGAAGCTTATGATGGAAGTCCATGCAAAAAATATCTAAAAATTAGATTCTATGAAACTTTTCGAAATGCAAGTTTATGTCAAAAATCATAGTATATTATACACTAGTTTCGGTAAAAAAATCAAATTTAATTGGGGACTATTTGAAATGATACGAGACTTTTCTGATCATTTATATATGTTAAGAGGGAAGGTTATGATGGAAGTCCATGCAAAAAATCATCTGAAAACTAGATTCTATGAAACTTTTCGAAATGCAAGTTTCGGTCAAAAATCATAGTATATTATACACTAGTTTCGGTCAAAAAAATCAAATTTAATTGGGGACTATTTGAAATGATACGAGACTTTTCAGATCATTTATATATGTTAAGAGGGAAGGTTAGGTTGGATTTTCATTAAAAATATTCATCTGAAAATTATATTCTATGAAACTTTTCGAAATGCAAGTTGCGGTCAAAAAATCATAACATATTATACACTAGTTTATACTAGTTTCGGTCAAAAATCAAATTAAATCGGGGATTGTTCGAAATGATACGAAACTTCACATATCATTTATATATTTTACAAGGGAAGGGTATGATGGAAGTCTATGCAATATATAATCGGAAAATTAGATTCTATGAAACTTTTCGAAATGCAAGTTTCGGTCAAAATTCAGAGTATATTATACACTAGTTTCGGTCAAAAAAATCAAATTTAATTTGGGACTATTTGAAATGATACGAGACTTTACAGATCATTTATATATTTTACGAGGTATGGTTATGATTGAAGTCCATGAAAAAAATCATCAGAAAATTAGATTCTATGAAACTTTTCGAAATGCATGTTTCGGTCAAAAATCAAAGTATATTATACACTAGTTGCGATCGAAAAAAATTAAATTTAATTGGGAACTATTTGAAATGATACGAGACTTTTCAGATCAATTTTATATGTTAAGAGGGAAGGTTATGATGGAAGCCCATGCAAAAAAATAATCTGAAAACTAGATTCTATAAAACTTTTCGAAATGCAAGTTTCGGTCAAAAAATCATAACATTATATACACTAGTTTACACTAGTTTCTGTCAAAAATCAAATTAAATCAGGGACTATTCGAAATGATACGAAACTTCACATATCATTTATATATTTTAAGAGGGAAGCTTATGATGGAAGTCCATGCAAAAAATATCTAAAAATTAGATTCTATGAAACTTTTCGAAATGCAAGTTTATGTCAAAAATCATAGTATATTATACACTAGTTTCGGTAAAAAAATCAAATTTAATTGGGGACTATTTGAAATGATACGAGACTTTTCTGATCATTTATATATGTTAAGAGGGAAGGTTATGATGGAAGTCCATGCAAAAAATCATCTGAAAACTAGATTCTATGAAACTTTTCGAAATGCAAGTTTCGGTCAAAAATCATAGTATATTATACACTAGTTTCGGTCAAAAAAATCAAATTTAATTGGGGACTATTTGAAATGATACGAGACTTTTCAGATCATTTATATATGTTAAGAGGGAAGGTTAGGTTGGATTTTCATTAAAAATATTCATCTGAAAATTATATTCTATGAAACTTTTCGAAATGCAAGTTGCGGTCAAAAAATCATAACATATTATACACTAGTTTATACTAGTTTCGGTCAAAAATCAAATTAAATCGGGGATTGTTCGAAATGATACGAAACTTCACATATCATTTATATATTTTACAAGGGAAGGGTATGATGGAAGTCTATGCAATATATAATCGGAAAATTAGATTCTATGAAACTTTTCGAAATGCAAGTTTCGGTCAAAATTCAGAGTATATTATACACTAGTTTCGGTCAAAAAAATCAAATTTAATTTGGGACTATTTGAAATGATACGAGACTTTACAGATCATTTATATATTTTACGAGGTATGGTTATGATTGAAGTCCATGAAAAAAATCATCAGAAAATTAGATTCTATGAAACTTTTCGAAATGCATGTTTCGGTCAAAAATCAAAGTATATTATACACTAGTTGCGATCGAAAAAAATTAAATTTAATTGGGAACTATTTGAAATGATACGAGACTTTTCAGATCAATTTTATATGTTAAGAGGGAAGGTTATGATGGAAGCCCATGCAAAAAAATAATCTGAAAACTAGATTCTATAAAACTTTTCGAAATGCAAGTTTCGGTCAAAAAATCATAACATTATATACACTAGTTTACACTAGTTTCTGTCAAAAATCAAATTAAATCAGGGACTATTCGAAATGATACGAAACTTCACATATCATTTATATATTTTAAGAGGGAAGCTTATGATGGAAGTCCATGCAAAAAATATCTAAAAATTAGATTCTATGAAACTTTTCGAAATGCAAGTTTATGTCAAAAATCATAGTATATTATACACTAGTTTCGGTAAAAAAATCAAATTTAATTGGGGACTATTTGAAATGATACGAGACTTTTCTGATCATTTATATATGTTAAGAGGGAAGGTTATGATGGAAGTCCATGCAAAAAATCATCTGAAAACTAGATTCTATGAAACTTTTCGAAATGCAAGTTTCGGTCAAAAATCATAGTATATTATACACTAGTTTCGGTCAAAAAAATCAAATTTAATTGGGGACTATTTGAAATGATACGAGACTTTTCAGATCATTTATATATGTTAAGAGGGAAGGTTAGGTTGGATTTTCATTAAAAATATTCATCTGAAAATTATATTCTATGAAACTTTTCGAAATGCAAGTTGCGGTCAAAAAATCATAACATATTATACACTAGTTTATACTAGTTTCGGTCAAAAATCAAATTAAATCGGGGATTGTTCGAAATGATACGAAACTTCACATATCATTTATATATTTTACAAGGGAAGGGTATGATGGAAGTCTATGCAATATATAATCGGAAAATTAGATTCTATGAAACTTTTCGAAATGCAAGTTTCGGTCAAAATTCAGAGTATATTATACACTAGTTTCGGTCAAAAAAATCAAATTTAATTTGGGACTATTTGAAATGATACGAGACTTTACAGATCATTTATATATTTTACGAGGTATGGTTATGATTGAAGTCCATGAAAAAAATCATCAGAAAATTAGATTCTATGAAACTTTTCGAAATGCATGTTTCGGTCAAAAATCAAAGTATATTATACACTAGTTGCGATCGAAAAAAATTAAATTTAATTGGGAACTATTTGAAATGATACGAGACTTTTCAGATCAATTTTATATGTTAAGAGGGAAGGTTATGATGGAAGCCCATGCAAAAAAATAATCTGAAAACTTGATTCTATAAAACTTTTCGAAATGCAAGTTTCGGTCAAAAAATCATAACATTATATACACTAGTTTACACTAGTTTCTGTCAAAAATCAAATTAAATCAGGGACTATTCGAAATGATACGAAACTTCACATATCATTTATATATTTTAAGAGGGAAGCTTATGATGGAAGTCCATGCAAAAAATATCTAAAAATTAGATTCTATGAAACTTTTCGAAATGCAAGTTTATGTCAAAAATCATAGTATATTATACACTAGTTTCGGTAAAAAAATCAAATTTAATTGGGGACTATTTGAAATGATACGAGACTTTTCTGATCATTTATATATGTTAAGAGGGAAGGTTATGATGGAAGTCCATGCAAAAAATCATCTGAAAACTAGATTCTATGAAACTTTTCGAAATGCAAGTTTCGGTCAAAAATCATAGTATATTATACACTAGTTTCGGTCAAAAAAATCAAATTTAATTGGGGACTATTTGAAATGATACGAGACTTTTCAGATCATTTATATATGTTAAGAGGGAAGGTTAGGTTGGATTTTCATTAAAAATATTCATCTGAAAATTATATTCTATGAAACTTTTCGAAATGCAAGTTGCGGTCAAAAAATCATAACATATTATACACTAGTTTATACTAGTTTCGGTCAAAAATCAAATTAAATCGGGGATTGTTCGAAATGATACGAAACATCACATATCATTTATATATTTTACAAGGGAAGGGTATGATGGAAGTCTATGCAATATATAATCGGAAAATTAGATTCTATGAAACTTTTCGAAATGCAAGTTTCGGTCAAAATTCAGAGTATATTATACACTAGTTTCGGTCAAAAAAATCAAATTTAATTTGGGACTATTTGAAATGATACGAGACTTTACAGATCATTTATATATTTTACGAGGTATGGTTATGATTGAAGTCCATGAAAAAAATCATCAGAAAATTAGATTCTATGAAACTTTTCGAAATGCATGTTTCGGTCAAAAATCAAAGTATATTATACACTAGTTGCGATCGAAAAAAATTAAATTTAATTGGGAACTATTTGAAATGATACGAGACTTTTCAGATCAATTTTATATGTTAAGAGGGAAGGTTATGATGGAAGCCCATGCAAAAAAATAATCTGAAAACTAGATTCTATAAAACTTTTCGAAATGCAAGTTTCGGTCAAAAAATCATAACATTATATACACTAGTTTACACTAGTTTCTGTCAAAAATCAAATTAAATCAGGGACTATTCGAAATGATACGAAACTTCACATATCATTTATATATTTTAAGAGGGAAGCTTATGATGGAAGTCCATGCAAAAAATATCTAAAAATTAGATTCTATGAAACTTTTCGAAATGCAAGTTTATGTCAAAAATCATAGTATATTATACACTAGTTTCGGTAAAAAAATCAAATTTAATTGGGGACTATTTGAAATGATACGAGACTTTTCTGATCATTTATATATGTTAAGAGGGAAGGTTATGATGGAAGTCCATGCAAAAAATCATCTGAAAACTAGATTCTATGAAACTTTTCGAAATGCAAGTTTCGGTCAAAAATCATAGTATATTATACACTAGTTTCAGTCAAAAAAATCAAATTTAATTGGGGACTATTTGAAATGATACGAGACTTTTCAGATCATTTATATATGTTAAGAGGGAAGGTTAGGTTGGATTTTCATTAAAAATATTCATCTGAAAATTATATTCTATGAAACTTTTCGAAATGCAAGTTGCGGTCAAAAAATCATAACATATTATACACTAGTTTATACTAGTTTCGGTCAAAAATCAAATTAAATCGGGGATTGTTCGAAATGATACGAAACTTCACATATCATTTATATATTTTACAAGGGAAGGGTATGATGGAAGTCTATGCAATATATAATCGGAAAATTAGATTCTATGAAACTTTTCGAAATGCAAGTTTCGGTCAAAATTCAGAGTATATTATACACTAGTTTCGGTCAAAAAAATCAAATTTAATTTGGGACTATTTGAAATGATACGAGACTTTACAGATCATTTATATATTTTACGAGGTATGGTTATGATTGAAGTCCATGAAAAAAATCATCAGAAAATTAGATTCTATGAAACTTTTCGAAATGCATGTTTCGGTCAAAAATCAAAGTATATTATACACTAGTTGCGATCGAAAAAAATTAAATTTAATTGGGAACTATTTGAAATGATACGAGACTTTTCAGATCAATTTTATATGTTAAGAGGGAAGGTTATGATGGAAGCCCATGCAAAAAAATCATCTGAAAACTTGATTCTATAAAACTTTTCGAAATGCAAGTTTCGGTCAAAAAATCATAACATTATATACACTAGTTTACACTAGTTTCTGTCAAAAATCAAATTAAATCAGGGACTATTCGAAATGATACGAAACTTCACATATCATTTATATATTTTAAGAGGGAAGCTTATGATGGAAGTCCATGCAAAAAATATCTAAAAATTAGATTCTATGAAACTTTTCGAAATGCAAGTTTATGTCAAAAATCATAGTATATTATACACTAGTTTCGGTAAAAAAATCAAATTTAATTGGGGACTATTTGAAATGATACGAGACTTTTCTGATCATTTATATATGTTAAGAGGGAAGGTTATGATGGAAGTCCATGCAAAAAATCATCTGAAAACTAGATTCTATGAAACTTTTCGAAATGCAAGTTTCGGTCAAAAATCATAGTATATTATACACTAGTTTCGGTCAAAAAAATCAAATTTAATTGGGGACTATTTGAAATGATACGAGACTTTTCAGATCATTTATATATGTTAAGAGGGAAGGTTAGGTTGGATTTTCATTAAAAATATTCATCTGAGAATTATATTCTATGAAACTTTTCGAAATGCAAGTTGCGGTCAAAAAATCATAACATATTATACACTAGTTTATACTAGTTTCGGTCAAAAATCAAATTAAATCGGGGATTGTTCGAAATGATACGAAACTTCACATATCATTTATATATTTTACAAGGGAAGGGTATGATGGAAGTCTATGCAATATATAATTGGAAAATTAGATTCTATGAAACTTTTCGAAATGCAAGTTTCGGTCAAAATTCAGAGTATATTATACACTAGTTTCGGTCAAAAAAATCAAATTTAATTTGGGACTATTTGAAATGATACGAGACTTTACAGATCATTTATATATTTTACGAGGTATGGTTATGATTGAAGTCCATGAAAAAAATCATCAGAAAATTAGATTCTATGAAACTTTTCGAAATGCATGTTTCGGTCAAAAATCAAAGTATATTATACACTAGTTGGGATCGAAAAAAATTAAATTTAATTGGGAACTATTTGAAATGATACGAGACTTTTCAGATCAATTTTATATGTTAAGAGGGAAGGTTATGATGGAAGCCCATGCAAAAAAATAATCTGAAAACTAGATTCTATAAAACTTTTCGAAATGCAAGTTTCGGTCAAAAAATCATAACATTATATACACTAGTTTACACTAGTTTCTGTCAAAAATCAAATTAAATCAGGGACTATTCGAAATGATACGAAACTTCACATATCATTTATATATTTTAAGAGGGAAGCTTATGATGGAAGTCCATGCAAAAAATATCTAAAAATTAGATTCTATGAAACTTTTCGAAATGCAAGTTTATGTCAAAAATCATAGTATATTATACACTAGTTTCGGTAAAAAAATCAAATTTAATTGGGGACTATTTGAAATGATACGAGACTTTTCTGATCATTTATATATGTTAAGAGGGAAGGTTATGATGGAAGTCCATGCAAAAAATCATCTGAAAACTAGATTCTATGAAACTTTTCGAAATGCAAGTTTCGGTCAAAAATCATAGTATATTATACACTAGTTTCGGTCAAAAAAATCAAATTTAATTGGGGACTATTTGAAATGATACGAGACTTTTCAGATCATTTATATATGTTAAGAGGGAAGGTTAGGTTGGATTTTCATTAAAAATATTCAATCTGAAAATTATATTCTATGAAACTTTTCGAAATGCAAGTTGCGGTCAAAAAATCATAACATATTATACACTAGTTTATACTAGTTTCGGTCAAAAATCAAATTAAATCGGGGATTGTTCGAAATGATACGAAACTTCACATATCATTTATATATTTTACAAGGGAAGGGTATGATGGAAGTCTATGCAATATATAATCGGAAAATTAGATTCTATGAAACTTTTCGAAATGCAAGTTTCGGTCAAAATTCAGAGTATATTATACACTAGTTTCGGTCAAAAAAATCAAATTTAATTTGGGACTATTTGAAATGATACGAGACTTTACAGATCATTTATATATTTTACGAGGTATGGTTATGATTGAAGTCCATGAAAAAAATCATCAGAAAATTAGATTCTATGAAACTTTTCGAAATGCATGTTTCGGTCAAAAATCAAAGTATATTATACACTAGTTGCGATCGAAAAAAATTAAATTTAATTGGGAACTATTTGAAATGATACGAGACTTTTCAGATCAATTTTATATGTTAAGAGGGAAGGTTATGATGGAAGCCCATGCAAAAAAATCATCTGAAAACTAGATTCTATAAAACTTTTCGAAATGCAAGTTTCGGTCAAAAAATCATAACATTATATACACTAGTTTACACTAGTTTCTGTCAAAAATCAAATTAAATCAGGGACTATTCGAAATGATACGAAACTTCACATATCATTTATATATTTTAAGAGGGAAGCTTATGATGGAAGTCCATGCAAAAAATATCTAAAAATTAGATTCTATGAAACTTTTCGAAATGCAAGTTTATGTCAAAAATCATAGTATATTATACACTAGTTTCGGTAAAAAAATCAAATTTAATTGGGGACTATTTGAAATGATACGAGACTTTTCTGATCATTTATATATGTTAAGAGGGAAGGTTATGATGGAAGTCCATGCAAAAAATCATCTGAAAACTAGATTCTATGAAACTTTTCGAAATGCAAGTTTCGGTCAAAAATCATAGTATATTATACACTAGTTTCGGTCAAAAAAATCAAATTTAATTGGGGACTATTTGAAATGATACGCGACTTTTCAGATCATTTATATATGTTAAGAGGGAAGGTTAGGTTGGATTTTCATTAAAAATATTCATCTGAAAATTATATTCTATGAAACTTTTCGAAATGCAAGTTGCGGTCAAAAAATCATAACATATTATACACTAGTTTATACTAGTTTCGGTCAAAAATCAAATTAAATCGGGGATTGTTCGAAATGATACGAAACTTCACATATCATTTATATATTTTACAAGGGAAGGGTATGATGGAAGTCTATGCAATATATAATCGGAAAATTAGATTCTATGAAACTTTTCGAAATGCAAGTTTCGGTCAAAATTCAGAGTATATTATACACTAGTTTCGGTCAAAAAAACCAAATTTAATTTGGGACTATTTGAAATGATACGAGACTTTACAGATCATTTATATATTTTACGAGGTATGGTTATGATTGAAGTCCATGAAAAAAATCATCAGAAAATTAGATTCTATGAAACTTTTCGAAATGCATGTTTCGGTCAAAAATCAAAGTATATTATACACTAGTTGCGATCGAAAAAAATTAAATTTAATTGGGAACTATTTGAAATGATACGAGACTTTTCAGATCAATTTTATATGTTAAGAGGGAAGGTTATGATGGAAGCCCATGCAAAAAAATCATCTGAAAACTAGATTCTATAAAACTTTTCGAAATGCAAGTTTCGGTCAAAAAATCATAACATTATATACACTAGTTTACACTAGTTTCTGTCAAAAATCAAATTAAATCAGGGACTATTCGAAATGATACGAAACTTCACATATCATTTATATATTTTAAGAGGGAAGCTTATGATGGAAGTCCATGCAAAAAATATCTAAAAATTAGATTCTATGAAACTTTTCGAAATGCAAGTTTATGTCAAAAATCATAGTATATTATACACTAGTTTCGGTAAAAAAATCAAATTTAATTGGGGACTATTTGAAATGATACGAGACTTTTCTGATCATTTATATATGTTAAGAGGGAAGGTTATGATGGAAATCCATGCAAAAAATCATCTGAAAACTAGATTCTATGAAACTTTTCGAAATGCAAGTTTCGGTCAAAAATCATAGTATATTATACACTAGTTTCGGTCAAAAAAATCAAATTTAATTGGGGACTATTTGAAATGATACGAGACTTTTCAGATCATTTATATATGTTAAGAGGGAAGGTTAGGTTGGATTTTCATTAAAAATATTCAATCTGAAAATTATATTCTATGAAACTTTTCGAAATGCAAGTTGCGGTCAAAAAATCATAACATATTATACACTAGTTTATACTAGTTTCGGTCAAAAATCAAATTAAATCGGGGATTGTTCGAAATGATACGAAACTTCACATATCATTTATATATTTTACAAGGGAAGGGTATGATGGAAGTCTATGCAATATATAATCGGAAAATTAGATTCTATGAAACTTTTCGAAATGCAAGTTTCGGTCAAAATTCAGAGTATATTATACACTAGTTTCGGTCAAAAAAATCAAATTTAATTTGGGACTATTTGAAATGATACGAGACTTTACAGATCATTTATATATTTTACGAGGTATGGTTATGATTGAAGTCCATGAAAAAAATCATCAGAAAATTAGATTCTATGAAACTTTTCGAAATGCATGTTTCGGTCAAAAATCAAAGTATATTATACACTAGTTGCGATTGAAAAAAATTAAATTTAATTGGGAACTATTTGAAATGATACGAGACTTTTCAGATCAATTTTATATGTTAAGAGGGAAGGTTATGATGGAAGCCCATGCAAAAAAATCATCTGAAAACTAGATTCTATAAAACTTTTCGAAATGCAAGTTTCGGTCAAAAAATCATAACATTATATACACTAGTTTACACTAGTTTCTGTCAAAAATCAAATTAAATCAGGGACTATTCGAAATGATACGAAACTTCACATATCATTTATATATTTTAAGAGGGAAGCTTATGATGGAAGTCCATGCAAAAAATATCTAAAAATTAGATTCTATGAAACTTTTCGAAATGCAAGTTTATGTCAAAAATCATAGTATATTATACACTAGTTTCGGTAAAAAAAATCAAATTTAATTGGGGACTATTTGAAATGATACGAGACTTTTCTGATCATTTATATATGTTAAGAGGGAAGGTTATGATGGAAGTCCATGCAAAAAATCATCTGAAAACTAGATTCTATGAAACTTTTCGAAATGCAAGTTTCGGTCAAAAATCATAGTATATTATACACTAGTTTCGGTCAAAAAAATCAAATTTAATTGGGGACTATTTGAAATGATACGCGACTTTTCAGATCATTTATATATGTTAAGAGGGAAAGTTAGGTTGGATTTTCATTAAAAATATTCATCTGAAAATTATATTCTATGAAACTTTTCGAAATGCAAGTTGCGGTCAAAAAATCATAACATATTATACACTAGTTTATACTAGTTTCGGTCAAAAATCAAATTAAATCGGGGATTGTTCGAAATGATACGAAACTTCACATATCATTTATATATTTTACAAGGGAAGGGTATGATGGAAGTCTATGCAATATATAATCGGAAAATTAGATTCTATGAAACTTTTCGAAATGCAAGTTTCGGTCAAAATTCAGAGTATATTATACACTAGTTTCGGTCAAAAAAATCAAATTTAATTTGGGACTATTTGAAATGATACGAGACTTTACAGATCATTTATATATTTTACGAGGTATGGTTATGATTGAAGTCCATGAAAAAAATCATCAGAAAATTAGATTCTATGAAACTTTTCGAAATGCATGTTTCGGTCAAAAATCAAAGTATATTATACACTAGTTGCGATCGAAAAAAATTAAATTTAATTGGGAACTATTTGAAATGATACGAGACTTTTCAGATCAATTTTATATGTTAAGAGGGAAGGTTATGATGGAAGCCCATGCAAAAAAATCATCTGAAAACTAGATTCTATAAAACTTTTCGAAATGCAAGTTTCGGTCAAAAAATCATAACATTATATACACTAGTTTACACTAGTTTCTGTCAAAAATCAAATTAAATCAGGGACTATTCGAAATGATACGAAACTTCACATATCATTTATATATTTTAAGAGGGAAGCTTATGATGGAAGTCCATGCAAAAAATATCTAAAAATTAGATTCTATGAAACTTTTCGAAATGCAAGTTTATGTCAAAAATCATAGTATATTATACACTAGTTTCGGTAAAAAAATCAAATTTAATTGGGGACTATTTGAAATGATACGAGACTTTTCTGATCATTTATATATGTTAAGAGGGAAGGTTATGATGGAAATCCATGCAAAAAATCATCTGAAAACTAGATTCTATGAAACTTTTCGAAATGCAAGTTTCGGTCAAAAATCATAGTATATTATACACTAGTTTCGGTCAAAAAAATCAAATTTAATTGGGGACTATTTGAAATGATACGAGACTTTTCAGATCATTTATATATGTTAAGAGGGAAGGTTAGGTTGGATTTTCATTAAAAATATTCAATCTGAAAATTATATTCTATGAAACTTTTCGAAATGCAAGTTGCGGTCAAAAAATCATAACATATTATACACTAGTTTATACTAGTTTCGGTCAAAAATCAAATTAAATCGGGGATTGTTCGAAATGATACGAAACTTCACATATCATTTATATATTTTACAAGGGAAGGGTATGATGGAAGTCTATGCAATATATAATCGGAAAATTAGATTCTATGAAACTTTTCGAAATGCAAGTTTCGGTCAAAATTCAGAGTATATTATACACTAGTTTCGGTCAAAAAAATCAAATTTAATTTGGGACTATTTGAAATGATACGAGACTTTACAGATCATTTATATATTTTACGAGGTATGGTTATGATTGAAGTCCATGAAAAAAATCATCAGAAAATTAGATTCTATGAAACTTTTCGAAATGCATGTTTCGGTCAAAAATCAAAGTATATTATACACTAGTTGCGATCGAAAAAAATTAAATTTAATTGGGAACTATTTGAAATGATACGAGACTTTTCAGATCAATTTTATATGTTAAGAGGGAAGGTTATGATGGAAGCCCATGCAAAAAAATCATCTGAAAACTAGATTCTATAAAACTTTTCGAAATGCAAGTTTCGGTCAAAAAATCATAACATTATATACACTAGTTTACACTAGTTTCTGTCAAAAATCAAATTAAATCAGGGACTATTCGAAATGATACGAAACTTCACATATCATTTATATATTTTAAGAGGGAAGCTTATGATGGAAGTCCATGCAAAAAATATCTAAAAATTAGATTCTATGAAACTTTTCGAAATGCAAGTTTATGTCAAAAATCATAGTATATTATACACTAGTTTCGGTAAAAAAATCAAATTTAATTGGGGACTATTTGAAATGATACGAGACTTTTCTGATCATTTATATATGTTAAGAGGGAAGGTTATGATGGAAATCCATGCAAAAAATCATCTGAAAACTAGATTCTATGAAACTTTTCGAATTGCAAGTTTCGGTCAAAAATCATAGTATATTATACACTAGTTTCGGTCAAAAAAATCAAATTTAATTGGGGACTATTTGAAATGATACGAGACTTTTCAGATCATTTATATATGTTAAGAGGGAAGGTTAGGTTGGATTTTCATTAAAAATATTCAATCTGAAAATTATATTCTATGAAACTTTTCGAAATGCAAGTTGCGGTCAAACAATCATAACATATTATACACTAGTTTATACTAGTTTCGGTCAAAAATCAAATTAAATCGGGGATTGTTCGAAATGATACGAAACTTCACATATCATTTATATATTTTACAAGGGAAGGGTATGATGGAAGTCTATGCAATATATAATCGGAAAATTAGATTCTATGAAACTTTTCGAAATGCAAGTTTCGGTCAAAATTCAGAGTATATTATACACTAGTTTCGGTCAAAAAAATCAAATTTAATTTGGGACTATTTGAAATGATACGAGACTTTACAGATCATTTATATATTTTACGAGGTATGGTTATGATTGAAGTCCATGAAAAAAATCATCAGAAAATTAGATTCTATGAAACTTTTCGAAATGCATGTTTCGGTCAAAAATCAAAGTATATTATACACTAGTTGCGATCGAAAAAAATTAAATTTAATTGGGAACTATTTGAAATGATACGAGACTTTTCAGATCAATTTTATATGTTAAGAGGGAAGGTTATGATGGAAGCCCATGCAAAAAAATCATCTGAAAACTAGATTCTATAAAACTTTTCGAAATGCAAGTTTCGGTCAAAAAATCATAACATTATATACACTAGTTTACACTAGTTTCTGTCAAAAATCAAATTAAATCAGGGACTATTCGAAATGATACGAAACTTCACATATCATTTATATATTTTAAGAGGGAAGCTTATGATGGAAGTCCATGCAAAAAATATCTAAAAATTAGATTCTATGAAACTTTTCGAAATGCAAGTTTATGTCAAAAATCATAGTATATTATACACTAGTTTCGGTAAAAAAATCAAATTTAATTGGGGACTATTTGAAATGATACGAGACTTTTCTGATCATTTATATATGTTAAGAGGGAAGGTTATGATGGAAATCCATGCAAAAAATCATCTGAAAACTAGATTCTATGAAACTTTTCGAATTGCAAGTTTCGGTCAAAAATCATAGTATATTATACACTAGTTTCGGTCAAAAAAATCAAATTTAATTGGGGACTATTTGAAATGATACGAGACTTTTCAGATCATTTATATATGTTAAGAGGGAAGGTTAGGTTGGATTTTCATTAAAAATATTCAATCTGAAAATTATATTCTATGAAACTTTTCGAAATGCAAGTTGCGGTCAAACAATCATAACATATTATACACTAGTTTATACTAGTTTCGGTCAAAAATCAAATTAAATCGGGGATTGTTCGAAATGATACGAAACTTCACATATCATTTATATATTTTACAAGGGAAGGGTATGATGGAAGTCTATGCAATATATAATCGGAAAATTAGATTCTATGAAACTTTTCGAAATGCAAGTTTCGGTCAAAATTCAGAGTATATTATACACTAGTTTCGGTCAAAAAAATCAAATTTAATTTGGGACTATTTGAAATGATACGAGACTTTACAGATCATTTATATATTTTACGAGGTATGGTTATGATTGAAGTCCATGAAAAAAATCATCAGAAAATTAGATTCTATGAAACTTTTCGAAATGCATGTTTCGGTCAAAAATCAAAGTATATTATACACTAGTTGCGATCGAAAAAAATTAAATTTAATTGGGAACTATTTGAAATGATACGAGACTTTTCAGATCAATTTTATATGTTAAGAGGGAAGGTTATGATGGAAGCCCATGCAAAAAAATCATCTGAAAACTAGATTCTATAAAACTTTTCGAAATGCAAGTTTCGGTCAAAAAATCATAACATTATATACACTAGTTTACACTAGTTTCTGTCAAAAATCAAATTAAATCAGGGACTATTCGAAATGATACGAAACTTCACATATCATTTATATATTTTAAGAGGGAAGCTTATGATGGAAGTCCATGCAAAAAATATCTAAAAATTAGATTCTATGAAACTTTTCGAAATGCAAGTTTATGTCAAAAATCATAGTATATTATACACTAGTTTCGGTAAAAAAATCAAATTTAATTGGGGACTATTTGAAATGATACGAGACTTTTCTGATCATTTATATATGTTAAGAGGGAAGGTTATGATGGAAATCCATGCAAAAAATCATCTGAAAACTAGATTCTATGAAACTTTTCGAATTGCAAGTTTCGGTCAAAAATCATAGTATATTATACACTAGTTTCGGTCAAAAAAATCAAATTTAATTGGGGACTATTTGAAATGATACGAGACTTTTCAGATCATTTATATATGTTAAGAGGGAAGGTTAGGTTGGATTTTCATTAAAAATATTCAATCTGAAAATTATATTCTATGAAACTTTTCGAAATGCAAGTTGCGGTCAAACAATCATAACATATTATACACTAGTTTATACTAGTTTCGGTCAAAAATCAAATTAAATCGGGGATTGTTCGAAATGATACGAAACTTCACATATCATTTATATATTTTACAAGGGAAGGGTATGATGGAAGTCTATGCAATATATAATCGGAAAATTAGATTCTATGAAACTTTTCGAAATGCAAGTTTCGGTCAAAATTCAGAGTATATTATACACTAGTTTCGGTCAAAAAAATCAAATTTAATTTGGGACTATTTGAAATGATACGAGACTTTACAGATCATTTATATATTTTACGAGGTATGGTTATGATTGAAGTCCATGAAAAAAATCATCAGAAAATTAGATTCTATGAAACTTTTCGAAATGCATGTTTCGGTCAAAAATCAAAGTATATTATACACTAGTTGCGATCGAAAAAAATTAAATTTAATTGGGAACTATTTGAAATGATACGAGACTTTTCAGATCAATTTTATATGTTAAGAGGGAAGGTTATGATGGAAGCCCATGCAAAAAAATCATCTGAAAACTAGATTCTATAAAACTTTTCGAAATGCAAGTTTCGGTCAAAAAATCATAACATTATATACACTAGTTTACACTAGTTTCTGTCAAAAATCAAATTAAATCAGGGACTATTCGAAATGATACGAAACTTCACATATCATTTATATATTTTAAGAGGGAAGCTTATGATGGAAGTCCATGCAAAAAATATCTAAAAATTAGATTCTATGAAACTTTTCGAAATGCAAGTTTATGTCAAAAATCATAGTATATTATACACTAGTTTCGGTAAAAAAATCAAATTTAATTGGGGACTATTTGAAATGATACGAGACTTTTCTGATCATTTATATATGTTAAGAGGGAAGGTTATGATGGAAATCCATGCAAAAAATCATCTGAAAACTAGATTCTATGAAACTTTTCGAATTGCAAGTTTCGGTCAAAAATCATAGTATATTATACACTAGTTTCGGTCAAAAAAATCAAATTTAATTGGGGACTATTTGAAATGATACGAGACTTTTCAGATCATTTATATATGTTAAGAGGGAAGGTTAGGTTGGATTTTCATTAAAAATATTCAATCTGAAAATTATATTCTATGAAACTTTTCGAAATGCAAGTTGCGGTCAAACAATCATAACATATTATACACTAGTTTATACTAGTTTCGGTCAAAAATCAAATTAAATCGGGGATTGTTCGAAATGATACGAAACTTCACATATCATTTATATATTTTACAAGGGAAGGGTATGATGGAAGTCTATGCAATATATAATCGGAAAATTAGATTCTATGAAACTTTTCGAAATGCAAGTTTCGGTCAAAATTCAGAGTATATTATACACTAGTTTCGGTCAAAAAAATCAAATTTAATTTGGGACTATTTGAAATGATACGAGACTTTACAGATCATTTATATATTTTACGAGGTATGGTTATGATTGAAGTCCATGAAAAAAATCATCAGAAAATTAGATTCTATGAAACTTTTCGAAATGCATGTTTCGGTCAAAAATCAAAGTATATTATACACTAGTTGCGATCGAAAAAAATTAAATTTAATTGGGAACTATTTGAAATGATACGAGACTTTTCAGATCAATTTTATATGTTAAGAGGGAAGGTTATGATGGAAGCCCATGCAAAAAAATCATCTGAAAACTAGATTCTATAAAACTTTTCGAAATGCAAGTTTCGGTCAAAAAATCATAACATTATATACACTAGTTTACACTAGTTTCTGTCAAAAATCAAATTAAATCAGGGACTATTCGAAATGATACGAAACTTCACATATCATTTATATATTTTAAGAGGGAAGCTTATGATGGAAGTCCATGCAAAAAATATCTAAAAATTAGATTCTATGAAACTTTTCGAAATGCAAGTTTATGTCAAAAATCATAGTATATTATACACTAGTTTCGGTAAAAAAATCAAATTTAATTGGGGACTATTTGAAATGATACGAGACTTTTCTGATCATTTATATATGTTAAGAGGGAAGGTTATGATGGAAATCCATGCAAAAAATCATCTGAAAACTAGATTCTATGAAACTTTTCGAATTGCAAGTTTCGGTCAAAAATCATAGTATATTATACACTAGTTTCGGTCAAAAAAATCAAATTTAATTGGGGACTATTTGAAATGATACGAGACTTTTCAGATCATTTATATATGTTAAGAGGGAAGGTTAGGTTGGATTTTCATTAAAAATATTCAATCTGAAAATTATATTCTATGAAACTTTTCGAAATGCAAGTTGCGGTCAAACAATCATAACATATTATACACTAGTTTATACTAGTTTCGGTCAAAAATCAAATTAAATCGGGGATTGTTCGAAATGATACGAAACTTCACATATCATTTATATATTTTACAAGGGAAGGGTATGATGGAAGTCTATGCAATATATAATCGGAAAATTAGATTCTATGAAACTTTTCGAAATGCAAGTTTCGGTCAAAATTCAGAGTATATTATACACTAGTTTCGGTCAAAAAAATCAAATTTAATTTGGGACTATTTGAAATGATACGAGACTTTACAGATCATTTATATATTTTACGAGGTATGGTTATGATTGAAGTCCATGAAAAAAATCATCAGAAAATTAGATTCTATGAAACTTTTCGAAATGCATGTTTCGGTCAAAAATCAAAGTATATTATACACTAGTTGCGATCGAAAAAAATTAAATTTAATTGGGAACTATTTGAAATGATACGAGACTTTTCAGATCAATTTTATATGTTAAGAGGGAAGGTTATGATGGAAGCCCATGCAAAAAAATCATCTGAAAACTAGATTCTATAAAACTTTTCGAAATGCAAGTTTCGGTCAAAAAATCATAACATTATATACACTAGTTTACACTAGTTTCTGTCAAAAATCAAATTAAATCAGGGACTATTCGAAATGATACGAAACTTCACATATCATTTATATATTTTAAGAGGGAAGCTTATGATGGAAGTCCATGCAAAAAATATCTAAAAATTAGATTCTATGAAACTTTTCGAAATGCAAGTTTATGTCAAAAATCATAGTATATTATACACTAGTTTCGGTAAAAAAATCAAATTTAATTGGGGACTATTTGAAATGATACGAGACTTTTCTGATCATTTATATATGTTAAGAGGGAAGGTTATGATGGAAATCCATGCAAAAAATCATCTGAAAACTAGATTCTATGAAACTTTTCGAAATGCAAGTTTCGGTCAAAAATCATAGTATATTATACACTAGTTTCGGTCAAAAAAATCAAATTTAATTGGGGACTATTTGAAATGATACGAGACTTTTCAGATCATTTATATATGTTAAGAGGGAAGCTTAGGTTGGATTTTCATTAAAAATATTCAATCTGAAAATTATATTCTATGAAACTTTTCGAAATGCAAGTTGCGGTCAAAAAATCATAACATATTATACACTAGTTTATACTAGTTTCGGTCAAAAATCAAATTAAATCGGGGATTGTTCGAAATGATACGAAACTTCACATATCATTTATATATTTTACAAGGGAAGGGTATGATGGAAGTCTATGCAATATATAATCGGAAAATTAGATTCTATGAAACTTTTCGAAATGCAAGTTTCGGTCAAAATTCAGAGTATATTATACACTAGTTTCGGTCAAAAAAATCAAATTTAATTTGGGACTATTTGAAATGATACGAGACTTTACAGATCATTTATATATTTTACGAGGTATGGTTATGATTGAAGTCCATGAAAAAAATCATCAGAAAATTAGATTCTATGAAACTTTTCGAAATGCATGTTTCGGTCAAAAATCAAAGTATATTATACACTAGTTGCGATCGAAAAAAATTAAATTTAATTGGGAACTATTTGAAATGATACGAGACTTTTCAGATCAATTTTATATGTTAAGAGGGAAGGTTATGATGGAAGCCCATGCAAAAAAATCATCTGAAAACTAGATTCTATAAAACTTTTCGAAATGCAAGTTTCGGTCAAAAAATCATAACATTATATACACTAGTTTACACTAGTTTCTGTCAAAAATCAAATTAAATCAGGGACTATTCGAAATGATACGAAACTTCACATATCATTTATATATTTTAAGAGGGAAGCTTATGATGGAAGTCCATGCAAAAAATATCTAAAAATTAGATTCTATGAAACTTTTCGAAATGCAAGTTTATGTCAAAAATCATAGTATATTATACACTAGTTTCGGTAAAAAAATCAAATTTAATTGGGGACTATTTGAAATGATACGAGACTTTTCTGATCATTTATATATGTTAAGAGGGAAGGTTATGATGGAAGTCCATGCAAAAAATCATCTGAAAACTAGATTCTATGAAACTTTTCGAAATGCAAGTTTCGGTCAAAAATCATAGTATATTATACACTAGTTTCGGTCAAAAAAATCAAATTTAATTGGGGACTATTTGAAATGATACGCGACTTTTCAGATCATTTATATATGTTAAGAGGGAAGGTTAGGTTGTATTTTCATTAAAAATATTCATCTGAAAATTATATTCTATGAAACTTTTCGAAATGCAAGTTGCGGTCAAAAAATCATAACATATTATACACTAGTTTATACTAGTTTCGGTCAAAAATCAAATTAAATCGGGGATTGTTCGAAATGATACGAAACTTCACATATCATTTATATATTTTACAAGGGAAGGGTATGATGGAAGTCTATGCAATATATAATCGGAAAATTAGATTCTATGAAACTTTTCGAAATGCAAGTTTCGGTCAAAATTCAGAGTATATTATACACTAGTTTCGGTCAAAAAAATCAAATTTAATTTGGGACTATTTGAAATGATACGAGACTTTACAGATCATTTATATATTTTACGAGGTATGGTTATGATTGAAGTCCATGAAAAAAATCATCAGAAAATTAGATTCTATGAAACTTTTCGAAATGCATGTTTCGGTCAAAAATCAAAGTATATTATACACTAGTTGCGATCGAAAAAAATTAAATTTAATTGGGAACTATTTGAAATGATACGAGACTTTTCAGATCAATTTTATATGTTAAGAGGGAAGGTTATGATGGAAGCCCATGCAAAAAAATCATCTGAAAACTAGATTCTATAAAACTTTTCGAAATGCAAGTTTCGGTCAAAAAATCATAACATTATATACACTAGTTTACACTAGTTTCTGTCAAAAATCAAATTAAATCAGGGACTATTCGAAATGATACGAAACTTCACATATCATTTATATATTTTAAGAGGGAAGCTTATGATGGAAGTCCATGCAAAAAATATCTAAAAATTAGATTCTATGAAACTTTTCGAAATGCAAGTTTATGTCAAAAATCATAGTATATTATACACTAGTTTCGGTAAAAAAATCAAATTTAATTGGGGACTATTTGAAATGATACGAGACTTTTCTGATCATTTATATATGTTAAGAGGGAAGGTTATGATGGAAATCCATGCAAAAAATCATCTGAAAACTAGATTCTATGAAACTTTTCGAAATGCAAGTTTCGGTCAAAAATCATAGTATATTATACACTAGTTTCGGTCAAAAAAATACAATTTAATTGGGGACTATTTGAAATGATACGAGACTTTTCAGATCATTTATATATGTTAAGAGGGAAGGTTAGGTTGGGTTTTCATTAAAAATATTCAATCTGAAAATTATATTCTATGAAACTTTTCGAAATGCAAGTTGCGGTCAAAAAATCATAACATATTATACACTAGTTTATACTAGTTTCGGTCAAAAATCAAATTAAATCGGGGATTGTTCGAAATGATACGAAACTTCACATATCATTTATATATTTTACAAGGGAAGGGTATGATGGAAGTCTATGCAATATATAATCGGAAAATTAGATTCTATGAAACTTTTCGAAATGCAAGTTTCGGTCAAAATTCAGAGTATATTATACACTAGTTTCGGTCAAAAAAATCAAATTTAATTTGGGACTATTTGAAATGATACGAGACTTTACAGATCATTTATATATTTTACGAGGTATGGTTATGATTGAAGTCCATGAAAAAAATCATCAAAAAATTAGATTCTATGAAACTTTTCGAAATGCATGTTTCGGTCAAAAATCAAAGTATATTATACACTAGTTGCGATCGAAAAAAATTAAATTTAATTGGGAACTATTTGAAATGATACGAGACTTTTCAGATCAATTTTATATGTTAAGAGGGAAGGTTATGATGGAAGCCCATGCAAAAAAATCATCTGAAAACTAGATTCTATAAAACTTTTCGAAATGCAAGTTTCGGTCAAAAAATCATAACATTATATACACTAGTTTACACTAGTTTCTGTCAAAAATCAAATTAAATCAGGGACTATTCGAAATGATACGAAACTTCACATATCATTTATATATTTTAAGAGGGAAGCTTATGATGGAAGTCCATGCAAAAAATATCTAAAAATTAGATTCTATGAAACTTTTCGAAATGCAAGTTTATGTCAAAAATCATAGTATATTATACACTAGTTTCGGTAAAAAAATCAAATTTAATTGGGGACTATTTGAAATGATACGAGACTTTTCTGATCATTTATATATGTTAAGAGGGAAGGTTATGATGGAAGTCCATGCAAAAAATCATCTGAAAACTAGATTCTATGAAACTTTTCGAAATGCAAGTTTCGGTCAAAAATCATAGTATATTATACACTAGTTTCGGTCAAAAAAATCAAATTTAATTGGGGACTATTTGAAATGATACGCGACTTTTCAGATCATTTATATATGTTAAGAGGGAAGGTTAGGTTGGATTTTCATTAAAAATATTCATCTGAAAATTATATTCTATGAAACTTTTCGAAATGCAAGTTGCGGTCAAAAAATCATAACATATTATACACTAGTTTATACTAGTTTCGGTCAAAAATCAAATTAAATCGGGGATTGTTCGAAATGATACGAAACTTCACATATCATTTATATATTTTACAAGGGAAGGGTATGATGGAAGTCTATGCAATATATAATCGGAAAATTAGATTCTATGAAACTTTTCGAAATGCAAGTTTCGGTCAAAATTCAGAGTATATTATACACTAGTTTCGGTCAAAAAAATCAAATTTAATTTGGGACTATTTGAAATGATACGAGACTTTACAGATCATTTATATATTTTACGAGGTATGGTTATGATTGAAGTCCATGAAAAAAATCATCAAAAAATTAGATTCTATGAAACTTTTCGAAATGCATGTTTCGGTCAAAAATCAAAGTATATTATACACTAGTTGCGATCGAAAAAAATTAAATTTAATTGGGAACTATTTGAAATGATACGAGACTTTTCAGATCAATTTTATATGTTAAGAGGGAAGGTTATGATGGAAGCCCATGCAAAAAAATCATCTGAAAACTAGATTCTATAAAACTTTTCGAAATGCAAGTTTCGGTCAAAAAATCATAACATTATATACACTAGTTTACACTAGTTTCTGTCAAAAATCAAATTAAATCAGGGACTATTCGAAATGATACGAAACTTCACATATCATTTATATATTTTAAGAGGGAAGCTTATGATGGAAGTCCATGCAAAAAATATCTAAAAATTAGATTCTATGAAACTTTTCGAAATGCAAGTTTATGTCAAAAATCATAGTATATTATACACTAGTTTCGGTAAAAAAATCAAATTTAATTGGGGACTATTTGAAATGATACGAGACTTTTCTGATCATTTATATATGTTAAGAGGGAAGGTTATGATGGAAGTCCATGCAAAAAATCATCTGAAAACTAGATTCTATGAAACTTTTCGAAATGCAAGTTTCGGTCAAAAATCATAGTATATTATACACTAGTTTCGGTCAAAAAAATCAAATTTAATTGGGGACTATTTGAAATGATACGCGACTTTTCAGATCATTTATATATGTTAAGAGGGAAGGTTAGGTTGGATTTTCATTAAAAATATTCATCTGAAAATTATATTCTATGAAACTTTTCGAAATGCAAGTTGCGGTCAAAAAATCATAACATATTATACACTAGTTTATACTAGTTTCGGTCAAAAATCAAATTAAATCGGGGATTGTTCGAAATGATACGAAACTTCACATATCATTTATATATTTTACAAGGGAAGGGTATGATGGAAGTCTATGCAATATATAATCGGATAATTAGATTCTATGAAACTTTTCGAAATGCAAGTTTCGGTCAAAATTCAGAGTATATTATACACTAGTTTCGGTCAAAAAAATCAAATTTAATTTGGGACTATTTGAAATGATACGAGACTTTACAGATCATTTATATATTTTACGAGGTATGGTTATGATTGAAGTCCATGAAAAAAATCATCAGAAAATTAGATTCTATGAAACTTTTCGAAATGCATGTTTCGGTCAAAAATCAAAGTATATTATACACTAGTTGCGATCGAAAAAAATTAAATTTAATTGGGAACTATTTGAAATGATACGAGACTTTTCAGATCAATTTTATATGTTAAGAGGGAAGGTTATGATGGAAGCCCATGCAAAAAAATCATCTGAAAACTAGATTCTATAAAACTTTTCGAAATGCAAGTTTCGGTCAAAAAATCATAACATTATATACACTAGTTTACACTAGTTTCTGTCAAAAATCAAATTAAATCAGGGACTATTCGAAATGATACGAAACTTCACATATCATTTATATATTTTAAGAGGGAAGCTTATGATGGAAGTCCATGCAAAAAATATCTAAAAATTAGATTCTATGAAACTTTTCGAAATGCAAGTTTATGTCAATAATCATAGTATATTATACACTAGTTTCGGTAAAAAAATCAAATTTAATTGGGGACTATTTGAAATGATACGAGACTTTTCTGATCATTTATATATGTTAAGAGGGAAGGTTATGATGGAAGTACATGCAAAAAATCATCTGAAAACTAGATTCTATGAAACTTTTCGAAATGCAAGTTTCGGTCAAAAATCATAGTATATTATACACTAGTTTCGGTCAAATAAATCAAATTTAATTGGGGACTATTTGAAATGATACGAGACTTTTCAGATCATTTATATATGTTAAGAGGGAAGGTTAGGTTGGATTTTCATTAAAAATATTCATCTGAAAATTATATTCTATGAAACTTTTCGAAATGCAAGTTGCGGTCAAAAAATCATAACATATTATACACTAGTTTATACTAGTTTCGGTCAAAAATCAAATTAAATCGGGGATTGTTCGAAATGATACGAAACTTCACATATCATTTATATATTTTACAAGGGAAGGGTATGATGGAAGTCTATGCAATATATCATCGGAAAATTAGATTCTATGAAACTTTTCGAAATGCAAGTTTCAGTCAAAAATCAAAGTATATTATACACTAGTTTCGGTCAAAAAAATCAAATTTAATTTGGGACTATTTGAAATGATACGAGACTTTACAGATCATTTATATATTTTACGAGGTATGGTTATGATGGAAGTCCATGAAAAAAATCATTAGAAAATTAGATTCTATGAAACTTTTCGAAATGCAAGTTTCGGTCAAAAATCAAAGTATATTATACACTAGTTGCGATCGAAAAAAATTAAATTTAATTGGGAACTATTTGAAATGATACGAGACTTTTCAGATCATTTTTATATGTTAAGAGGGAAGGTTATGATGGAAGCCCATGCAAAAAAATCATCTGAAAACTAGATTCTATAAAACTTTTCGAAATGCATGTTTCGGTCAAAAAATCATAACATTATATACACTAGTTTACACTAGTTTCTGTCAAAAATCAAATTAAATCAGGGACTATTCGAAATGATACGAAACTTCACATATCATTTATATATTTAAAGAGGGAAGCTTATGATGGAAGTCCAAGCAACAAATATCTAAAAATTAGATTCTATGTTCGAAATGCAAGTTTATGTCAAAAATCATAGTATATTATACACTAGTTTCTGTAAAAAAATCAAATTTAATTGGGGACTATTTGAAATGATACGAGACTTTTCTGATCATTTATATATGTTAAGAGGGAAGGTTATGATGGAAGTCCATGCAAAAAATCATCTGAAAACTAGATTCTATGAAACTTTTCGAAATGCAAGTTTCGGTCAAAAATCATAGTATATTATACACTAGTTTCGGTCAAATAAATCAAATTTAAGTGGGGACTATTTGAAATGATACGAGACTTTTCAGATCATTTATATATGTTAAGAGGGAAGGTTAGGTTGGATTTTCATTAAAAATATTCATCTGAAAATTATATTCTATGAAACTTTTCGAAATGCAAGTTGCGGTCAAAAAATCATAACATATTATACACTAGTTTATACTAGTTTCGGTCAAAAATCAAATTAAATCGGGGATTGTTCGAAATGATACGAAACTTCACATATCATTTATATATTTTACAAGGGAAGGGTATGATGGAAGTCTATGCAATATATCATCGGAAAATTAGATTCTATGAAACTTTTTGAAATGCAAGTTTCGGTCAAAAATCAAAGTATATTATACACTAGTTTCGGTCAAAAAAATCAAATTTAATTTGGGACTATTTGAAATGATACAAGACTTTACAGATCATTTATATATTTTACGAGTTATGGTTATGATGGAAGTCCATGAAAAAAATCATCAGAAAATTAGATTCTATGAAACTTTTCGAAATGCAAGTTTCGGTCAAAAATCAAAGTATATTATACACTAGTTGCGATCGAAAAAAATTAAATTTAATTGGGAACTATTTGAAATGATACGTGACTTTTCAGATCATTTTTATATGTTAAGAGGGAAGGTTATGATGGAAGCCCATGCAAAAAAATCATCTGAAAACTAGATTCTATAAAACTTTTCGAAATGCAAGTTTCGGTCAAAAAATCATAACATTATATACACTAGTTTACACTAGTTTCTGTCAAAAATCAAATTAAATCAGGGACTATTCGAAATGATACGAAACTTCACATATCATTTATATATTTTAAGAGGGAAGCTTATGATGGAAGTCCATGCAAAAAATATCTAAAAATTAGATTCTATGAAAATTTTCGAAATGCAAGTTTATGTCAATAATCATAGTATATTATACACTAGTTTCGGTAAAAAAATCAAATTTAATTGGGGACTATTTGAAATGATACGAGACTTTTCTGATCATTTATATATGTTAAGAGAGAAGGTTATGATGGAAGTACATGCAAAAAATCATCTGAAAACTAGATTCTATGAAACTTTTCGAAATGCAAGTTTCGGTCAAAAATCATAGTATATTATACACTAGTTTCGGTCAAATAAATCAAATTTAATTGGGGACTATTTGAAATGATACGAGACTTTTCAGATCATTTATATATGTTAAGAGGGAAGGTTAGGTTGGATTTTCATTAAAAATATTCATCTGAAAATTATATTCTATGAAACTTTTCGAAATGCAAGTTGCGGTCAAAAAATCATAACATATTATACACTAGTTTATACTAGTTTCGGTCAAAAATCAAATTAAATCGGGGATGGTTCGAAATGATACGAAACTTCACATATCATTTATATATTTTACAAGGGAATGGTATGATGGAAGTCTATGCAATATATCATCGGAAAATTAGATTCTATGAAACTTTTCGAAATGCAAGTTTCGGTCAAAAATCAAAGTATATTATACACTAGTTTCGGTCAAAAAAATTAAATTTAATTTGGGACTATTTGAAATGATACGAGACTTTATAGATCATTTATATATTTTACGAGGTATGGTTATGATGGAAGTCCATGAAAAAAATCATCAGAAAATTAGATTCTATGAAACTTTTTGAAATGCAAATTTCGGTCAAAAATCAAAGTATATTATACACTAGTTGCGATCGAAAAAAATTAAATTTAATTGGGAACTATTTGAAATGATACGAGACTTTTCAGATCATTTTTATATGTTAAGAGGGAAGGTTATGATGGAAGCCCATGAAAAAAAATCATCTGAAAACTAGATTCTATAAAACTTTTCGAAATGCATGTTTCGGTCAAAAAATCATAACATTATATACACTAGTTTACACTAGTTTCTGTCAAAAATCAAATTAAATCAGGGACTATTCGAAATGATACGAAACTTCACATATCATTTATATATTTAAAGAGGGAAGCTTATGATGGAAGTCCAAGCAACAAATATCTAAAAATTAGATTCTATGTTCGAAATGCAAGTTTATGTCAAAAATCATAGTATATTATACACTAGTTTCGGTAAAAAAATCAAATTTAATTGGGGACTATTTGAAATGATACAAGACTTTTCTGATCATTTATATATGTTAAGAGGGAAGGTTATGATGGAAGTCCATGCAAAAAATCATCTGAAAACTAGATTCTATGAAACTTTTCGAAATGCAAGTTTCGGTCAAAAATCATAGTATATTATACACTAGTTTCGGTCAAATAAATCAAATTTAATTGGGGACTATTTGAAATGATACGAGACTTTTCAGATCATTTATATATGTTAAGAGGGAAGGTTAGGTTGGATTTTCATTAAAAATATTCATCTGAAAATTATATTCTATGAAACTTTTCGAAATGCAAGTTGCGGTCAAAAAATCATAACATATTATACACTAGTTTATACTAGTTTCGGTCAAAAATCAAATTAAATCGGGGATTGTTCGAAATGATACGAAACTTCACATATCATTTATATATTTTACAAGGGAAGGGTATGATGGAAGTCTATGCAATATATCATCGGAAAATTAGATTCTATGAAACTTTTCGAAATGCAAGTTTCGGTCAAAAATCAAAGTATATTATACACTAGTTTCGGTCAAAAAAATCAAATTTAATTTGGGACTATTTGAAATGATACGAGACTTTACAGATCATTTATATATTTTACGAGTTATGGTTATGATGGAAGTCCATGAAAAAAATCATCAGAAAATTAGATTCTATGAAACTTTTCGAAATGCAAGTTTCGGACAAAAATCAAAGTATATTATACACTAGTTGCGATCGAAAAAAATTAAATTTAATTGGGAACTATTTGAAATGATACGAGACTTTTCAGATCATTTTTATATGTTAAGAGGGAAGGTTATGATGGAAGCCCATGCAAAAAAATCATCTGAAAACTAGATTCTATAAAACTTTTCGAAATGCATGTTTCGGTCAAAAAATCATAACATTATATACACTAGTTTCTGTCAAAAATCAAATTAAATCAGGGACTATTCGAAATGATACGAAACTTCACATATCATTTATATATTTAATGAGGGAAGCTTATGATGGAAGTCCAAGCAAAAAATATCTAAAAATTAGATTCTATGTTCGAAATGCAAGTTTATGTCAAAAATCATAGTATATTATACACTAGTTTCGGTAAAAAAATCAAATTTAATTGGGGACTATTTGAAATGATACAAGACTTTTCTGATCATTTATATATGTTAAGAGGGAAGGTTATGATGGAAGTCCATGCAAAAAATCATCTGAAAACTAGATTCTATGAAACTTTTCGAAATGCAAGTTTCGGTCAAATATCATAGTATATTATACACTAGTTTTGGTCAAAAAAATCAAATTTAATTGGGGACTATTTGAAATGATACGAGACTTTTCAGATCATTTATATATGTTAAGAGGGAAGGTTAGGTTGGATTTTCATTAAAAATATTCATCTGAAAATTATATTCTATGAAACTTTTCGAAATGCAAGTTGCGGTCAAAAAATCATAACATATTATACACTAGTTTATACTAGTTTCGGTCAAAAATCAAATTTAATCGGGGATTGTTCGAAATGATACGAAACTTCACATATCATTTATATATTTTACAAGGGAAGGGTATGATGGAAGTCTATGCAATATATCATCGGAAAATTAGATTCTATGAAACTTTTCGTAATGCAAGTTTCAGTCAAAAATCAAAGTATATTATACACTAGTTTCGGTCAAAAAAATCAAATTTAATTTGGGACTATTTGAAATGATACGAGACTTTACAGATCATTTATATATTTTACGAGGTATGGTTATGATGGAAGTCCATGAAAAAAATCATCAGAAAATTAGATTCTATGAAACTTTTCGAAATGCAAGTTTCGGTCAAAAATCAAAGTATATTATACACTAGTTGCGATCGAAAAAAATTAAATTTAATTGGGAACTATTTGAAATGATACGAGACTTTTCAGATCATTTTTATATGTTAAGAGGGAAGGTTATGATGGAAGCCCATGCAAAAAAATCATCTGAAAACTAGATTCTATAAAACTTTTCGAAATGCATGTTTCGGTCAAAAAATCATAACATTATATACACTAGTTTACACTAGTTTCTGTCAAAAATCAAATTAAATCAGGGACTATTCGAAATGATACGAAACTTCACATATCATTTATATATTTTAAGAGGGAAGCTTATGATGGAAGTCCATGCAAAAAATATCTAAAAATTAGATTCTATGTTCGAAATGCAAGTTTATGTCAAAAATCATAGTATATTATACACTAGTTTCGGTAAAAAAATCAAATTTAATTGGGGACTATTTGAAATGATACAAGACTTTTCTGATCATTTATATATGTTAAGAGGGAAGGTTATGATGGAAGTCCATGCAAAAAATCATCTGAAAACTAGATTCTATGAAACTTTTCGAAATGCAAGTTTCGGTCAAAAATCATAGTATATTATACACTAGTTTCGGTCAAAAAAATCAAATTTAATTGGGGACTATTTGAAATGATACGAGACTTTTCAGATCATTTATATATGTTAACAGGGAAGGTTAGGTTGGATTTCCATTAAAAATATTCATCTGAAAATTATATTCTATGAAACTTTTCGAAATGCAAGTTGCGGTCAAAAAATCATAACATATTATACACTAGTTTATACTAGTTTCGGTCAAAAATAAAATTAAATCGGGGATTGTTCGAAATGATACGAAACATCACATATCATTTATATATTTTACAAGGGAAGCTTATGATGGAAGTCTATGCAATATATCATCGGAAAATTAGATTCTATGAAACTTTTCGAAATGCAAGTTTCGGTCAAAAATCAAAGTATATTATACAATAGTTTCGGTCAAAAAAATCAAATTTAATTTGGGACTATTTGAAATGATACGAGACTTTACAGATCATTTATATATTTTACGAGGTATGGTTATGATGGAAGTCCATGAAAAAAATCATCAGAAAATTAGATTCTATAAAACTTTTCGAAATGCAAGTTTCGGTCAAAAATCAAAGTATATTATACACTAGTTGCGATCGAAAAAAATTAAATTTAATTGGGAACTATTTGAAATGATACGAGACTTTTCAGATCATTTTTATATGTTAAGAGGGAAGGTTATGATGGAAGCCCATGCAAAAAAATCATCTGAAAACTAGATTCTATAAAACTTTTCGAAATGCAAGTTTCGGTCAAAAAATCATAACATTATATACACTAGTTTCTGTCAAAAATCAAATTAAATCAGGGACTATTCGAAATGATACGAAACTTCACATATCATTTATATATTTTAAGAGGGAAGCTTATGATGGAAGTCCATGCAAAAAATATCTAAAAATTAGATTCTATGAAACTTTTCGAAATGCAAGTTTATGTCAAAAATCATAGTATATTATACACTAGTTTCGGTAAAAAAATCAAATTTAATTGGGGACTATTTGAAATGATACGAGACTTTTCTGATCATTTATATATGTTAAGAGGGAAGGTTATGATGGAAGTCCATGCAAAAAATCATCTGAAAACTAGATTCAATGAAACTATTCGAAATGCAAGTTTCGGTCAAAAATCATAGTATATTATACACTAGTTTTGGTCAAAAAAATCAAATTTAATTAGGGACTATTTGAAATGATACGAGACTTTTCAGATCTTTTATATATGTTAATAGGGAAGGTTAGGTTGGATTTTCATTAAAAATATTCATCTGAAAATTAAATTCTATGAAACTTTTCGAAATGCAAGTTGCGGTCAAAAAATCATAACATATTATACACTAGTTTATACTAGTTTCGGTCAAAAATCAAATTAAATCGGGGATTGTTCGAAATGATACGAAACTTCATATATCATTTATATATTTTACAAGGGAAGGGTATGATGGAAGTCTATGCAATATATCATCGGAAAATTAGATTCTATGAAACTTTTCGAAATGCAAGTTTCAGTCAAAAATCAAAGTATATTATACACTAGTTTCGGTCAAAAAAATCAAATTTAATTTGGGACTATTTGAAATGATACGAGACTTTACAGATCATTTATATATTTTACGAGGTATGGTTATGATGGAAGTCCATGAAAAAAATCATCAGAAAATTAGATTCTATGAAACTTTTCGAAATGCAAGTTTCGGTCAAAAATCAAAATATATTATACACTAGTTGCGATCGAAAAAAATTAAATTTAATTGGGAACTATTTAAAATGATACGAGACTTTTCAGATCATTTTTATATGTTAAGAGGGAAGGTTATGATGGAAGCCCATGCAAAAAAATCATCTGAAAACTAGATTCTATAAAACTTTTCGAAATGCAAGTTTTGGTCAAAAAATCATAACATTATATACACTAGTTTACACTAGTTTCTGTCAAAAATCAAATTAAATCAGGGACTATTCGAAATCATACGAAACATCACATATCATTTATATATTTTAAGAGGGAAGCTTATGGTGGAAGTCCATGCAAAAAATATCTAAAAATTAGATTCTATGTTCGAAATGCAAGTTTATGTCAAAAATCATAGTATATTATACACTAGTTTCGGTAAAAAAATCAAATTTAATTGGGGACTATTTGAAATGATACAAGACTTTTCTGATCATTTATATATGTTAACAGGGAAGGTTAGGTTGGATTTCCATTAAAAATATTCATCTGAAAATTATATTCTATGAAACTTTTCGAAATGCAAGTTGCGGTCAAAAAATCATAACATATTATACACTAGTTTATACTAGTTTCGGTCAAAAATCAAATTAAATCGGGGATTGTTCGAAATGATACGAAACTTCACATATCATTTATATATTTTACAAGGGAAGCTTATGATGGAAGTCTATGCAATATATCATCGGAAAATTAGATTCTATGAAACTTTTCGAAATGCAAGTTTCGGTCAAAAATCAAAGTATATTATACACTAGTTTCGGTCAAAAAAATCAAATTTAATTTGGGACTATTTGAAATGATAAGAGACTTTACAGATCATTTATATATTTTACGAGGTATGGTTATGATGGAAGTCCATGAAGAAAATCATCGGAAAATTAGATTCTATGAAACTTTTCGAAATGCAAGTTTCGGTCAAAAATCAAAGTATATTATACACTAGTTGCGATCGAAAAAAAATCAAATTTAATTGGGGACTATTTGAAATGATACGAGACTTTTCAGATCATTTTTATATGTTAAGAGGGAAGGTTATGATGGAAGTCCATGCAAAAAATCATCTGAAAACTAGATTCTATGAAACTTTTCGAAATGCAAGTTTCGGTCAAAAATCATAGTATATTATACACTAGTTTTGGTCAAAAAAATCAAATTTAATTGGGGACTATTTGAAATGATACGAGACTTTTCAGATCATTTATATATGTTAAGAGGGAAGGTTAGGTTGGATTTTCATTAAAAATATTGATCTGAAAATTATATGCTATGAAACTTTTCGAAATGCAAGTTGCGGTCAAAAAATCATAACATATTATACACTAGTTTATACTAGTTTCGGTCAAAAATCAAATTAAATCGGGGATTGTTTGAAATGATACGAAACTTCACATATCATTTATATATTTTACAAGGGAAGGGTATGATGGAAGTCTATGCAATATATCATCGGAAAATTAGATTCTATGAAACTTTTCGAAATGCAAGTTTCAGTCAAAAATCAAAGTATATTATACACTAGTTACGGTCAAAAAAATCAAATTTAATTTGGGACTATTAGAAATGATACGAGACTTTACAGATCATTTATATACTTTACGAGGTATGGTTATGATGGAAGTCCATGAAAAAAATCATCAGAAAATTAGATTCTATGAAACTTTTCGAAATGCAAGTTTCGGTCAAAAATCAAAGTATATTATACACTAGTTGCGATCGAAAAAAATTTAATTTAATTGGGAACAATTTGAAATGATACGAGACTTTTCAGATCATTTTTATATGTTAAGAGGGAAGGTTATGATGGAAGCCCATGCAAAAAAATCATCTGAAAACTAGATTCTATAAAACTTTTCGAAATGCAAGTTTCGGTCAAAAAATCATAACATTATATACACTAGTTTACACTAGTTTCTGTCAAAAATCAAATTAAATCAGGGACTATTCGAAATGATACGAAACTTCACATATCATTTATATATTTTAAGAGGGAAGCTTATGATGGAAGTCCATGCAAAAAATATCTAAAAATTAGATTCTATGTTCGAAATGCAAGTTTATGTCAAAAATCATAGTATATTATACACTAGTTTCGGTAAAAAAATCAAATTTAATTGGGGACTATTTGAAATGATACAACACTTTTCTGATCATTTATATATGTTAAGAGGGAAGGTTATGATGGAAGTCCATGCAAAAAATCTCTGAAAACTAGATTCTATGAAACTTTTCGAAATGCAAGTTTCGGTCAAAAATCATAGTATATTATACACTAGTTTCGGTCAAAAAAAATCAAATTTAATTGGGGACTATTTGAAATGATACGAGACTTTTCAGATCATTTATATATGTTAACAGGGAAGGTTAGGTTGGATTTCCATTAAAAATATTCATCTGAAAATTATATTCTATGAAACTTTTCGAAATGCAAGTTGCGGTCAAAAAATCATAACATATTATACACTAGTTTATACTAGTTTCGGTCAAAAATCAAATTAAATCGGGGATTGTTCGAAATGATACGAAACTTCACATATCATTTATATATTTTACAAGGGAAGCTTATGATGGAAGTCTATGCAATATATCATCGGAAAATTAGATTCTATGAAACTTTTCGAAATGCAAGTTTCGGTCAAAAATCAAAGTATATTATACACTAGTTTCGGTCAAAAAAATCAAATTTAATTGGGGACTATTTGAAATGATACAAGACTTTTCTGATCATTTATATATGTTAACAGGGAAGGTTAGGTTGGATTTCCATTAAAAATATTCATCTGAAAATTATATTCTATGAAACTTTTCGAAATGCAAGTTGCGGTCAAAATATCATAACATATTATACACTAGTTTATACTAGTTTCGGTCAAAAATCAAATTAAATCGGGGATTGTTCGAAATGATACGAAACTTCACATATCATTTATATATTTTACAAGGGAAGCTTATGATGGAAGTCTATGCAATATATCATCGGAAAATTAGATTCTATGAAACTTTTCGAAATGCAAGTTTCGGTCAAAAATCAAAGTATATTATACACTAGTTTCGGTCAAAAAAATCAAATTTAATTTGGGACTATTTGAAATGATAAGAGACTTTACAGATCATTTATATATTTTACGAGGTATGGTTATGATGGAAGTCCATGAAGAAAATCATCGGAAAATTAGATTCTATGAAACTTTTCGAAATGCAAGTTTCGGTCAAAAATCAAAGTATATTATACACTAGTTGCGATCGAAAAAAATCAAATTTAATTGGGGACTATTTGAAATGATACGAGACTTTTCAGATCATTTTTATATGTTAAGAGGGAAGGTTATGATGGAAGTCCATGCAAAAAATCATCTGAAAACTAGATTCTATGAAACTTTTCGAAATGCAAGTTTCGGTCAAAAATCATAGTATATTATACACTAGTTTTGGTCAAAAAAATCAAATTTAATTGGGGACTATTTGAAATGATACGAGACTTTTCAGATCATTTATATATGTTAAGAGGGAAGGTTAGGTTGGATTTTCATTAAAAATATTCATCTGAAAATTATATGCTATGAAACTTTTCGAAATGCAAGTTGCGGTCAAAAAATCATAACATATTATACACTAGTTTATACTAGTTTCGGTCAAAAATCAAATTAAATCGGGGATTGTTTGAAATGATACGAAACTTCACATATCATTTATATATTTTACAAGGGAAAGGTATGATGGAAGTCTATGCAATATATCATCGGAAAATTAGATTCTATGAAACTTTTCGAAATGCAAGTTTCAGTCAAAAATCAAAGTATATTATACACTAGTTACGGTCAAAAAAATCAAATTTAATTTGGGACTATTTGAAATGATACGAGACTTTACAGATCATTTATATATTTTACGAGGTATGGTTATGATGGAAGTCCATGAAAAAAATCATCAGAAAATTAGATTCTATGAAACTTTTCGAAATGCAAGTTTCGGTCAAAAATCAAAGTATATTATACACTAGTTGCGATCGAAAAAAATTTAATTTAATTGGGAACAATTTGAAATGATACGAGACTTTTCAGATCATTTTTATATGTTAAGAGGGAAGGTTATGATGGAAGCCCATGCAAAAAAATCATCTGAAAACTAGATTCTATAAAACTTTTCGAAATGCAAGTTTCGGTCAAAAAATCATAACATTATATACACTAGTTTACACTAGTTTCTGTCAAAAATCAAATTAAATCAGGGACTATTCGAAATGATACGAAACTTCACATATCATTTATATATTTTAAGAGGGAAGCTTATGATGGAAGTCCATGCAAAAAATATCTAAAAATTAGATTCTATGTTCGAAATGCAAGTTTATGTCAAAAATCATAGTATATTATACACTAGTTTCGGTAAAAAAATCAAATTTAATTGGGGACTATTTGAAATGATACAAGACTTTTCTGATCATTTATATATGTTAAGAGGGAAGGTTATGATGGAAGTCCATGCAAAAAATCTCTGAAAACTAGATTCTATGAAACTTTTCGAAATGCAAGTTTCGGTCAAAAATCATAGTATATTATACACTAGTTTCGGTCAAAAAAATCAAATTTAATTGGGGACTATTTGAAATGATACGAGACTTTTCAGATCATTTATATATGTTAACAAGGAAGGTTAGGTTGGATTTCCATTAAAAATATTCATCTGAAAATTATATTCTATGAAACTTTTCGAAATGCAAGTTGCGGTCAAAAAATCATAACATATTATACACTAGTTTATACTAGTTTCGGTCAAAAATAAAATTAAATCGGGCATTGTTCGAAATGATACGAAACTTCACATATCATTTATATATTTTACAAGGGAAGCTTATGATGGAAGTCTATGCAATATATCATCGGAAAATTAGATTCTATGAAACTTTTCGAAATGCAAGTTTCGGTCAAAAATTAAAGTATATTATACACTAGTTTCGGTCAAAAAAATCAAATTTAATTTGGGACTATTTGAAATGATACGAGACTTTACAGATCATTTATATATTTTACGAGGTATGGTTATGATGGAAGTCCATGAAAAAAATCATCAGAAAATTAGATTCTATAAAACTTTTCGAAATGCAAGTTTCGGTCAAAAATCAAAGTATATTATACACTAGTTGCGATCGAAAAAAATTAAATTTAATTGGGAACTATTTGAAATGATACGAGACTTTTCAGATCATTTTTATATGTTAAGAGGGAAGGTTATGATGGAAGCCCATGCAAAAAAATCATCTGAAAACTAGATTCTATAAAACTTTTCAAAATGCAAGTTTCGGTCAAAAAATCATAACATTATATACACTAGTTTCTGTCAAAAATCAAATTAAATCAGGGACTATTCGAAATGATACGAAACTTCACATATCATTTATATATTTTAAGAGGGAAGCTTATGATGGAAGTCCATGCAAAAAATATCTAAAAATTAGATTCTATGAAACTTTTCGAAATGCAAGTTTATGTCAAAAATCATAGTATATTATACACTAGTTTCGGTAAAAAAATCAAATTTAATTGGGGACTATTTGAAATGATACGAGACTTTTCTAATCATTTATATATGTTAAGAGGGAAGGTTATGATGGAAGTCCATGCAAAAAATCATCTGAAAACTAGATTCTAAGAAACTTTTCGAAATGCAAGTTTCGGTCAAAAATCATAGTATATTATACACTAGTTTTGGTCAAAAAAATCAAATTTAATTAGGGACTATTTGAAATGATACGAGACTTTTCAGATCATTTATATATGTTAAGAGGGAAGGTTAGGTTGGATTTTCATTAAAAATATTCACCTGAAAATTATATTCTATGAAACTTTTCGAAATGCAAGTTGCGGTCAAAAAATCATAACATATTATACACTAGTTTATACTAGTTTCGGTCAAAAATCAAATTAAATCGGGGATTGTTCGAAATGATACGAAACTTCACATATCATTTATATATTTTACAAGGGAAGGGTATGATGGAAGTCTATGCAATATATCATCGGAAAATTAGATTCTATGAAACTTTTCGAAATGCATGTTTCAGTCAAAAATCAAAGTATATTATACACTAGTTTCGGTCAAAAAAATCAAATTTAATTTGGGACTATTTGAAATGATACGAGACTTTACAGATCATTTATATATTTTACGAGGTATGGTTATGATGGAAGTCCATGAAAAAAATCATCAGAAAATTAGATTCTATGAAACTTTTCGAAATGCAAGTTTCGGTCAAAAATCAAAGTATATTATACACTAGTTGCGATCGAAAAAAATTTAATTTAATTGGGAACTATTTGAAATGATACGAGACTTTTCAGATCATTTTTATATGTTAAGAGGGAAGGTTATGATGGAAGCCCATGCAAAAAAATCATCTGAAAACTAGATTCTATAAAACTTTTCGAAATGCAAGTTTCGGTCAAAAAATCATAACATTATATACACTAGTTTACACTAGTTTCTGTCAAAAATCAAATTAAATCAGGGACTATTCGAAATGATACGAAACTTCACATATCATTTATATATTTTAAGAGGGAATCTTATGATGGAAGTCCATGCAAAAAATATCTAAAAATTAGATTCTATGTTCGAAATGCAAGTTTATGTCAAAAATCATAGTATATTATACACTAGTTTCGGTAAAAAAATCAAATTTAATTGGGGACTATTTGAAATGATACAAGACTTTTCAGATCATTTATATATGTTAACAGGGAAGGTTAGGTTGGATTTCCATTAAAAATATTCATCTGAAAATTATATTCTATGAAACTTTTCAAAATGCAAGTTGCGGTCAAAAAATCATAACATATTATACACTAGTTTATACTAGTTTCGGTCAAAAATCAAATTAAATCGGGGATTGTTCGAAATGATACGAAACTTCACATATCATTTATATATTTTACAAGGGAAGCTTATGATGGAAGTCTATGCAATATATCATCGGAAAATTAGATTCTATGAAACTTTTCGAAATGCAAGTTTCGGTCAAAAATCAAAGTATATTATACACTAGTTTCGGTCAAAAAAATCAAATTTAATTTGGGACTATTTGAAATGATACGAGACTTTACAGATCATTTATATATTTTACGAGGTATGGTTATGATGGAAGTCCATGAAAAAAATCATCAGAAAATTAGATTCTATAAAACTTTTCGAAATGCAAGTTTCGGTCAAAAATCAAAGTATATTATACACTAGTTGCGATCAAAAAAAATTAAATTTAATTGGGAACTATTTGAAATGATACGAGACTTTTCAGATCATTTTTATATGTTAAGAGGGAAGGTTATGATGGAAGCCCATGCAAAAAAATCATCTGAAAACTAGATTCTATAAAACTTTTCAAAATGCAAGTTTCGGTCAAAAAATCATAACATTATATACACTAGTTTACACTAGTTTCTGTCAAAAATCAAATTAAATCAGGGACTATTCGAAATGATACGAAACTTCACATATCATTTATATATTTTAAGAGGGAAGCTTATGATGGAAGTCCATGCAAAAAATATCTAAAAATTAGATTCTATGAAACTTTTCGAAATGCAAGTTTATGTCAAAAATCATAGTATATTATACACTAGTTTCGGTAAAAAAAAATCAAATTTAATTGGGGACTATTTGAAATGATACGAGACTTTTCTGATCATTTATATATGTTAAGAGGGAAGGTTATGATGGAAGTCCATGCAAAAAATCATCTGAAAACTAGATTCTATGAAACTTTTCGAAATGCAAGTTTCGGTCAAAAATCATAGTATATTATACACTAGTTTTGGTCAAAAAAATCAAATTTAATTGGGGACTATTTGAAATGATACGAGACTTTTCAGATCTTTTATATATGTTAATAGGGAAGGTTAGGTTGGATTTTCATTAAAAATATTCATCTGAAAATTATATTCTATGAAACTTTTCGAAATGCAAGTTGCGGTCAAAAAATAATAACATATTATACACTAGTTTATACTAGTTTCGGTCAAAAATCAAATTAAATCGGGGATTGTTCGAAATGATACGAAACTTCACATATCATTTATATATTTTACAAGGGAAGGGTATGATGGAAGTCTATGCAATATATCATCGGAAAATTAGATTCTATGAAACTTTTCGAAATGCAAGTTTCAGTCAAAAATCAAAGTATATTATACACTAGTTTCGGTAAAAAAATCAAATTTAATTGGGGACTATTTGAAATGATACAAGACTTTTCAGATCATTTATATATTTTAACAGGGAAGGTTAGGTTGGATTTCCATTAAAAATATTCATCTGAAAATTATATTCTATGAAACTTTTCAAAATGCAAGTTGCGGTCAAAAAATCATAACATATTATACACTAGTTTATACTAGTTTCGGTCAAAAATCAAATTAAATCGGGGATTGTTCGAAATGATACGAAACTTCACATATCATTTATATATTTTACAAGGGAAGCTTATGATGGAAGTCTATGCAATATATCATCGGAAAATTAGATTCTATGAAACTTTTCGAAATGCAAGTTTCGGTCAAAAATCAAAGTATATTATACACTAGTTTCGGTCAAAAAAATCAAATTTAATTTGGGACTATTTGAAATGATACGAGACTTTACAGATCATTTATATATTTTACGAGGTATGGTTATGATGGAAGTCCATGAAAAAAATCATCAGAAAATTAGATTCTATAAAACTTTTCGAAATGCAAGTTTCGGTCAAAAATCAAAGTATATTATACACTAGTTGCGATCAAAAAAAATTAAATTTAATTGGGAACTATTTGAAATGATACGAGACTTTTCAGATCATTTTTATATGTTAAGAGGGAAGGTTATGATGGAAGCCCATGCAAAAAAATCATCTGAAAACTAGATTCTATAAAACTTTTCAAAATGCAAGTTTCGGTCAAAAAATCATAACATTATATACACTAGTTTACACTAGTTTCTGTCAAAAATCAAATTAAATCAGGGACTATTCGAAATGATACGAAACTTCACATATCATTTATATATTTTAAGAGGGAAGCATATGATGGAAGTCCATGCAAAAAATATCTAAAAATTAGATTCTATGAAACTTTTCGAAATGCAAGTTTATGTCAAAAATCATAGTATATTATACACTAGTTTCGGTAAAAAAAATCAAATTTAATTGGGGACTATTTGAAATGATACGAGACTTTTCTGATCATTTATATATGTTAAGAGGGAAGGTTATGATGGAAGTCCATGCAAAAAATCATCTGAAAACTAGATTCTATGAAACTTTTCGAAATGCAAGTTTCGGTCAAAAATCATAGTATATTATACACTAGTTTTGGTCAAAAAAATCAAATTTAATTGGGGACTATTTGAAATGATACGAGACTTTTCAGATCTTTTATATATGTTAATAGGGAAGGTTAGGTTGGATTTTCATTAAAAATATTCATCTGAAAATTATATTCTATGAAACTTTTCGAAATGCAAGTTGCGGTCAAAAAATCATAACATATTATACACTAGTTTATACTAGTTTCGGTCAAAAATCAAATTAAATCGGGGATTGTTCGAAATGATACGAAACTTCACATATCATTTATATATTTTACAAGGGAAGCTTATGATGGAAGTCTATGCAATATATCATCGGAAAATTAGATTCTATGAAACTTTTCGAAATGCAAGTTTCGGTCAAAAATCAAAGTATATTATACACTAGTTTCGGTCAAAAAAATCAAATTTAATTTGGGACTATTTGAAATGATACGAGACTTTACAGATCATTTATATATTTTACGAGGTATGGTTATGATGGAAGTCCATGAAAAAAATCATCAGAAAATTAGATTCTATAAAACTTTTCGAAATGCAAGTTTCGGTCAAAAATCAAAGTATATTATACACTAGTTGCGATCAAAAAAAATTAAATTTAATTGGGAACTATTTGAAATGATACGAGACTTTTCAGATCATTTTTATATGTTAAGAGGGAAGGTTATGATGGAAGCCCATGCAAAAAAATCATCTGAAAACTAGATTCTATAAAACTTTTCAAAATGCAAGTTTCGGTCAAAAAATCATAACATTATATACACTAGTTTACACTAGTTTCTGTCAAAAATCAAATTAAATCAGGGACTATTCGAAATGATACGAAACTTCACATATCATTTATATATTTTAAGAGGGAAGCATATGATGGAAGTCCATGCAAAAAATATCTAAAAATTAGATTCTATGAAACTTTTCGAAATGCAAGTTTATGTCAAAAATCATAGTATATTATACACTAGTTTCGGTAAAAAAAATCAAATTTAATTGGGGACTATTTGAAATGATACGAGACTTTTCTGATCATTTATATATGTTAAGAGGGAAGGTTATGATGGAAGTCCATGCAAAAAATCATCTGAAAACTAGATTCTATGAAACTTTTCGAAATGCAAGTTTCGGTCAAAAATCATAGTATATTATACACTAGTTTTGGTCAAAAAAATCAAATTTAATTGGGGACTATTTGAAATGATACGAGACTTTTCAGATCTTTTATATATGTTAATAGGGAAGGTTAGGTTGGATTTTCATTAAAAATATTCATCTGAAAATTATATTCTATGAAACTTTTCGAAATGCAAGTTGCGGTCAAAAAATCATAACATATTATACACTAGTTTATACTAGTTTCGGTCAAAAATCAAATTAAATCGGGGATTGTTCGAAATGATACGAAACTTCACATATCATTTATATATTTTACAAGGGAAGGGTATGATGGAAGTCTATGCAATATATCATCGGAAAATTAGATTCTATGAAACTTTTCGAAATGCAAGTTTCAGTCAAAAATCAAAGTATATTATACACTAGTTTCGGTCAAAAAAATCATATTTAATTTGGGACTATTTGAAATGATACGAGACTTTACAGATCATTTATATATTTTACGAGGTATGGTTATGATGGAAGTCCATGAAAAAAATCATCAGAAAATTAGATTCTATGAAACTTTTCGAAATGCAAGTTTCGGTCAAAAATCAAAGTATATTATACACTAGTTGCGATCGAAAAAAATTTAATTTAATTGGGAACTATTTGAAATGATACGAGACTTTTCAGATCATTTTTATATGTTAAGAGGGAAGGTTATGATGGAAGCCCATGCAAAAAAATCATCTGAAAACTAGATTCTATAAAACTTTTCGAAATTCAAGTTTCGGTCAAAAAATCATAACATTATATACACTAGTTTACACTAGTTTCTGTCAAAAATCAAATTAAATCAGGGACTATTCGAAATGATACGAAACTTCACATATCATTTATATATTTTAAGAGGGAAGCTTATGATGGAAGTCCATGCAAAAAATATCTAAAAATTAGATTCTATGTTCGAAATGCAAGTTTATGTCAAAAATCATAGTATATTATACACTAGTTTCGGTAAAAAAATCAAATTTAATTGGGGACTATTTGAAATGATACGAGACTTTTCTGATCATTTATATATGTTAAGAGGGAAGGTTATGATGGAAGTCCATGCAAAAAATCATCTGAAAACTAGATTCTATGAAACTTTTCGAAATGCAAGTTTCGGTCAAAAATCATAGTATATTATACACTAGTTTTAGTCAAAAAAATCAAATTTAATTGGGGACTATTTGAAATGATACGAGACTTTTCAGATCTTTTATATATGTTAATAGGGAAGGTTAGGTTGGATTTTCATTAAAAATATTCATCTGAAAATTATATTCTATGAAACTTTTCGAAATGCAAGTTGCGGTCAAAAAATCATAACATATTATACACTAGTTTATACTAGTTTCGGTCAAAAATCAAATTAAATCGGGGATTGTTCGAAATGATACAAAACTTCACATATCATTTATATATTTTACAAGGGAAGGGTATGATGGAAGTCTATGCAATATATCATCGGAAAATTAGATTCTATGAAACTTTTCGAAATGCAAGTTTCAGTCAAAAATCAAAGTATATTATACACTAGTTTCGGTCAAAAAAATCAAATTTAATTTGGGACTATTTGAAATGATACGAGACTTTACAGATCATTTATATATTTTACGAGGTATGGTTATGATGGAAGTCCATGAAAAAAATCATCAGAAAATTAGATTCTATGAAACTTTTCGAAATGCAAGTTTCGGTCAAAAATCAAAGTATATTATACACTAGTTGCGATCGAAAAAAATTTAATTTAATTGGGAACTATTTGAAATGATACGAGACTTTTCAGATCATTTTTATATGTTAAGAGGGAAGGTTATGATGGAAGCCCATGCAAAAAAATCATCTGAAAACTAGATTCTATAAAACTTTTCGAAATGCAAGTTTCGGTCAAAAAATCATAACATTATATACACTAGTTTACACTAGTTTCTGTCAAAAATCAAATTAAATCAGGGACTATTCGAAATGATACGAAACTTCACATATCATTTATATATTTTAAGAGGGAAGCTTATGATGGAAGTCCATGCAAAAAATATCTAAAAATTAGATTCTATGTTCGAAATGCAAGTTTATGTCAAAAATCATAGTATATTATACACTAGTTTCGGTAAAAAAATCAAATTTAATTAGGGACTATTTGAAATGATACAAGACTTTTCAGATCATTTATATATGTTAACAGGGAAGGTTAGGTTGGATTTCCATTAAAAATATTCATCTGAAAATTATATTCTATGAAACTTTTCGAAATGCAAGTTGCGGTCAAAAAATCATAACATATTATACACTAGATTATACTAGTTTCGGTCAAAAATCAAATTAAATCGGGGATTGTTCGAAATGATACGAAACTTCACATATCATTTATATATTTTACAAGGGAAGCTTATGATGGAAGTCTATGCAATATATCATCGGAAAATTAGATTCTATGAAACTTTTCGAAATGCAAGTTTCGGTCAAAAATCAAAGTATATTATACACTAGTTTCGGTCAAAAAAATCAAATTTAATTTGGGACTATTTGAAATGATTCGAGACTTTACAGATCATTTATATATTTTACGAGGTATGGTTATGATGGAAGTCCATGAAAAAAATCATCAGAAAATTAGATTCTATAAAACTTTTCGAAATGCAAGTTTCGGTCAAAAATCAAAGTATATTATACACTAGTTGCGATCGAAAAAAATTAAATTTAATTGGGAACTATTTGAAATGATACGAGACTTTTCAGATCATTTTTATATGTTAAGAGGGAAGGTTATGATGGAAGCCCATGCAAAAAAATCATCTGAAAACTAGATTCTATAAAACTTTTCAAAATGCAAGTTTCGGTCAAAAAATCATAACATTATATACACTAGTTTACACTAGTTTCTGTCAAAAATCAAATTAAATCAGGGACTATTCGAAATGATACGAAACTTCACATATCATTTATATATTTTAAGAGGGAAGCTTATGATGGAAGTCCATGCAAAAAATATCTAAAAATTAGATTCTATGAAACTTTTCGAAATGCAAGTTTATGTCAAAAATCATAGTATATTATACACTAGTTTCGGTAAAAAAATCAAATTTAATTGGGGACTATTTGAAATGATACGAGACTTTTCTGATCATTTATATATGTTAAGAGGGAAGGTTATGATGGAAGTCCATGCAAAAAATCATCTGAAAACTAGATTCTATGAAACTTTTCGAAATGCAAGTTTCGGTCAAAAATCATAGTATATTATACACTAGTTTTGGTCAAAAAAATCAAATTTAATTGGGGACTATTTGAAATGATACGAGACTTTTCAGATCTTTTATATATGTTAATAGGGAAGGTTAGGTTGGATTTTCATTAAAAATATTCATCTGAAAATTATATTCTATGAAACTTTTCGAAATGCAAGTTGCGGTCAAAAAATCATAACATATTATACACTAGTTTATACTAGTTTCGGTCAAAAATCAAATTAAATCGGGGATTGTTCGAAATGATACGAAACTTCACATATCATTTATATATTTTACAAGGGAAGGGTATGATGGAAGTCTATGCAATATATCATCGGAAAATTAGATTCTATGAAACTTTTCGAAATGCAAGTTTCAGTCAAAAATCAAAGTATATTATACACTAGTTTCGGTCAAAAAAATCAAATTTAATTTGGGACTATTTGAAATGATACGAGACTTTACAGATCATTTATATATTTTACGAGGTATGGTTATGATGGAAGTCCATGAAAAAAATCATCAGAAAATTAGATTCTATGAAACTTTTCGAAATGCAAGTTTCGGTCAAAAATCAAAGTATATTATACACTAGTTGCGATCGAAAAAAATTTAATTTAATTGGGAACTATTTGAAATGATACGAGACTTTTCAGATCATTTTTATATGTTAAGAGGGAAGGTTATGATGGAAGCCCATGCAAAAAAATCATCTGAAAACTAGATTCTATAAAACTTTTCGAAATGCAAGTTTCGGTCAAAAAATCATAACATTATATACACTAGTTTACACTAGTTTCTGTCAAAAATCAAATTAAATCAGGGACTATTCGAAATGATACGAAACTTCACATATCATTTATATATTTTAAGAGGGAAGCTTATGATGGAAGTCCATGCAAAAAATATCTAAAAATTAGATTCTATGTTCGAAATGCAAGTTTATGTCAAAAATCATAGTATATTATACACTAGTTTCGGTAAAAAAATCAAATTTAATTAGGGACTATTTGAAATGATACAAGACTTTTCAGATCATTTATATATGTTAACAGGGAAGGTTAGGTTGGATTTCCATTAAAAATATTCATCTGAAAATTATATTCTATGAAACTTTTCGAAATGCAAGTTGCGGTCAAAAAATCATAACATATTATACACTAGTTTATACTAGTTTCGGTCAAAAATCAAATTAAATCGGGGATTGTTCGAAATGATACGAAACTTCACATATCATTTATATATTTTACAAGGGAAGCTTATGATGGAAGTCTATGCAATATATCATCGGAAAATTAGATTCTATGAAACTTTTCGAAATGCAAGTTTCGGTCAAAAATCAAAGTATATTATACACTAGTTTCGGTCAAAAAAATCAAATTTAATTTGGGACTATTTGAAATGATACGAGACTTTACAGATCATTTATATATTTTACGAGGTATGGTTATGATGGAAGTCCATGAAAAAAATCATCAGAAAATTAGATTCTATAAAACTTTTCGAAATGCAAGTTTCGGTCAAAAATCAAAGTATATTATACACTAGTTGCGATCGAAAAAAATTAAATTTAATTGGGAACTATTTGAAATGATACGAGACTTTTCAGATCATTTTTATATGTTAAGAGGGAAGGTTATGATGGAAGCCCATGCAAAAAAATCATCTGAAAACTAGATTCTATAAAACTTTTCAAAATGCAAGTTTCGGTCAAAAAATCATAACATTATATACACTAGTTTACACTAGTTTCTGTCAAAAATCAAATTAAATCAGGGACTATTCGAAATGATACGAAACTTCACATATCATTTATATATTTTAAGAGGGAAGCTTATGATGGAAGTCCATGCAAAAAATATCTAAAAATTAGATTCTATGAAACTTTTCGAAATGCAAGTTTATGTCAAAAATCATAGTATATTATACACTAGTTTCGGTAAAAAAATCAAATTTAATTGGGGACTATTTGAAATGATACGAGACTTTTCTGATCATTTATATATGTTAAGAGGGAAGGTTATGATGGAAGTCCATGCAAAAAATCATCTGAAAACTAGATTCTATGAAACTTTTCGAAATGCAAGTTTCGGTCAAAAATCATAGTATATTATACACTAGTTTTGGTCAAAAAAATCAAATTTAATTGGGGACTATTTGAAATGATACGAGACTTTTCAGATCTTTTATATATGTTAATAGGGAAGGTTAGGTTGGATTTTCATTAAAAATATTCATCTGAAAATTATATTCTATGAAACTTTTCGAAATGCAAGTTGCGGTCAAAAAATCATAACATATTATACACTAGTTTATACTAGTTTCGGTCAAAAATCAAATTAAATCGGGGATTGTTCGAAATGATACGAAACTTCACATATCATTTATATATTTTACAAGGGAAGGGTATGATGGAAGTCTATGCAATATATCATCGGAAAATTAGATTCTATGAAACTTTTCGAAATGCAAGTTTCAGTCAAAAATCAAAGTATATTATACACTAGTTTCGGTCAAAAAAATCAAATTTAATTTGGGACTATTTGAAATGATACGAGACTTTACAGATCATTTATATATTTTACGAGGTATGGTTATGATGGAAGTCCATGAAAAAAATCATCAGAAAATTAGATTCTCTGAAACTTTTCGAAATGCAAGTTTCGGTCAAAAATCAAAGTATATTATACACTAGTTGCGATCGAAAAAAATTTAATTTAATTGGGAACTATTTGAAATGATACGAGACTTTTCAGATCATTTTTATATGTTAAGAGGGAAGGTTATGATGGAAGCCCATGCAAAAAAATCATCTGAAAACTAGATTCTATAAAACTTTTCGAAATGCAAGTTTCGGTCAAAAAATCATAACATTATATACACTAGTTTACACTAGTTTCTGTCAAAAATCAAATTAAATCAGGGACTATTCGAAATGATACGAAACTTCACATATCATTTATATATTTTAAGAGGGAAGCTTATGATGGAAGTCCATGCAAAAAATATCTAAAAATTAGATTCTATGAAACTTTTCGAAATGCAAGTTTATGTCAAAAATCATAGTATATTATACACTAGTTTCGGTAAAAAAATCAAATTTAATTGGGGACTATTTGAAATGATACGAGACTTTTCTGATCATTTATATATGTTAAGAGGGAAGGTTATGATGGAAGTCCATGCAAAAAATCATCTGAAAACTAGATTCTATGAAACTTTTCGAAATGCAAGTTTCGGTCAAAAATCATAGTATATTATACACTAGTTTTGGTCAAAAAAATCAAATTTAATTGGGGACTATTTGAAATGATACGAGACTTTTCAGATCTTTTATATATGTTAATAGGGAAGGTTAGGTTGGATTTTCATTAAAAATATTCATCTGAAAATTATATTCTATGAAACTTTTCGAAATGCAAGTTGCGGTCAAAAAATCATAACATATTATACACTAGTTTATACTAGTTTCGGTCAAAAATCAAATTAAATCGGGGATTGTTCGAAATGATACGAAACTTCACATATCATTTATATATTTTACAAGGGAAGGGTATGATGGAAGTCTATGCAATATATCATCGGAAAATTAGATTCTATGAAACTTTTCGAAATGCAAGTTTCAGTCAAAAATCAAAGTATATTATACACTAGTTTCGGTCAAAAAAATCAAATTTAATTTGGGACTATTTGAAATGATACGAGACTTTACAAATCATTTATATATTTTACGAGGTATGGTTATGATGGAAGTCCATGAAAAAAATCATCAGAAAATTAGATTCTCTGAAACTTTTCGAAATGCAAGTTTCGGTCAAAAATCAAAGTATATTATACACTAGTTGCGATCGAAAAAAATTTAATTTAATTGGGAACTATTTGAAATGATACGAGACTTTTCAGATCATTTTTATATGTTAAGAGGGAAGGTTATGATGGAAGCCCAGGCAAAAAAATCATCTGAAAATTAGATTCTATAAAACTTTTCGAAATGCAAGTTTCGGTCAAAAAATCATAACATTATATACACTAGTTTACACTAGTTTCTGTCAAAAATCAAATTAAATCAGGGACTATTCGAAATGATACGAAACTTCACATATCATTTATATATTTTAAGAGGGAAGCTTATGATGGAAGTCCATGCAAAAAATATCTAAAAATTAGATTCTATGTTCGAAATGCAAGTTTATGTCAAAAATCATAGTATATTATACACTAGTTTCGGTAAAAAAATCAAATTTAATTGGGGACTATTTGAAATGATACAAGACTTTTCAGATCATTTATATATGTTAACAGGGAAGGTTAGGTTGGATTTCCATTAAAAATATTCATCTGAAAATTATATTCTATGAAACTTTTCGAAATGCAAGTTGCGGTCAAAAAATCATAACATATTATACACTAGATTATACTAGTTTCGGTCAAAAATCAAATTAAATCGGGGATTGTTAGAAATGATACGAAACTTCACATATCATTTATATATTTTACAAGGGAAGCTTATGATGGAAGTCTATGCAATATATCATCGGAAAATTAGATTCTATGAAACTTTTCGAAATGCAAGTTTCGGTCAAAAATCAAAGTATATTATACACTAGTTTCGGTCAAAAAAATCAAATTTAATTTGGGACTATTTGAAATGATACGAGACTTTACAGATCATTTATATATTTTACGAGGTATGGTTATGATGGAAGTCCATGAAAAAAATCATCAGAAAATTAGATTCTATAAAACTTTTCGAAATGCAAGTTTCGGTCAAAAATCAAAGTATATTATACACTAGTTGCGATCGAAAAAAATTAAATTTAATTGGGAACTATTTGAAATGATACGAGACTTTTCAGATCATTTTTATATGTTAAGAGGGAAGGTTATGATGGAAGCCCATGCAAAAAAATCATCTGAAAACTAGATTCTATAAAACTTTTCAAAATGCAAGTTTCGGTCAAAAAATCATAACATTATATACACTAGTTTACACTAGTTTCTGTCAAAAATCAAATTAAATCAGGGACTATTCGAAATGATACGAAACTTCACATATCATTTATATATTTTAAGAGGGAAGCTTATGATGGAAGTCCATGTAAAAAATATCTAAAAATTAGATTCTATGAAACTTTTCGAAATGCAAGTTTATGTCAAAAATCATAGTATATTATACACTAGTTTCGGTAAAAAAATCAAATTTAATTGGGGACTATTTGAAATGATACGAGACTTTTCTGATCATTTATATATGTTAAGAGGGAAGGTTATGATGGAAGTCCATGCAAAAAATCATCTGAAAACTAGATTCTATGAAACTTTTCGAAATGCAAGTTTCGGTCAAAAATCATAGTAAATTATACACTAGTTTTGGTCAAAAAAATCAAATTTAATTGGGGACTATTTGAAATGATACGAGACTTTTCAGATCTTTTATATATGTTAATAGGGAAGGTTAGGTTGGATTTTCATTAAAAATATTCATCTGAAAATTATATTCTATGAAACTTTTCGAAATGCAAGTTGCGGTCAAAAAATCATAACATATTATACACTAGTTTATACTAGTTTCGGTCAAAAATCAAATTAAATCGGGGATTGTTCGAAATGATACGAAACTTCACATATCATTTATATATTTTACAAGGGAAGGGTATGATGGAAGTCTATGCAATATATCATCGGAAAATTAGATTCTATGAAACTTTTCGAAATGCAAGTTTCAGTCAAAAATCAAAGTATATTATACACTAGTTTCGGTCAAAAAAATCAAATTTAATTTGGGACTATTTGAAATGATACGAGACTTTACAGATCATTTATATATTTTACGAGGTATGGTTATGATGGAAGTCCATGAAAAAAATCATCAGAAAATTAGATTCTCTGAAACTTTTCGAAATGCAAGTTTCGGTCAAAAATCAAAGTATATTATACACTAGTTGCGATCGAAAAAAATTTAATATAATTGGGAACTATTTGAAATGATACGAGACTTTTCAGATCATTTTTATATGTTAAGAGGGAAGGTTATGATGGAAGCCCATGCAAAAAAATCATCTGAAAACTAGATTCTATAAAACTTTTCGAAATGCAAGTTTCGGTCAAAAAATCATAACATTATATACACTAGTTTACACTAGTTTCTGTCAAAAATCAAATTAAATCAGGGACTATTCGAAATGATACGAAACTTCACATATCATTTATATATTTTAAGAGGGAAGCTTATGATGGAAGTCCATGCAAAAAATATCTAAAAATTAGATTCTATGTTCGAAATGCAAGTTTATGTCAAAAATCATAGTATATTATACACTAGTTTCGGTAAAAAAATCAAATTTAATTGGGGACTATTTGAAATGATACAAGACTTTTCAGATCATTTATATATGTTAACAGGGAAGGTTAGGTTGGATTTCCATTAAAAATATTCATCTGAAAATTATATTCTATGAAACTTTTCGAAATGCAAGTTGCGGTCAAAAAATCATAACATATTATACACTAGATTATACTAGTTTCGGTCAAAAATCAAATTAAATCGGGGATTGTTAGAAATGATACGAAACTTCACATATCATTTATATATTTTACAAGGGAAGCTTATGATGGAAGTCTATGCAATATATCATCGGAAAATTAGATTCTATGAAACTTTTCGAAATGCAAGTTTCGGTCAAAAATCAAAGTATATTATACACTAGTTTCGGTCAAAAAAATCAAATTTAATTTGGGACTATTTGAAATGATACGAGACTTTACAGATCATTTATATATTTTACGAGGTATGGTTATGATGGAAGTCCATGAAAAAAATCATCAGAAAATTAGATTCTCTGAAACTTTTCGAAATGCAAGTTTCGGTCAAAAATCAAAGTATATTATACACTAGTTGCGATCGAAAAAAATTAAATTTAATTGGGAACTATTTGAAATGATACGAGACTTTTCAGATCATTTTTATATGTTAAGAGGGAAGGTTATGATGGAAGCCCATGCAAAAAAATCATCTGAAAACTAGATTCTATAAAACTTTTCGAAATGCAAGTTTCGGTCAAAAAATCATAACATTATATACACTAGTTTACACTAGTTTCTGTCAAAAATCAAATTAAATCAGGGACTATTCGAAATGATACGAAACTTCACATATCATTTATATATTTTAAGAGGGAAGCTTATGATGGAAGTCCATGCAAAAAATATCTAAAAATTAGATTCTATGTTCGAAATGCAAGTTTATGTCAAAAATCATAGTATATTATACACTAGTTTCGGTAAAAAAATCAAATTTAATTGGGGACTATTTGAAATGATACAAGACTTTTCAGATCATTTATATATGTTAACAGGGAAGGTTAGGTTGGATTTCCATTAAAAATATTCATCTGAAAATTATATTCTATGAAACTTTTCGAAATGCAAGTTGCGGTCAAAAAATCATAACATATTATACACTAGATTATACTAGTTTCGGTCAAAAATCAAATTAAATCGGGGATTGTTAGAAATGATACGAAACTTCACATATCATTTATATATTTTACAAGGGAAGCTTATGATGGAAGTCTATGCAATATATCATCGGAAAATTAGATTCTATGAAACTTTTCGAAATGCAAGTTTCGGTCAAAAATCAAAGTATATTATACACTAGTTTCGGTCAAAAAAATCAAATTTAATTTGGGACTATTTGAAATGATACGAGACTTTACAGATCATTTATATATTTTACGAGGTATGGTTATGATGGAAGTCCATGAAAAAAATCATCAGAAAATTAGATTCTATAAAACTTTTCGAAATGCAAGTTTCGGTCAAAAATCAAAGTATATTATACACTAGTTGCGATCGAAAAAAATTAAATTTAATTGGGAACTATTTGAAATGATACGAGACTTTTCAGATCATTTTTATATGTTAAGAGGGAAGGTTATGATGGAAGCCCATGCAAAAAAATCATCTGAAAACTAGATTCTATAAAACTTTTCAAAATGCAAGTTTCGGTCAAAAAATCATAACATTATATACACTAGTTTACACTAGTTTCTGTCAAAAATCAAATTAAATCAGGGACTATTCGAAATGATACGAAACTTCACATATCATTTATATATTTTAAGAGGGAAGCTTATGATGGAAGTCCATGCAAAAAATATCTAAAAATTAGATTCTATGAAACTTTTCGAAATGCAAGTTTATGTCAAAAATCATAGTATATTATACACTAGTTTCGGTAAAAAAATCAAATTTAATTGGGGACTATTTGAAATGATACGAGACTTTTCTGATCATTTATATATGTTAAGAGGGAAGGTTATGATGGAAGTCCATGCAAAAAATCATCTGAAAACTAGATTCTATGAAACTTTTCGAAATGCAAGTTTCGGTCAAAAATCATAGTATATTATACACTAGTTTTGGTCAAAAAAATCAAATTTAATTGGGGACTATTTGAAATGATACGAGACTTTTCAGATCTTTTATATATGTTAATAGGGAAGGTTAGGTTGGATTTTCATTAAAAATATTCATCTGAAAATTATATTCTATGAAACTTTTCGAAATGCAAGTTGCGGTCAAAAAATCATAACATATTATACACTAGTTTATACTAGTTTCGGTCAAAAATCAAATTAAATCGGGGATTGTTCGAAATGATACGAAACTTCACATATCATTTATATATTTTACAAGGGAAGGGTATGATGGAAGTCTATGCAATATATCATCGGAAAATTAGATTCTATGAAACTTTTCGAAATGCAAGTTTCAGTCAAAAATCAAAGTATATTATACACTAGTTTCGGTCAAAAAAATCAAATTTAATTTGGGACTATTTGAAATGATACGAGACTTTACAGATCATTTATATATTTTACGAGGTATGGTTATGATGGAAGTCCATGAAAAAAATCATCAGAAAATTAGATTCTATGAAACTTTTCGAAATGCAAGTTTCGGTCAAAAATCAAAGTATATTATACACTAGTTGCGATCGAAAAAAATTTAATTTAATTGGGAACTATTTGAAATGATACGAGACTTTTCAGATCATTTTTATATGTTAAGAGGGAAGGTTATGATGGAAGCCCATGCAAAAAAATCATCTGAAAACTAGATTCTATAAAACTTTTCGAAATGCAAGTTTCGGTCAAAAAATCATAACATTATATACACTAGTTTCTGTCAAAAATCAAATTAAATCAGGGACTATTCGAAATGATACGAAACTTCACATATCATTTATATATTTTAAGAGGGAAGCTTATGATGGAAGTCCATGCAAAAAATATCTAAAAATTAGATTCTATGTTCGAAATGCAAGTTTATGTCAAAAATCATAGTATATTATACACTAGTTTCGGTAAAAAAATCAAATTTAATTGGGGACTATTTGAAATGATACAAGACTTTTCAGATCATTTATATATGTTAACAGGGAAGGTTAGGTTGGATTTCCATTAAAAATATTCATCTGAAAATTATATTCTATGAAACTTTTCGAAATGTGAGTTGCGGTCAAAAAATCATAACATATTATACACTAGTTTATACTAGTTTCGGTCAAAAATCAAATTAAATCGGGGATTGTTCGAAATGATACGAAACTTCACATATCATTTATATATTTTACAAGGGAAGCTTATGATGGAAGTCTATGCAATATATCATCGGAAAATTAGATTCTATGAAACTTTTCGAAATGCAAGTTTCGGTCAAAAATCAAAGTATATTATACACTAGTTTCGGTCAAAAAAATCAAATTTAATTTGGGACTATTTGAAATGATACAAGACTTTACAGATCATTTATATATTTTACGAGGTATGGTTATGATGGAAGTCCATGAAAAAAATCATCAGAAAATTAGATTCTATAAAACTTTTCGAAATGCAAGTTTCGGTCAAAAATCAAAGTATATTATACACTAGTTGCGATCGAAAAAAATTCAATTTAATTGGGAACTATTTGAAATGATACGAGACTTTTCAGATCATTTTTATATGTTAAGAGGGAAGGTTATGATGGAAGCCCATGCAAAAAAATCATCTGAAAACTAGATTCTATAAAACTTTTCAAAATGCAAGTTTTGGTCAAAAAATCATAACATTATATACACTAGTTTACACTAGTTTCTGTCAAAAATCAAATTAAATCAGGGACTATTCGAAATGATACGAAACTTCACATATCATTTATATATTTTAAGAGGGAAGCTTATGATGGAAGTCCATGCAAAAAATATCTAAAAATTAGATTCTATGAAACTTTTCGAAATGCAAGTTTATGTCAAAAATCATAGTATATTATACACTAGTTTCGGTAAAAAAATCAAATTTAATTGGGGACTATTTGAAATGATACGAGACTTTTCTGATCATTTATATATGTTAAGAGGGAAGGTTATGATGGAAGTCCATGCAAAAAATCATCTGAAAACTAGATTCTATGAAACTTTTCGAAATGCAAGTTTCGGTCAAAAATCATAGTATATTATACACTAGTTTTGGTCAAAAAAATCAAATTTAATTGGGGACTATTTGAAATGATACGAGACTTTTCAGATCTTTTATATATGTTAATAGGGAAGGTTAGGTTGGATTTTCATTAAAAATATTCATCTGAAAATTATATTCTATGAAACTTTTCGAAATGCAAGTTGCGGTCAAAAAATCATAACATATTATACACTAGTTTATACTAGTTTCGGTCAAAAATCAAATTAAATCGGGGATTGTTCGAAATGATACGAAACTTCACATATCATTTATATATTTTACAAGGGAAGGGTATGATGGAAGTCTATGCAATATATCATCGGAAAATTAGATTCTATGAAACTTTTCGAAATGCAAGTTTCAGTCAAAAATCAAAGTATATTATACACTAGTTTCGGTCAAAAAAATCAAATTTAATTTGGGACTATTTGAAATGATACGAGACTTTACAGATCATTTATATATTTTACGAGGTATGGTTATGATGGAAGTCCATGAAAAAAATCATCAGAAAATTAGATTCTATGTAACTTTTCGAAATGCAAGTTTCGGTCAAAAATCAAAGTATATTATACACTAGTTGCGATCGAAAAAAATTAAATTTAATTGGGAACTATTTGAAATGATACGAGACTTTTCAGATCATTTTTATATGTTAAGAGGGAAGGTTATGATGGAAGCCCATGCTAAAAAATCATCTGAAAACTAGATTCTATAAAACTTTTCGAAATGCAAGTTTCGGTCAAAAAATCATAACATTATATACACTAGTTTACACTAGTTTCTGTCAAAAATCAAATTAAATCAGGGACTATTCGAAATGATACGAAACTTCACATATCATTTATATATTTTAAGAGGGAAGCTTATGATGGAAGTCCATGCAAAAAATATCTAAAAATTAGATTCTATGTTCGAAATGCAAGTTTATGTCAAAAATCATAGTATATTATACACTAGTTTCGGTAAAAAAATCAAATTTAATTGGGGACTATTTGAAATGATACAAGACTTTTCAGATCATTTATATATGTTAACAGGGAAGGTTAGGTTGGATTTCCATTAAAAATATTCATCTGAAAATTATATTCTATGAAACTTTTCGAAATACAAGTTGCGGTCAAAAAATCATAACATATTATACACTAGATTATACTAGTTTCGGTCAAAAATCAAATTAAATCGGGGATTGTTAGAAATGATACGAAACTTCACATATCATTTATATATTTTACAAGGGAAGCTTATGATGGAAGTCTATGCAATATATCATCGGAAAATTAGATTCTATGAAACTTTTCGAAATGCAAGTTTCGGTCAAAAATCAAAGTATATTATACACTAGTTTCGGTCAAAAAAATCAAATTTAATTTGGGACTATTTGAAATGATACGAGACTTTACAGATCATTTATATATTTTACGAGGTATGGTGATGATGGAAGTCCATGAAAAAAATCATCAGAAAATTAGATTCTATAAAACTTTTCGAAATGCAAGTTTCGGTCAAAAATCAAAGTATATTATACACTAGTTGCGATCGAAAAAAATTAAATTTAATTGGGAACTATTTGAAATGATACGAGACTTTTCAGATCATTTTTATATGTTAAGAGGGAAGGTTATGATGGAAGCCCATGCAAAAAAATCATCTGAAAACTAGATTCTATAAAACTTTTCAAAATGCAAGTTTCGGTCAAAAAATCATAACATTATATACACTAGTTTACACTAGTTTCTGTCAAAAATCAAATTAAATCAGGGACTATTCGAAATGATACGAAACTTCACATATCATTTATATATTTTAAGAGGGAAGCTTATGATGGAAGTCCATGCAAAAAATATCTAAAAATTAGATTCTATGAAACTTTTCGAAATGCAAGTTTATGTCAAAAATCATAGTATATTATACACTAGTTTCGGTAAAAAAATCAAATTTAATTGGGGACTATTTGAAATGATACGAGACTTTTCTGATCATTTATATATGTTAAGAGGGAAGGTTATGATGGAAGTCCATGCAAAAAATCATCTGAAAACTAGATTCTATGAAACTTTTCGAAATGCAAGTTTCGGTCAAAAATCATAGTATATTATACACTAGTTTTGGTCAAAAAAATCAAATTTAATTGGGGACTATTTGAAATGATACGAGACTTTTCAGATCTTTTATATATGTTAATAGGGAAGGTTAGGTTGGATTTTCATTAAAAATATTCATCTGAAAATTATATTCTATGAAACTTTTCGAAATGCAAGTTGCGGTCAAAAAATCATAACATATTATACACTAGTTTATACTAGTTTCGGTCAAAAATCAAATTAAATCGGGGATTGTTCGAAATGATACGAAACTTCACATATCATTTATATATTTTACAAGGGAAGGGTATGATGGAAGTCTATGCAATATATCATCGGAAAATTAGATTCTATGAAACTTTTCGAAATGCAAGTTTCAGTCAAAAATCAAAGTATATTATACACTAGTTTCGGTCAAAAAAATCAAATTTAATTTGGGACTATTTGAAATGATACGAGACTTTACAGATCATTTATATATTTTACGAGGTATGGTTATGATGGAAGTCCATGAAAAAAATCATCAGAAAATTAGATTCTATGTAACTTTTCGAAATGCAAGTTTCGGTCAAAAATCAAAGTATATTATACACTAGTTGCGATCGAAAAAAATTTAATTTAATTGGGAACTATTTGAAATGATACGAGACTTTTCAGATCATTTTTATATGTTAAGAGGGAAGGTTATGATGGAAGCCCATGCTAAAAAATCATCTGAAAACTAGATTCTATAAAACTTTTCGAAATGCAAGTTTCGGTCAAAAAATCATAACATTATATACACTAGTTTCTGTCAAAAATCAAATTAAATCAGGGACTATTCGAAATGATACGAAACTTCACATATCATTTATATATTTTAAGAGGGAAGCTTATGATGGAAGTCCATGCAAAAAATATCTAAAAATTAGATTCTATGTTCGAAATGCAAGTTTATGTCAAAAATCATAGTATATTATACACTAGTTTCGGTAAAAAAATCAAATTTAATTGGGGACTATTTGAAATGATACAAGACTTTTCAGATCATTTATATATGTTAACAGGGAAGGTTAGGTTGGATTTCCATTAAAAATATTCATCTGAAAATTATATTCTATGAAACTTTTCGAAATGTGAGTTGCGGTCAAAAAATCATAACATATTATACACTAGTTTATACTAGTTTCGGTCAAAAATCAAATTAAATCGGGGATTGTTCGAAATGATACGAAACTTCACATATCATTTATATATTTTACAAGGGAAGCTTATGATGGAAGTCTATGCAATATATCATCGGAAAATTAGATTCTATGAAACTTTTCGAAATGCAAGTTTCGGTCAAAAATCAAAGTATATTATACACTAGTTTCGGTCAAAAAAATCAAATTTAATTTGGGACTATTTGAAATGATACGAGACTTTACAGATCATTTATATATTTTACGAGGTATGGTTATGATGGAAGTCCATGAAAAAAATCATCAGAAAATTAGATTCTATAAAACTTTTCGAAATGCAAGTTTCGGTCAAAAATCAAAGTATATTATACACTAGTTGCGATCGAAAAAAATTCAATTTAATTGGGAACTATTTGAAATGATACGAGACTTTTCAGATCATTTTTATATGTTAAGAGGGAAGGTTATGATGGAAGCCCATGCAAAAAAATCATCTGAAAACTAGATTCTATAAAACTTTTCAAAATGCAAGTTTTGGTCAAAAAATCATAACATTATATACACTAGTTTACACTAGTTTCTGTCAAAAATCAAATTAAATCAGGGACTATTCGAAATGATACGAAACTTCACATATCATTTATATATTTTAAGAGGGAAGCTTATGATGGAAGTCCATGCAAAAAATATCTAAAAATTAGATTCTATGAAACTTTTCGAAATGCAAGTTTATGTCAAAAATCATAGTATATTATACACTAGTTTCGGTAAAAAAATCAAATTTAATTGGGGACTATTTGAAATGATACGAGACTTTTCTGATCATTTATATATGTTAAGAGGGAAGGTTATGATGGAAGTCCATGCAAAAAATCATCTGAAAACTAGATTCTATGAAACTTTTCGAAATGCAAGTTTCGGTCAAAAATCATAGTATATTATACACTAGTTTTGGTCAAAAAAATCAAATTTAATTGGGGACTATTTGAAATGATACGAGACTTTTCAGATCTTTTATATATGTTAATAGGGAAGGTTAGGTTGGATTTTCATTAAAAATATTCATCTGAAAATTATATTCTATGAAACTTTTCGAAATGCAAGTTGCGGTCAAAAAATCATAACATATTATACACTAGTTTATACTAGTTTCGGTCAAAAATCAAATTAAATCGGGGATTGTTCGAAATGATACGAAACTTCACATATCATTTATATATTTTACAAGGGAAGGGTATGATGGAAGTCTATGCAATATATCATCGGAAAATTAGATTCTATGAAACTTTTCGAAATGCAAGTTTCAGTCAAAAATCAAAGTATATTATACACTAGTTTCGGTCAAAAAAATCAAATTTAATTTGGGACTATTTGAAATGATACGAGACTTTACAGATCATTTATATATTTTACGAGGTATGGTTATGATGGAAGTCCATGAAAAAAATCATCAGAAAATTAGATTCTATGTAACTTTTCGAAATGCAAGTTTCGGTCAAAAATCAAAGTATATTATACACTAGTTGCGATCGAAAAAAATTAAATTTAATTGGGAACTATTTGAAATGATACGAGACTTTTCAGATCATTTTTATATATTAAGAGGGAAGGTTATGATGGAAGCCCATGCTAAAAAATCATCTGAAAACTAGATTCTATAAAACTTTTCGAAATGCAAGTTTCGGTCAAAAAATCATAACATTATATACACTAGTTTCTGTCAAAAATCAAATTAAATCAGGGACTATTCGAAATGATACGAAACTTCACATATCATTTATATATTTTAAGAGGGAAGCTTATGATGGAAGTCCATGCAAAAAATATCTAAAAATTAGATTCTATGTTCGAAATGCAAGTTTATGTCAAAAATCATAGTATATTATACACTAGTTTCGGTAAAAAAATCAAATTTAATTGGGGACTATTTGAAATGATACAAGACTTTTCAGATCATTTATATATGTTAACAGGGAAGGTTAGGTTGGATTTCCATTAAAAATATTCATCTGAAAATTATATTCTATGAAACTTTTCGAAATGTGAGTTGCGGTCAAAAAATCATAACATATTATACACTAGTTTATACTAGTTTCGGTCAAAAATCAAATTAAATCGGGGATTGTTCGAAATGATACGAAACTTCACATATCATTTATATATTTTACAAGGGAAGCTTATGATGGAAGTCTATGCAATATATCATCGGAAAATTAGATTCTATGAAACTTTTCGAAATGCATGTTTCGGTCAAAAATCAAAGTATATTATACACTAGTTTCGGTCAAAAAAATCAAATTTAATTTGGGACTATTTGAAATGATACGAGACTTTACAGATCATTTATATATTTTACGAGGTATGGTTATGATGGAAGTCCATGAAAAAAATCATCAGAAAATTAGATTCTATAAAACTTTTCGAAATGCAAGTTTCGGTCAAAAATCAAAGTATATTATACACTAGTTGCGATCGAAAAAAATTCAATTTAATTGGGAACTATTTGAAATGATACGAGACTTTTCAGATCATTTTTATATGTTAAGAGGGAAGGTTATGATGGAAGCCCATGCAAAAAAATCATCTGAAAACTAGATTCTATAAAACTTTTCAAAATGCAAGTTTTGGTCAAAAAATCATAACATTATATACACTAGTTTACACTAGTTTCTGTCAAAAATCAAATTAAATCAGGGACTATTCGAAATGATACGAAACTTCACATATCATTTATATATTTTAAGAGGGAAGTTTATGATGGAAGTCCATGCAAAAAATATCTAAAAATTAGATTCTATGAAACTTTTCGAAATGCAAGTTTATGTCAAAAATCATAGTATATTATACACTAGTTTCGGTAAAAAAATCAAATTTAATTGGGGACTATTTGAAATGATACGAGACTTTTCTGATCATTTATATATGTTAAGAGGGAAGGTTATGATGGAAGTCCATGCAAAAAATCATCTGAAAACTAGATTCTATGAAACTTTTCGAAATGCAAGTTTCGGTCAAAAATCATAGTATATTATACACTAGGATTGGTCAAAAAAATCAAATTTAATTGGGGACTATTTGAAATGATACGAGACTTTTCAGATCTTTTATATATGTTAATAGGGAAGGTTAGGTTGGATTTTCATTAAAAATATTCATCTGAAAATTATATTCTATGAAACTTTTCGAAATGCAAGTTGCGGTCAAAAAATCATAACATATTATACACTAGTTTATACTAGTTTCGGTCAAAAATCAAATTAAATCGGGGATTGTTCGAAATGATACGAAACTTCACATATCATTTATATATTTTACAAGGGAAGGGTATGATGGAAGTCTATGCAATATATCATCGGAAAATTAGATTCTATGAAACTTTTCGAAATGCAAGTTTCAGTCAAAAATCAAAGTATATTATACACTAGTTTCGGTCAAAAAAATCAAATTTAATTTGGGACTATTTGAAATGATACGAGACTTTACAGATCATTTATATATTTTACGAGGTATGGTTATGATGGAAGTCCATGAAAAAAATCATCAGAAAATTAGATTCTATGAAACTTTTCGAAATGCAATTTTCGGTCAAAAATCAAAGTATATTATACATTAGTTGCGATCGAAAAAAATTTAATTTAATTGGGAACTATTTGAAATGATACGAGACTTTTCAGATCATTTTTATATGTTAAGAGGGAAGGTTATGATGGAAGCCCATGCAAAAAAATCATCTGAAAACTAGATTCTATAAAACTTTTCGAAATGCAAGTTTCGGTCAAAAAATCATAACATTATATACACTAGTTTACACTAGTTTCTGTCAAAAATCAAATTAAATCAGGGACTATTCGAAATGATACGAAACATCACATATCATTTATATATTTTAAGAGGGAAGCTTATGGTGGAAGTCCATGCAAAAAATATCTAAAAATTAGATTCTATGTTCGAAATGCAAGTTTATGTCAAAAATCATAGTATATTATACACTAGTTTCGGTAAAAAAATCAAATTTAATTGGGGACTATTTGAAATGATACAAGACTTTTCTGATCATTTATATATGTTAACAGGGAAGGTTAGGTTGGATTTCCATTAAAAATATTCATCTGAAAATTATATTCTATGAAACTTTTCGAAATGCAAGTTGCGGTCAAAAAATCATAACATATTATACACCAATTTATACTAGTTTCGGTCAAAAATCAAATTAAATCGGGGATTGTTCGAAATGATACGAAACTTCACATATCAATTATATATTTTACAAGGGAAGGTTATGATGGAAGTCTATGCAATATATATCGTAAAATTAGATTCTATGAAACTTTTCGAAATGCAAGTTTCGGTCAAAAATCAAAGTATATTATACACTAGATTCGGTCAAAAAAATCAAATTTAATTTGGGACTATTTGAAATGATACGAGACTTTACAGATCATTTATATATTTTACGAGGTATGGTTATGATGGAAGTCCATGAAAAAAATCATCATTAAATTAGATTCTATGAAACTTTTCGAAATGCAAGTTTCGGTCAAAAATCAAAGTATATTATACAATAGTTGCGGTCGAAAAAAATTAAATTTAATTGGGAACTATTTGAAATGATACGAGACTTTTCAGATCATTTTTATATGTTAAGAGGGAAGGTTATGATGGAAGCCCATGCAAAAAAATCATCTGAAAACTAGAATCTATGAAACTTTTAAAAATGCAAGTTTTGGTCGAAAAATCATAACATTATATACACTAGTTTACACTAGTTTCTGTCAAAAATCAAATTAAATCAGGGATTGTTCAAAATGATACGAAACTTCACATATCATTTATATATTTTAAGAGGGAAGCTTATGATGAAAGTCCAAGCAAAAAATATCTAAAAATTAGATTCTATGAAACTTTTCGAAATGCAAGTTTATGTCAAAAATCATAGTATATTATACACTAGTTTCGGTAAAAAAAATCAAATTTAATTGGGGACTATTTGAAATGATACGAGACTTTTCTGATCATTTATATATGTTAAGAAGGAAGGTTATGATGGAAGTCCATGCAAAAAATCATCTGAAAACTAGATTCTATGAAACTTTTCGAAATGCATGTTTCGGTCAAAAATCATAGTATATTATACACTAGTTTCGATCAAAAAAATCAAATTTAATTGGGGACTATTTGAAATGATACGAGACTTTTCAGATCATTTATATATGTTAAGAGGGAAGGTTAGGTTGGATTTCCATTAAAAATATTCATCTGAAAATTATATTCTATGAAACTTTTCGAAATGCAAGTTGCGGTCAAAAAATCATAACATATTATACACCAGTTTATACTAGTTTCGGTCAAAAATCAAATTAAATCGGGGATTGTTCGAAATGATACGAAACTTCACATATCATTTATATATTTTACAAGGGAAGGTTATGATGGAAGTCTATGCAATATATCATCGTAAAATTAGATTCTATGAAACTTTTCGAAATGCAAGTTTCGGTCAAAAATCAAAGTATATTATACACTAGATTCGGTCAAAAAAATCAAATTTAATTTGGGACTATTTGAAATGATACGAGACTTTACAGATCATTTATATATTTTACGAGGTATGGTTATGATGGAAGTCCATGAAAAAAATCATCATTAAATTAGATTCTATGAAACTTTTCGAAATGCAAGTTTCGGTCAAATATCAAAGTATATTATACAATAGTTGCGGTCGAAAAAAATTAAATTTAATTGGGAACTATTTGAAATGATACGAGACTTTTCAGATCATTTTTATATGTTAAGAGGGAAGGTTATGATGGAAGCCCATGCAAAAAAATCATCTGAAAACTAGAATCTATGAAACTTTTAAAAATGCAAGTTTTGGTCGAAAAATCATAACATTATATACACTAGTTTACACTAGTTTCTGTCAAAAATCAAATTAAATCAGGGATTGTTCAAAATGATACGAAACTTCACATATCATTTATATATTTTAAGAGGGAAGCTTATGATGAAAGTCCAAGCAAAAAATATCTAAAAATTAGATTCTATGAAACTTTTCGAAATGCAAGTTTATGTCAAAAATCATAGTATATTATACACTAGTTTCGGTAAAAAAATCAAATTTAATTGGGGACTATTTGAAATGATACGAGACTTTTCTGATCATTTATATATGTTAAGAAGGAAGGTTATGATGGAAGTCCATGCAAAAAATCATCTGAAAACTAGATTCTATGAAACTTTTCGAAATGCATGTTTCGGTCAAAAATCATAGTATATTATACACTAGTTTCGATCAAAAAAATCAAATTTAATTGGGGACTATTTGAAATGATACGAGACTTTTCAGATCATTTATATATGTTAAGAGGGAAGGTTAGGTTGGATTTCCATTAAAAATATTCATCTGAAAATTATATTCTATGAAACTTTTCGAAATGCAAGTTGCGGTCAAAAAATCATAACATATTATACACCAGTTTATACTAGTTTCGGTCAAAAATCAAATTAAATCGGGGATTGTTCGAAATGATACGAAACTTCACATATCATTTATATATTTTACAAGGGAAGGTTATGATGGAAGTCTATGCAATATATCATCGTAAAATTAGATTCTATGAAACTTTTCGAAATGCAAGTTTCGGTCAAAAATCAAAGTATATTATACACTAGATTCGGTCAAAAAAATCAAATTTAATTTGGGACTATTTGAAATGATACGAGACTTTACAGATCATTTATATATTTTACGAGGTATGGTTATGATGGAAGTCCATGAAAAAAATCATCATTAAATTAGATTCTATGAAACTTTTCGAAATGCAAGTTTCGGTCAAATATCAAAGTATATTATACAATAGTTGCGGTCGAAAAAAATTAAATTTAATTGGGAACTATTTGGAATGATACGAGACTTTTCAGATCATTTTTATATGTTAAGAGGGAAGGTTATGATGGAAGCCCATGCAAAAAAATCATCTGAAAACTAGAATCTATGAAACTTATCGAAATGCAAGTTTTGGTCGAAAAATCATAACATTATATGCACTAGTTTACACTAGTTTCTGTCAAAAATCAAATTAAATCAGGGATTGTTCAAAATGATACGAAACTTCACATATCATTTATATATTTTAAGAGGGAAGCTTATGATGAAAGTCCAAGCAAAAAATATCTAAAAATTAGATTCTATGAAACTTTTCGAAATGCAAGTTTATGTCAAAAATCATAGTATATTATACACTAGTTTCGGTAAAAAAATCAAATTTAATTGGGGACTATTTGAAATGATACGAGACTTTTCTGATCATTTATATATGTTAAGAGGGAAGGTTATGATGGAAGTCCATGCAAAAAATCATCTGAAAACTAGATTCTATGAAACTTTTCGAAATGCAAGTTTCGGTCAAAAATCATAGTATATCATACACTAGTTTCGGTCAAAAAAATCAAATTTAATTAGAGACTATTTGAAATGATACGAGACTTTTCAGATCATTTATATATGTTAAGAGGGAAGGTTAGGTTGGATTTCCATTAAAAATATTCATCTGAAAATTATATTCTATGAAACTTTTCGAAATGCAAGTTGCGGTCAAAAAATCATAACATATTATACACTAGTTTATACTAGTTTCGGTCAAAAATCAAATTAAATCGGGGATTGTTCGAAATGATACGAAACTTCACATATCATTTATATATTTTACAAGGGAAGGGTATTATGGAAGTCTATGCAATATATCATCGGAAAATTAGATTCTATGAAACTTTTCGAAATGCAAGTTTCAGTCAAAAATCAAAGTATATTATACACTAGTTTCGGTCAAAAAAATCAAATTTAATTTTGGACTATTTGAAATGATACGAGACTTTACAGATCATATATATTTTACGAGGTATGGTTATGATGGAAGTCCATGAAAAAAATCATCAGAAAATTAGATTCTATGAAACTTTTCGAAATGCAATTTTCGGTCAAAAATCAAAGTATATTATACACTAGTTGCGATCGAAAAAAATTTAATTTAATTGGGAACTATTTGAAATGATACGAGACTTTTCAGATCATTTTTATATGTTAAGAGGGAAGGTTATGATGGAAGCCCATGCAAAAAAATCATCTGAAAACTAGATTCTATAAAACTTTTCGAAATGCAAGTTTCAGTCAAAAAATCATAACATTATATACACTAGTTTACACTAGTTTCTGTCAAAAATCAAATTAAATCAGGGACTATTCGAAATGATACGAAACTTCACATATCATTTATATATTTTATGAGGGAAGCTTATGATGGAAGTCCATGCAAAAAATTAGATTCTATGTTCGAAATGCAAGTTTATGTCAAAAATCATAGTATATTATACACTAGTTTCGGTAAAAAAATCAAATTTAATTGGGGACTATTTGAAATGATACAAGACTTTTCAGATCATTTATATATGTTAACAGGGAAGGTTAGGTTGGATTTCCATTAAAAATATTCATCTGAAAATTATATTCTATGAAACTTTTCGAAATGCAAGTTGCGGTCAAAAAATCATAACATATTATACACTAGTTTATACTAGTTTCGGTTAAAAATCAAATTAAATCGGGGATTGTTAGAAATGATACGAAACTTCACATATCATTTATATATTTTACAAGGGAAGCTTATGATGGAAGTCTATGCAATATATCATCGGAAAATTAGATTCTATGAAACTTTTCGAAATGCAAGTTTCGGTCAAAAATCAAAGTATATTATACACTAGTTTCTGTCAAAAAAATCAAATTTAATTTGGGACTATTTGAAATGATACGAGACTTTACAGATCATTTATATATTTTACGAGGTATGGTTATGATGGAAGTCCATGAAAAAAATCATCAGAAAATTAGATTCTATAAAACTTTTCGAAATGCAAGTTTCGGTCAAAAATCAAAGTATATTATACACTAGTTGCGATCGAAAAAAATTAAATTTAATTGGGAACTATTTGAAATGATACGAGACTTTTCAGATCATTTTTATATGTTAAGAGGGAAGGTTATGATGGAAGCCCATGCAAAAAAATCATCTGAAAACTAGATTCTATAAAACTTTTCAAAATGCAAGTTTCGGTCAAAAAATCATAACATTATATACACTAGTTTCTGTCAAAAATCAAATTAAATCAGGGACTATTCGAAATGATACGAAACTTCACATATCATTTATATATTTTAAGAGGGAAGCTTATGATGGAAGTCCATGCAAAAAATATACAAAAATTAGATTCTATGAAACTTTTCGAAATGCAAGTTTATGTCAAAAATCATAGTATATTATACACTAGTTTCGGTAAAAAAAATCAAATTTAATTGGGGACTATTTGAAATGATACGAGACTTTTCTGATCATTTATATATGTTAAGAGGGAAGGTTATGATGGAAGTCCATGCAAAAAATCATCTGAAAACTAGATTCTATGAAACTTTTCGAAATGCAAGTTTCGGTCAAAAATCATAGTATATTATACACTAGTTTTGGTCAAAAAAATCAAATTTAATTGGGGACTATTTGAAATGATACGAGACTTTTCAGATCTTTTATATATGTTAATAGGGAAGGTTAGGTTGGATTTTCATTAAAAATATTCATCTGAAAATTATATTCTATGAAACTTTTCGAAATGCAAGTTGCGGTCAAAAAATCATAACACATTATACACTAGTTTATACTAGTTTCGGTCAAAAATCAAATTAAATCGGGGATTGTTCGAAATGATACGAAACTTCACATATCATTTATATATTTTACAAGGGAAGGGTATGATGGAAGTCTATGCAATATATCATCGGAAAATTAGATTCTATGAAACTTTTCGAAATGCAAGTTTCAGTCAAAAATCAAAGTATATTATACACTAGTTTCGGTCAAAAAAATCAAATTTAATTTGGGACTATTTGAAATGATACGAGACTTTACAGATCATTTATATATTTTACGAGGTATGGTTATGATGGAAGTCCATGAAAAAAATCATCTGAAAATTAGATTCTATGAAACTTTTCGAAATGCAAGTTTCGGTCAAAAATCAAAGTATATTATACACTAGTTGCGATCGAAAAAAATTTAATTTAATTGGGAACTATTTGAAATGATACGAGACTTTTCAGATCATTTTTATATGTTAAGAGGGAAGGTTATGATGGAAGCCCATGCAAAAAAATCATCTGAAAACTAGATTCTATAAAACTTTTCGAAATGCAAGTTTCGGTCAAAAAATCATAACATTATATACACTAGTTTACACTAGTTTCTGTCAAAAATCAAATTATATCAGGGACTATTCGAAATGATACGAAACTTCACATATCATTTATATATTTTAAGAGGGAAGCTTATGATGGAAGTCCATGCAAAAAATATCTAAAAATTAGATTCTATGTTCGAAATGCAAGTTTATGTCAAAAATCATAGTATATTATACACTAGTTTCGGTAAAAAAATCAAATTTAATTGGGGACTATTTGAAATGATACAAGACTTTTCAGATCATTTATATATGTTAACAGGGAAGGTTAGGTTGGATTTCCATTAAAAATATTCATCTGAAAATTATATTCTATGAAACTTTTCGAAATGCAAGTTGCGGTCAAAAAATCATAACATATTATACACTAGTTTATACTAGTTTCGGTCAAAAAATCAAATTAAATCGGGGATTGTTAGAAATGATACGAAACTTCACATATCATTTATATATTTTACAAGGGAAGCTTATGATGGAAGTCTATGCAATATATCATCGGAAAATTAGATTCTATGAAACTTTTCGAAATGCAAGTTTCGGTCAAAAATCAAAGTATATTATACACTAGTTTCGGTCAAAAAAATCAAATTTAATTTGGGACTATTTGAAATGATACGAGACTTTACAGATCATTTATATATTTTACGAGGTATGGTTATGATGGAAGTCCATGAAAAAAATCATCAGAAAATTAGATTCTATAAAACTTTTCGAAATGCAAGTTTCGGTCAAAAATCAAAGTATATTATACACTAGTTGCGATCGAAAAAAATTAAATTTAATTGGGAACTATTTGAAATGATACGAGACTTTTCAGATCATTTTTATATGTTAAGAGGGAAGGTTATGATGGAAGCCCATGCAAAAAAATCATCTGAAAACTAGATTCTATAAAACTTTTCCAAATGCAAGTTTCGGTCAAAAAATCATAACATTATATACACTAGTTTACACTAGTTTCTGTCAAAAATCAAATTAAATCAGGGACTATTCGAAATGATACGAAACTTCACATATCATTTATATATTTTAAGAGGGAAGCTTATGATGGAAGTCCATGCAAAAAATATCTAAAAATTAGATTCTATGAAACTTTTCGAAATGCAAGTTTATGTCAAAAATCATAGTATATTATACACTAGTTTCGGTAAAAAAATCAAATTTAATTGGGGACTATTTGAAATGATACGAGACTTTTCTGATCATTTATATATGTTAAGAGGGAAGGTTATGATGGAAGTCCATGCAAAAAATCATCTGAAAACTAGATTCTATGAAACTTTTCGAAATGCAAGTTTCGGTCAAAAATCATAGTATATTATACACTAGTTTTGGTCAAAAAAATCAAATTTAATTGGGGACTATTTGAAATGATACGAGACTTTTCAGATCTTTTATATATGTTAATAGGGAAGGTTAGGTTGGATTTTCATTAAAAATATTCATCTGAAAATTATATTCTATGAAACTTTTCGAAATGTAAGTTGCGGTCAAAAAATCATAACATATTATACACTAGTTTATACTAGTTTCGGTCAAAAATCAAATTAAATCGGGGATTGTTCGAAATGATACGAAACTTCACATATCATTTATATATTTTACAAGGGAAGGGTATGATGGAAGTCTATGCAATATATCATCGGAAAATTAGATTCTATGAAACTTTTCGAAATGCAAGTTTCAGTCAAAAATCAAAGTATATTATACACTAGTTTCGGTCAAAAAAATCAAATTTAATTTGGGATTATTTGAAATGATACGAGACTTTACAGATCATTTATATATTTTACGAGGTATGGTTATGATGGAAGTCCATGAAAAATATCATCAGAAAATTAGATTCTATGAAACTTTTCGAAATGCAAGTTTCGGTCAAAAATCAAAGTATATTATACACTAGTTGCGATCGAAAAAAATTTAATTTAATTGGGAACTATTTGAAATGATACGAGACTTTTCAGATCATTTTTATATGTTAAGAGGGAAGGTTATGATGGAAGCCCATGCAAAAAAATCATCTGAAAACTAGATTCTATAAAACTTTTCGAAATGCAAGTTTCGGTCAAAAAATCATAACATTATATACACTAGTTTACACTAGTTTCTGTCAAAAATCAAATTAAATCAGGGACTATTCGAAATGATACGAAACATCACATATCATTTATATATTTTAAGAGGGATGCTTATGGTGGAAGTCCATGCAAAAAATATCTAAAAATTAGATTCTATGTTCGAAATGCAAGTTTATGTCAAAAATCATAGTATATTATACACTAGTTTCGGTAAAAAAATCAAATTTAATTGGGGACTATTTGAAATGATACAAGACTTTTCTGATCATTTATATATGTTAACAGGGAAGGTTAGGTTGGATTTCCATTAAAAATATTCATCTGAAAATTATATTCTATGAAACTTTTCGAAATGCAAGTTGCGGTCAAAAAATCATAACATATTATACACTAGTTTATACTAGTTTCGGTCAAAAATCAAATTAAATCGGGGATTGTTCGAAATGATACGAAACTTCACATATCATTTATATATTTTACAAGGGAAGCTTATGATGGAAGTCTATGCAATATATCATCGGAAAATTAGATTCTATGAAACTTTTCGAAATGCAAGTTTCGGTCAAAAATCAAAGTATATTATACACTAGTTTCGGTCAAAAAAATCAAATTTAATTTGGGACTATTTGAAATGATAAGAGACTTTACAGATCATTTATATATTTTACGAGGTATGGTTATGATGGAAGTCCATGAAAAAAATCATCGGAAAATTAGATTCTATGAAACTTTTTGAAATGCAAGTTTCGGTCAAAAATCAAAGTATATTATACAATAGTTGCGGTCGAAAAAAATTAAGTTTAATTGGGAACTATTTGAAATGATACGAGACTTTTCAAATCATTTTTATATGTTAAGAGGGAAGGTTATGATGGAAGCCCATGCAAAAAAAACATCTGAAAACTAGAATCTATGAAACTTTTCAAAATGCAAGTTTTGGTCGAAAAATCATAACATTATATACACTAGTTTACACTAGTTTCTGTCAAAAATCAAATTAAATCAGGGATTGTTCAAAATGATACGAAACTTCACATATCATTTATATATTTTAAGAGGGAAGCTTATGATGGAAGTCCAAGCAAAAAATATCTAAAAATTAGATTCTATGAAACTTTTCGAAATGCAAGTTTATGTCAAAAATCATAGTATATTATACACTAGTTTCGGTAAAAAAATCAAATTTAATTGGGGACTATTTGAAATGATACGAGACTTTTCTGATCATTTATATATGTTAAGAAGGAAGATAATGTTTGAAGTCCATGCAAAAAATCATCTGAAAACTAGATTCTATGAAACTTTTCGAAATGCATGTTTCGGTCAAAAATCATAGTATATTATACACTAGTTTCGATCAAAAAAATCAAATTTAATTGGGGACTATTTGAAATGATACGAGACTTTTCAGATCATTTATATATGTTAAGAGGGAAGGTTAGGTTGGATTTCCATTAAAAATATTCATCTGAAAATTATATTCTATGAAACTTTTCGAAATGCAAGTTGCGGTCAAAAAATCATAACATATTATACACCAATTTATACTAGTTTCGGTCAAAAATCAAATTAAATCGGGGATTGTTCGAAATGATACGAAACTTCACATATCATTTATATATTTTACAAGGGAAGGTTATGATGGAAGTCTATGCAATATATCATCGTAAAATTAGATTCTATGAAACTTTTCGAAATGCAAGTTTCGGTCAAAAATCAAAGTATATTATACACTAGATTCGGTCAAAAAAATCAAATTTAATTTGGGATTATTTGAAATGATACGAGACTTTACAGATCATTTATATATTTTACGTGTTATGGTTATGATGGAAGTCCATGAAAAAAATCATCATTAAATTAGATTCTATGAAACTTTTCGAAATGCAAGTTTCGGTCAAAAATCAAAGTATATTATACAATAGTTGCGGTCGAAAAAAATTAAATTTAATTGGGAACTATTTGAAATGATACGAGACTTTTCAGATCATTTTTATATGTTAAGAGGGAAGGTTATGATGGAAGCCCTTGCAAAAAAATCATCTGAAAACTAGAATCTATGAAACTTATCGAAATGCAAGTTTTGTTCGAAAAATCATAACATTATATACACTAGTTTACACTAGTTTCTGTCAAAAATCAAATTAAATCAGGGATTGTTCAAAATGATACGAAACTTCACATATCATTTATATATTTTAAGAGGGAAGCTTATGATGAAAGTCCAAGCAAAAAATATCTAAAAATTAGATTCTATGAAACTTTTCGAAATGCAAGTTTATGTAAAAAATCATAGTATATTATACACTAGTTTCGGTAAAAAAATCAAATTTAATTGGGGACTATTTGAAATGATACGAGACTTTTCTGATCATTTATATATGTTAAGAAGGAAGGTTATGATGGAAGTCCATGCAAAAAATCATCTGAAAACTAGATTCTATGAAACTTTTCGAAATGCATGTTTCGGTCAAAAATCATAGTATATTATACACTAGTTTCGATCAAAAAAATCAAATTTAATTGGGGACTATTTGAAATGATACGAGACTTTTCAGATCATTTATATATGTTAAGAGGGAAGGTTAGGTTGGATTTCCATTAAAAATATTCATCTGAAAATTATATTCTATGAAACTTTTCGAAATGCAAGTTGCGGTCAAAAAATCATAACATATTATACACCAGTTTATACTAGTTTCGGTCAAAAATCAAATTAAATCGGGGATTGTTCGAAATGATACGAAACTTCACATATCATTTATATATTTTACAAGGGAAGGTTATGATGGAAGTCTATGCAATATATCATCGTAAAATTAGATTCTATGAAACTTTTCGAAATGCAAGTTTCGGTCAAAAATCAAAGTATATTATACACTAGATTCGGTCAAAAAAATCAAATTTAATTTGGGACTATTTGAAATGATACGAGACTTTACAGATCATTTATATATTTTACGAGGTATGGTTATGATGGAAGTCCATGAAAAAAATCATCATTAAATTAGATTCTATGAAACTTTTCGAAATGCAAGTTTCGGTCAAATATCAAAGTATATTATACAATAGTTGCGGTCGAAAAAAATTAAATTTAATTGGGAACTATTTGAAATGATACGAGACTTTTCAGATCATTTTTATATGTTAAGAGGGAAGGTTATGATGGAAGCCCATGCAAAAAAATCATCTGAAAACTAGAATCTATGAAACTTTTAAAAATGCAAGTTTTGGTCGAAAAATCATAACATTATATACACTAGTTTACACTAGTTTCTGTCAAAAATCAAATTAAATCAGGGATTGTTCAAAATGATACGAAACTTCACATATCATTTATATATTTTAAGAAGGAAGCTTATGATGAAAGTCCAAGCAAAAAATATCTAAAAATTAGATTCTATGAAACTTTTCGAAATGCAAGTTTATGTCAAAAATCATAGTATATTATACACTAGTTTCGGTAAAAAAATCAAATTTAATTGGGGACTATTTGAAATGATACGAGACTTTTCTGATCATTTATATATGTTAAGAAGGAAGGTTATGATGGAAGTCCATGCAAAAAATCATCTGAAAACTAGATTCTATGAAACTTTTCGAAATGCATGTTTCGGTCAAAAATCATAGTATATTATACACTAGTTTCGATCAAAAAAATCAAATTTAATTGGGGACTATTTGAAATGATACGAGACTTTTCAGATCATTTATATATGTTAAGAGGGAAGGTTAGGTTGGATTTCCATTAAAAATATTCATCTGAAAATTATATTCTATGAAACTTTTCGAAATGCAAGTTGCGGTCAAAAAATCATAACATATTATACACCAGTTTATACTAGTTTCGGTCAAAAATCAAATTAAATCGGGGATTGTTCGAAATGATACGAAACTTCACATATCATTTATATATTTTACAAGGGAAGGTTATGATGGAAGTCTATGCAATATATCATCGTAAAATTAGATTCTATGAAACTTTTCGAAATGCAAGTTTCGGTCAAAAATCAAAGTATATTATACACTAGATTCGGTCAAAAAAATCAAATTTAATTTGGGACTATTTGAAATGATACGAGACTTTACAGATCATTTATATATTTTACGAGGTATGGTTATGATGGAAGTCCATGAAAAAAATCATCATTAAATTAGATTCTATGAAACTTTTCGAAATGCAAGTTTCGGTCAAATATCAAAGTATATTATACAATAGTTGCGGTCGAAAAAAATTAAATTTAATTGGGAACTATTTGGAATGATACGAGACTTTTCAGATCATTTTTATATGTTAAGAGGGAAGGTTATGATGGAAGCCCATGCAAAAAAATCATCTGAAAACTAGAATCTATGAAACTTATCGAAATGCAAGTTTTGGTCGAAAAATCATAACATTATATACACTAGTTTACACTAGTTTCTGTCAAAAATCAAATTAAATCAGGGATTGTTCAAAATGATACGAAACTTCACATATCATTTATATATTTTAAGAGGGAAGCTTATGATGAAAGTCCAAGCAAAAAATATCTAAAAATTAGATTCTATGAAACTTTTCGAAATGCAAGTTTATGTCAAAAATCATAGTATATTATACACTAGTTTCGGTAAAAAAATCAAATTTAATTGGGGACTATTTGAAATGATACGAGACTTTTCTGATCATTTATATATGTTAAGAGGGAAGGTTATGATGGAAGTCCATGCAAAAAATCATCTGAAAACTAGATTCTATGAAACTTTTCAAAATGCAAGTTTCGGTCAAAAATCATAGTATATCATACACTAGTTTCGGTCAAAAAAATCAAATTTAATTAGAGACTATTTGAAATGATACGAGACTTTTCAGATCATTTATATATGTTAAGAGGGAAGGTTAGGTTGGATTTCCATTAAAAATATTCATCTGAAAATTATATTCTATGAAACTTTTCGAAATGCAAGTTGCGGTCAAAAAATCATAACATATTATACACTAGTTTATACTAGTTTCGGTCAAAAATCAAATTAAATCGGGGATTGTTCGAAATGATACGAAACTTCACATATCATTTATATATTTTACAAGGGAAGGGTATTATGGAAGTCTATGCAATATATCATCGGAAAATTAGATTCTATGAAACTTTTCGAAATGCAAGTTTCAGTCAAAAATCAAAGTATATTATACACTAGTTTCGGTCAAAAAAATCAAATTTAATTTTGGACTATTTGAAATGATACGAGACTTTACAGATCATATATATTTTACGAGGTATGGTTATGATGGAAGTCCATGAAAAAAATCATCAGAAAATTAGATTCTATGAAACTTTTCGAAATGCAATTTTCGGTCAAAAATCAAAGTATATTATACACTAGTTGCGATCGAAAAAAATTTAATTTAATTGGGAACTATTTGAAATGATACGAGACTTTTCAGATCATTTTTATATGTTAAGAGGGAAGGTTATGATGGAAGCCCATGCAAAAAAATCATCTGAAAACTAGATTCTATAAAACTTTTCGAAATGCAAGTTTCAGTCAAAAAATCATAACATTATATACACTAGTTTACACTAGTTTCTGTCAAAAATCAAATTAAATCAGGGACTATTCGAAATGATACGAAACTTCACATATCATTTATATATTTTATGAGGGAAGCTTATGATGGAAGTCCATGCAAAAAATATCTAAAAATTAGATTCTATGTTCGAAATGCAAGTTTATGTCAAAAATCATAGTATATTATACACTAGTTTCGGTAAAAAAATCAAATTTAATTGGGGACTATTTGAAATGATACAAGACTTTTCAGATCATTTATATATGTTAACAGGGAAGGTTAGGTTGGATTTCCATTAAAAATATTCATCTGAAAATTATATTCTATGAAACTTTTCGAAATGCAAGTTGCGGTCAAAAAATCATAACATATTATACACTAGTTTATACTAGTTTCGGTTAAAAATCAAATTAAATCGGGGATTGTTAGAAATGATACGAAACTTCACATATCATTTATATATTTTACAAGGGAAGCTTATGATGGAAGTCTATGCAATATATCATCGGAAAATTAGATTCTATGAAACTTTTCGAAATGCAAGTTTCGGTCAAAAATCAAAGTATATTATACACTAGTTTCTGTCAAAAAAATCAAATTTAATTTGGGACTATTTGAAATGATACGAGACTTTACAGATCATTTATATATTTTATGAGGTATGGTTATGATGGAAGTCCATGAAAAAAATCATCAGAAAATTAGATTCTATAAAACTTTTCGAAATGCAAGTTTCGGTCAAAAATCAAAGTATATTATACACTAGTTGCGATCGAAAAAAATTTAATTTAATTGGGAACTATTTGAAATGATACGAGACTTTTCAGATCATTTTTATATGTTAAGAGGGAAGGTTATGATGGAAGCCCATGCAAAAAAATCATCTGAAAACTAGATTCTATAAAACTTTTCAAAATGCAAGTTTCGGTCAAAAAATCATAACATTATATACACTAGTTTCTGTCAAAAATCAAATTAAATCAGGGACTATTCGAAATGATACGAAACTTCACATATCATTTATATATTTTAAGAGGGAAGCTTATGATGGAAGTCCATGCAAAAAATATACAAAAATTAGATTCTATGAAACTTTTCGAAATGCAAGTTTATGTCAAAAATCATAGTATATTATACACTAGTTTCGGTAAAAAAAATCAAATTTAATTGGGGACTATTTGAAATGATACGAGACTTTTCTGATCATTTATATATGTTAAGAGGGAAGGTTATGATGGAAGTCCATGCAAAAAATCATCTGAAAACTAGATTCTATGAAACTTTTCGAAATGCAAGTTTCGGTCAAAAATCATAGTATATTATACACTAGTTTTGGTCAAAAAAATCAAATTTAATTGGGGACTATTTGAAATGATACGAGACTTTTCAGATCTTTTATATATGTTAATAGGGAAGGTTAGGTTGGATTTTCATTAAAAATATTCATCTGAAAATTATATTCTATGAAACTTTTCGAAATGCAAGTTGCGGTCAAAAAATCATAACATATTATACACTAGTTTATACTAGTTTCGGTCAAAAATCAAATTAAATCGGGGATTGTTCGAAATGATACGAAACTTCACATATCATTTATATATTTTACAAGGGAAGGGTATGATGGAAGTCTATGCAATATATCATCGGAAAATTAGATTCTATGAAACTTTTCGAAATGCAAGTTTCAGTCAAAAATCAAAGTATATTATACACTAGTTTCGGTCAAAAAAATCAAATTTAATTTGGGACTATTTGAAATGATACGAGACTTTACAGATCATTTATATATTTTACGAGGTATGGTTATGATGGAAGTCCATGAAAAAAATCATCTGAAAATTAGATTCTATGAAACTTTTCGAAATGCAAGTTTCGGTCAAAAATCAAAGTATATTATACACTAGTTGCGATCGAAAAAAATTTAATTTAATTGGGAACTATTTGAAATGATACGAGACTTTTCAGATCATTTTTATATGTTAAGAGGGAAGGTTATGATGGAAGCCCATGCAAAAAAATCATCTGAAAACTAGATTCTATAAAACTTTTCGAAATGCAAGTTTCGGTCAAAAAATCATAACATTATATACACTAGTTTACACTAGTTTCTGTCAAAAATCAAATTATATCAGGGACTATTCGAAATGATACGAAACTTCACATATCATTTATATATTTTAAGAGGGAAGCTTATGATGGAAGTCCATGCAAAAAATATCTAAAAATTAGATTCTATGTTCGAAATGCAAGTTTATGTCAAAAATCATAGTATATTATACACTAGTTTCGGTAAAAAAATCAAATTTAATTGGGGACTATTTGAAATGATACAAGACTTTTCAGATCATTTATATATGTTAACAGGGAAGGTTAGGTTGGATTTCCATTAAAAATATTCATCTGAAAATTATATTCTATGAAACTTTTCGAAATGCAAGTTGCGGTCAAAAAATCATAACATATTATACACTAGTTTATACTAGTTTCGGTCAAAAAATCAAATTAAATCGGGGATTGTTAGAAATGATACGAAACTTCACATATCATTTATATATTTTACAAGGGAAGCTTATGATGGAAGTCTATGCAATATATCATCGGAAAATTAGATTCTATGAAACTTTTCGAAATGCAAGTTTCGGTCAAAAATCAAAGTATATTATACACTAGTTTCGGTCAAAAAAATCAAATTTAATTTGGGACTATTTGAAATGATACGAGACTTTACAGATCATTTATATATTTTACGAGGTATGGTTATGATGGAAGTCCATGAAAAAAATCATCAGAAAATTAGATTCTATAAAACTTTTCGAAATGCAAGTTTCGGTCAAAAATCAAAGTATATTATACACTAGTTGCGATCGAAAAAAATTAAATTTAATTGGGAACTATTTGAAATGATACGAGACTTTTCAGATCATTTTTATATGTTAAGAGGGAAGGTTATGATGGAAGCCCATGCAAAAAAATCATCTGAAAACTAGATTCTATAAAACTTTTCCAAATGCAAGTTTCGGTCAAAAAATCATAACATTATATACACTAGTTTACACTAGTTTCTGTCAAAAATCAAATTAAATCAGGGACTATTCGAAATGATACGAAACTTCACATATCATTTATATATTTTAAGAGGGAAGCTTATGATGGAAGTCCATGCAAAAAATATACAAAAATTAGATTCTATGAAACTTTTCGAAATGCAAGTTTATGTCAAAAATCATAGTATATTATACACTAGTTTCGGTAAAAAAAATCAAATTTAATTGGGGACTATTTGAAATGATACGAGACTTTTCTGATCATTTATATATGTTAAGAGGGAAGGTTATGATGGAAGTCCATGCAAAAAATCATCTGAAAACTAGATTCTATGAAACTTTTCGAAATGCATGTTTCGGTCAAAAATCATAGTATATTATACACTAGTTTTGGTCAAAAAAATCAAATTTAATTGGGGACTATTTGAAATGATACGAGACTTTTCAGATCTTTTATATATGTTAATAGGGAAGGTTAGGTTGGATTTTCATTAAAAATATTCATCTGAAAATTATATTCTATGAAACTTTTCGAAATGCAAGTTGCGGTCAAAAAATCATAACATATTATACACTAGTTTATACTAGTTTCGGTCAAAAATCAAATTAAATCGGGGATTGTTCGAAATGATACGAAACTTCACATATCATTTATATATTTTACAAGGGAAGGGTATGATGGAAGTCTATGCAATATATCATCGGAAAATTAGATTCTATGAAACTTTTCGAAATGCAAGTTTCAGTCAAAAATCAAAGTATATTATACACTAGTTTCGGTCAAAAAAATCAAATTTAATTTGGGACTATTTGAAATGATACGAGACTTTACAGATCATTTATATATTTTACGAGGTATGGTTATGATGGAAGTCCATGAAAAAAATCATCTGAAAATTAGATTCTATGAAACTTTTCGAAATGCAAGTTTCGGTCAAAAATCAAAGTATATTATACACTAGTTGCGATCGAAAAAAATTTAATTTAATTGGGAACTATTTGAAATGATACGAGACTTTTCAGATCATTTTTATATGTTAAGAGGGAAGGTTATGATGGAAGCCCATGCAAAAAAATCATCTGAAAACTAGATTCTATAAAACTTTTCGAAATGCAAGTTTCGGTCAAAAAATCATAACATTATATACACTAGTTTACACTAGTTTCTGTCAAAAATCAAATTATATCAGGGACTATTCGAAATGATACGAAACTTCACATATCATTTATATATTTTAAGAGGGAAGCTTATGATGGAAGTCCATGCAAAAAATATCTAAAAATTAGATTCTATGTTCGAAATGCAAGTTTATGTCAAAAATCATAGTATATTATACACTAGTTTCGGTAAAAAAATCAAATTTAATTGGGGACTATTTGAAATGATACAAGACTTTTCAGATCATTTATATATGTTAACAGGGAAGGTTAGGTTGGATTTCCATTAAAAATATTCATCTGAAAATTATATTCTATGAAACTTTTCGAAATGCAAGTTGCGGTCAAAAAATCATAACATATTATACACTAGTTTATACTAGTTTCGGTCAAAAAATCAAATTAAATCGGGGATTGTTAGAAATGATACGAAACTTCACATATCATTTATATATTTTACAAGGGAAGCTTATGATGGAAGTCTATGCAATATATCATCGGAAAATTAGATTCTATGAAACTTTTCGAAATGCAAGTTTCGGTCAAAAATCAAAGTATATTATACACTAGTTTCGGTCAAAAAAATCAAATTTAATTTGGGACTATTTGAAATGATACGAGACTTTACAGATCATTTATATATTTTACGAGGTATGGTTATGATGGAAGTCCATGAAAAAAATCATCAGAAAATTAGATTCTATAAAACTTTTCGAAATGCAAGTTTCGGTCAAAAATCAAAGTATATTATACACTAGTTGCGATCGAAAAAAATTAAATTTAATTGGGAACTATTTGAAATGATACGAGACTTTTCAGATCATTTTTATATGTTAAGAGGGAAGGTTATGATGGAAGCCCATGCAAAAAAATCATCTGAAAACTAGATTCTATAAAACTTTTCCAAATGCAAGTTTCGGTCAAAAAATCATAACATTATATACACTAGTTTACACTAGTTTCTGTCAAAAATCAAATTAAATCAGGGACTATTCGAAATGATACGAAACTTCACATATCATTTATATATTTTAAGAGGGAAGCTTATGATGGAAGTCCATGCAAAAAATATCTAAAAATTAGATTCTATGAAACTTTTCGAAATGCAAGTTTATGTCAAAAATCATAGTATATTATACACTAGTTTCGGTAAAAAAATCAAATTTAATTGGGGACTATTTGAAATGATACGAGACTTTTCTGATCATTTATATATGTTAAGAGGGAAGGTTATGATGGAAGTCCATGCAAAAAATCATCTGAAAACTAGATTCTATGAAACTTTTCGAAATGCAAGTTTCGGTCAAAAATCATAGTATATTATACACTAGTTTTGGTCAAAAAAATCAAATTTAATTGGGGACTATTTGAAATGATACGAGACTTTTCAGATCTTTTATATATGTTAATAGGGAAGGTTAGGTTGGATTTTCATTAAAAATATTCATCTGAAAATTATATTCTATGAAACTTTTCGAAATGCAAGTTGCGGTCAAAAAATCATAACATATTATACACTAGTTTATACTAGTTTCGGTCAAAAATCAAATTAAATCGGGGATTGTTCGAAATGATACGAAACTTCACATATCATTTATATATTTTACAAGGGAAGGGTATGATGGAAGTCTATGCAATATATCATCGGAAAATTAGATTCTATGAAACTTTTCGAAATGCAAGTTTCAGTCAAAAATCAAAGTATATTATACACTAGTTTCGGTCAAAAAAATCAAATTTAATTTGGGATTATTTGAAATGATACGAGACTTTACAGATCATTTATATATTTTACGAGGTATGGTTATGATGGAAGTCCATGAAAAATATCATCAGAAAATTAGATTCTATGAAACTTTTCGAAATGCAAGTTTCGGTCAAAAATCAAAGTATATTATACACTAGTTGCGATCGAAAAAAATTTAATTTAATTGGGAACTATTTGAAATGATACGAGACTTTTCAGATCATTTTTATATGTTAAGAGGGAAGGTTATGATGGAAGCCCATGCAAAAAAATCATCTGAAAACTAGATTCTATAAAACTTTTCGAAATGCAAGTTTCGGTCAAAAAATCATAACATTATATACACTAGTTTACACTAGTTTCTGTCAAAAATCAAATTAAATCAGGGACTATTCGAAATGATACGAAACATCACATATCATTTATATATTTTAAGAGGGAAGCTTATGGTGGAAGTCCATGCAAAAAATATCTAAAAATTAGATTCTATGTTCGAAATGCAAGTTTATGTCAAAAATCATAGTATATTATACACTAGTTTCGGTAAAAAAATCAAATTTAATTGGGGACTATTTGAAATGATACAAGACTTTTCTGATCATTTATATATGTTAACAGGGAAGGTTAGGTTGGATTTCCATTAAAAATATTCATCTGAAAATTATATTCTATGAAACTTTTCGAAATGCAAGTTGCGGTCAAAAAATCATAACATATTATACACTAGTTTATACTAGTTTCGGTCAAAAATCAAATTAAATCGGGGATTGTTCGAAATGATACGAAACTTCACATATCATTTATATATTTTACAAGGGAAGCTTATGATGGAAGTCTATGCAATATATCATCGGAAAATTAGATTCTATGAAACTTTTCGAAATGCAAGTTTCGGTCAAAAATCAAAGTATATTATACACTAGTTTCGGTCAAAAAAATCAAATTTAATTTGGGACTATTTGAAATGATAAGAGACTTTACAGATCATTTATATATTTTACGAGGTATGGTTATGATGGAAGTCCATGAAAAAAATCATCGGAAAATTAGATTCTATGAAACTTTTTGAAATGCAAGTTTCGGTCAAAAATCAAAGTATATTATACAATAGTTGCGGTCGAAAAAAATTAAGTTTAATTGGGAACTATTTGAAATGATACGAGACTTTTCAAATCATTTTTATATGTTAAGAGGGAAGGTTATGATGGAAGCCCATGCAAAAAAAACATCTGAAAACTAGAATCTATGAAACTTTTCAAAATGCAAGTTTTGGTCGAAAAATCATAACATTATATACACTAGTTTACACTAGTTTCTGTCAAAAATCAAATTAAATCAGGGATTGTTCAAAATGATACGAAACTTCACATATCATTTATATATTTTAAGAGGGAAGCTTATGATGGAAGTCCAAGCAAAAAATATCTAAAAATTAGATTCTATGAAACTTTTCGAAATGCAAGTTTATGTCAAAAATCATAGTATATTATACACTAGTTTCGGTAAAAAAATCAAATTTAATTGGGGACTATTTGAAATGATACGAGACTTTTCTGATCATTTATATATGTTAAGAAGGAAGATAATGTTTGAAGTCCATGCAAAAAATCATCTGAAAACTAGATTCTATGAAACTTTTCGAAATGCATGTTTCGGTCAAAAATCATAGTATATTATACACTAGTTTCGATCAAAAAAATCAAATTTAATTGGGGACTATTTGAAATGATACGAGACTTTTCAGATCATTTATATATGTTAAGAGGGAAGGTTAGGTTGGATTTCCATTAAAAATATTCATCTGAAAATTATATTCTATGAAACTTTTCGAAATGCAAGTTGCGGTCAAAAAATCATAACATATTATACACCAATTTATACTAGTTTCGGTCAAAAATCAAATTAAATCGGGGATTGTTCGAAATGATACGAAACTTCACATATCATTTATATATTTTACAAGGGAAGGTTATGATGGAAGTCTATGCAATATATCATCGTAAAATTAGATTCTATGAAACTTTTCGAAATGCAAGTTTCGGTCAAAAATCAAAGTATATTATACACTAGATTCGGTCAAAAAAATCAAATTTAATTTGGGATTATTTGAAATGATACGAGACTTTACAGATCATTTATATATTTTACGTGTTATGGTTATGATGGAAGTCCATGAAAAAAATCATCATTAAATTAGATTCTATGAAACTTTTCGAAATGCAAGTTTCGGTCAAAAATCAAAGTATATTATACAATAGTTGCGGTCGAAAAAAATTAAATTTAATTGGGAACTATTTGAAATGATACGAGACTTTTCAGATCATTTTTATATGTTAAGAGGGAAGGTTATGATGGAAGCCCTTGCAAAAAAATCATCTGAAAACTAGAATCTATGAAACTTATCGAAATGCAAGTTTTGGTCGAAAAATCATAACATTATATACACTAGTTTACACTAGTTTCTGTCAAAAATCAAATTAAATCAGGGATTGTTCAAAATGATACGAAACTTCACATATCATTTATATATTTTAAGAGGGAAGCTTATGATGAAAGTCCAAGCAAAAAATATCTAAAAATTAGATTCTATGAAACTTTTCGAAATGCAAGTTTATGTAAAAAATCATAGTATATTATACACTAGTTTCGGTAAAAAAATCAAATTTAATTGGGGACTATTTGAAATGATACGAGACTTTTCTGATCATTTATATATGTTAAGAAGGAAGGTTATGATGGAAGTCCATGCAAAAAATCATCTGAAAACTAGATTCTATGAAACTTTTCGAAATGCATGTTTCGGTCAAAAATCATAGTATATTATACACTAGTTTCGATCAAAAAAATCAAATTTAATTGGGGACTATTTGAAATGATACGAGACTTTTCAGATCATTTATATATGTTAAGAGGGAAGGTTAGGTTGGATTTCCATTAAAAATATTCATCTGAAAATTATATTCTATGAAACTTTTCGAAATGCAAGTTGCGGTCAAAAAATCATAACATATTATACACCAGTTTATACTAGTTTCGGTCAAAAATCAAATTAAATCGGGGATTGTTCGAAATGATACGAAACTTCACATATCATTTATATATTTTACAAGGGAAGGTTATGATGGAAGTCTATGCAATATATCATCGTAAAATTAGATTCTATGAAACTTTTCGAAATGCAAGTTTCGGTCAAAAATCAAAGTATATTATACACTAGATTCGGTCAAAAAAATCAAATTTAATTTGGGACTATTTGAAATGATACGAGACTTTACACATCATTTATATATTTTACGAGGTATGGTTATGATGGAAGTCCATGAAAAATATCATCAGAAAATTAGATTCTATGAAACTTTTCGAAATGCAAGTTTCGGTCAAAAATCAAAGTATATTATACACTAGTTGCGATCGAAAAAAATTTAATTTAATTGGGAACTATTTGAAATGATACGAGACTTTTCAGATCATTTTTATATGTTAAGAGGGAAGGTTATGATGGAAGCCCATGCAAAAAAATCATCTGAAAACTAGATTCTATAAAACTTTTCGAAATGCAAGTTTCGGTCAAAAAATCATAACATTATATACACTAGTTTACACTAGTTTCTGTCAAAAATCAAATTAAATCAGGGACTATTCGAAATGATACGAAACATCACATATCATTTATATATTTTAAGAGGGAAGCTTATGGTGGAAGTCCATGCAAAAAATATCTAAAAATTAGATTCTATGTTCGAAATGCAAGTTTATGTCAAAAATCATAGTATATTATACACTAGTTTCGGTAAAAAAATCAAATTTAATTGGGGACTATTTGAAATGATACAAGACTTTTCTGATCATTTATATATGTTAACAGGGAAGGTTAGGTTGGATTTCCATTAAAAATATTCATCTGAAAATTATATTCTATGAAACTTTTCGAAATGCAAGTTGCGGTCAAAAAATCATAACATATTATACACTAGTTTATACTAGTTTCGGTCAAAAATCAAATTAAATCGGGGATTGTTCGAAATGATACGAAACTTCACATATCATTTATATATTTTACAAGGGAAGCTTATGATGGAAGTCTATGCAATATATCATCGGAAAATTAGATTCTATGAAACTTTTCGAAATGCAAGTTTCGGTCAAAAATCAAAGTATATTATACACTAGTTTCGGTCAAAAAAATCAAATTTAATTTGGGACTATTTGAAATGATAAGAGACTTTACAGATCATTTATATATTTTACGAGGTATGGTTATGATGGAAGTCCATGAAAAAAATCATCGGAAAATTAGATTCTATGAAACTTTTTGAAATGCAAGTTTCGGTCAAAAATCAAAGTATATTATACAATAGTTGCGGTCGAAAAAAATTAAGTTTAATTGGGAACTATTTGAAATGATACGAGACTTTTCAAATCATTTTTATATGTTAAGAGGGAAGGTTATGATGGAAGCCCATGCAAAAAAATCATCTGAAAACTAGAATCTATGAAACTTTTCAAAATGCAAGTTTTGGTCGAAAAATCATAACATTATATACACTAGTTTACACTAGTTTCTGTCAAAAATCAAATTAAATCAGGGATTGTTCAAAATGATACGAAACTTCACATATCATTTATATATTTTAAGAGGGAAGCTTATGATGGAAGTCCAAGCAAAAAATATCTAAAAATTAGATTCTATGAAACTTTTCGAAATGCAAGTTTATGTCAAAAATCATAGTATATTATACACTAGTTTCGGTAAAAAAATCAAATTTAATTGGGGACTATTTGAAATGATACGAGACTTTTCTGATCATTTATATATGTTAAGAAGGAAGATTATGATGGAAGTCCATGCAAAAAATCATCTGAAAACTAGATTCTATGAAACTTTTCGAAATGCATGTTTCGGTCAAAAATCATAGTATATTATACACTAGTTTCGATCAAAAAAATCAAATTTAATTGGGGACTATTTGAAATGATACGAGACTTTTCAGATCATTTATATATGTTAAGAGGGAAGGTTAGGTTGGATTTCCATTAAAAATATTCATCTGAAAATTATATTCTATGAAACTTTTCGAAATGCAAGTTGCGGTCAAAAAATCATAACATATTATACACCAATTTATACTAGTTTCGGTCAAAAATCAAATTAAATCGGGGATTGTTCGAAATGATACGAAACTTCACATATCATTTATATATTTTACAAGGGAAGGTTATGATGGAAGTCTATGCAATATATCATCGTAAAATTAGATTCTATGAAACTTTTCGAAATGCAAGTTTCGGTCAAAAATCAAAGTATATTATACACTAGATTCGGTCAAAAAAATCAAATTTAATTTGGGATTATTTGAAATGATACGAGACTTTACAGATCATTTATATATTTTACGTGTTATGGTTATGATGGAAGTCCATGAAAAAAATCATCATTAAATTAGATTCTATGAAACATTTCGAAATGCAAGTTTCGGTCAAAAATCAAAGTATATTATACAATAGTTGCGGTCGAAAAAAATTAAATTTAATTGGGAACTATTTGAAATGATACGAGACTTTTCAGATCATTTTTATATGTTAAGAGGGAAGGTTAAGATGGAAGCCCTTGCAAAAAAATCATCTGAAAACTAGAATCTATGAAACTTATCGAAATGCAAGTTTTGGTCGAAAAATCATAACATTATATACACTAGTTTACACTAGTTTCTGTCAAAAATCAAATTAAATCAGGGATTGTTCAAAATGATACGAAACTTCACATATCATTTATATATTTTAAGAGGGAAGCTTATGATGAAAGTCCAAGCAAAAAATATCTAAAAATTAGATTCTATGAAACTTTTCGAAATGCAAGTTTATGTCAAAAATCATAGTATATTATACACTAGTTTCGGTAAAAAAAATCAAATTTAATTGGGGACTATTTGAAATGATACGAGACTTTTCTGATCATTTATATATGTTAAGAAGGAAGGTTATGATGGAAGTCCATGCAAAAAATCATCTGAAAACTAGATTCTATGAAACTTTTCGAAATGCATGTTTCGGTCAAAAATCATAGTATATTATACACTAGTTTCGATCAAAAAAATCAAATTTAATTGGGGACTATTTGAAATGATACGAGACTTTTCAGATCATTTATATATGTTAAGAGGGAAGGTTAGGTTGGATTTCCATTAAAAATATTCATCTGAAAATTATATTCTATGAAACTTTTCGAAATGCAAGTTGCGGTCAAAAAATCATAACATATTATACACCAGTTTATACTAGTTTCGGTCAAAAATCAAATTAAATCGGGGATTGTTCGAAATGATACGAAACTTCACATATCATTTATATATTTTACAAGGGAAGGTTATGATGGAAGTCTATGCAATATATCATCGTAAAATTAGATTCTATGAAACTTTTCGAAATGCAAGTTTCGGTCAAAAATCAAAGTATATTATACACTAGATTCGGTCAAAAAAATCAAATTTAATTTGGGACTATTTGAAATGATACGAGACTTTACACATCATTTATATATTTTACGAGGTATGGTTATGATGGAAGTCCATGAAAAAAATCATCATTAAATTAGATTCTATGAAACTTTTCGAAATGCAAGTTTCGGTCAAATATCAAAGTATATTATACAATAGTTGCGGTCGAAAAAAATTAAATTTAATTGGGAACTATTTGGAATGATACAAGACTTTTCAGATCATTTTTATATGTTAAGAGGGAAGGTTATGATGGAAGCCCATGCAAAAAAATCATCTGAAAACTAGAATCTATGAAACTTATCGAAATGCAAGTTTTGGTCGAAAAATCCTAACATTATATACACTAGTTTACACTAGTTTCTGTCAAAAATCAAATTAAATCAGGGATTGTTCAAAATGATACGAAACTTCACATATCATTTATATATTTTAAGAGGGAAGCTTATGATGAAAGTCCAAGAAAAAAATATCTAAAAATTAGATTCTATGAAACTTTTCGAAATGCAAGTTTATGTCAAAAATCATAGTATTTTATACACTAGTTTCGGTACAAAAATCAAATTTAATTGGGGACTATTTGAAATGATACGAGACTTTTCTGATCATTTATATATGTTAAGAGGGAAGGTTATGATGGAAGTCCATGCAAAAAATCATCTGAAAACTAGATTCTATGAAACTTTTCGAAATGCAAGTTTCGGTCAAAAATCATAGTATATTATACACTAGTTTCGGTCAAAAAAATCAAATTTAATTGGGGACTATTTGAAAATATACGAGCATTTTCAGATCATTTATATATGTTAAGAGGGAAGGTTAGGTTGGATTTCCATTAAAAATATTCATCTGAAAATTATATTCTATGAAACTTTTCGAAATGCAAGTTGCGGTCAAAAAATCATAACATATTATACACTAGTTTATACTAGTTTCGGTCAAAAATCAAATTAAATCGGGGATTGTTCGAAATGATACGAAACTTCACATATCATTTATATATTTTACAAGGGAAGGTTATGATGGAAGTCTATGCAATATATCATCGGAAAATTAGATTCTATGAAACTTTACGAAATGCAAGTTTCGGTCAAAAATCAAAGTATATTATACACTAGTTTCGGTCAAAAAAATCAAATTTAATTTGGGACTATTTGAAATGATACGAGACTTTACAGATCATTTATATATTTTACGAGGTATGGTTATGATGGAAGTCCATGAAAAAAATCATCAGAAAATTAGATTCTATTAAACTTTTCGAAATGCAAGTTTCGGTCAAAAATCAAAGTATATTATACACTAGTTGCGGTCGAAAAAAATTTAATTTAATTGGGAACTATTTGAAATGATACGAGACTTTACAGATCATTTTTATATGTTAAGAGGGAAGGTTATGATGGAAGCCTATGCAAAAAAATAATCTGAAAACTAGATTCTATAAAACTTTTCGAAATGCAAGTTTCGGTCAAAAAAATTATAACATTATATACACTAGTTTACACTAGTTTATGTCAAAAATCAAATTAAATCAGGGACTATTCGAAATGATACGAAACTTCACATATCATTTATATATTTTAAGAGGGAAGCTTATGATGGAAGTCCATGAAAAAAGTATCTAAAAATTAGATTCTATGTTCGAAATGCAAGTTTATGTCAAAAATCATAGTATATTATACACTAGTTTCGGTAAAAAAATCAAATTTCATTGGGGACTATTTGAAATGATACGAGACTTTTCTGATCATTTATATATGTTAAGAAGGAAGGTTATGATGGAAGTCCATGCAAAAAATCATCTGAAAACTAGATTCTATGAAACTTTTTTAAATGCAAGTTTCGGTCAAAAATCAAAGTATATTATACACTAGTTTCGGTCAAAAAAATCAAATTTCATTTGGGACTAATTGAAATGATACGAGACTTTTCTGATAATTTATATATGTTATGAGGGAAGGTTATGATGGAAGTCCATGCAAAAAATCATCTGAAAACTAGATTCTATTAAACTTTTCAAATTGCAAGTTTCGGTCAAAAAATCATAACATTATATACACTAGTTTACACTAGTTTTTGTCAAATATCAAATTAAATCAGGGACTATTCGAAATGATACGAAACTTCACATATCATTTAAATATTGTAAGAGGGAAGCTTATGATGGAAGTCCATGCAAAAAATATCAAAATTAGATTCTATGTAACTTTTCGAAATGCAAGTTTATGTCAAAAATCATAGTATATAATACACTAGTTTCGGTAAAAAAACAAATTTAATTGGGGACTATTTGAAGTGATACGAGACTTTTCTGATCATTTATATATGTTAAGAAGGAAGGTTTTGATGGAAGTCCATGCAAAAAATCATCTGAATACTAGATTCTAAAAAACTTTTCGAAATGCATGTTTCGGTCAAAAATCATAGTATATTATACACTAGTTTCGATCAAAAATATCAAATTTAATTGGGGACTATTTGAAATGATACGAGACTTTTCAGATCATTTATATATGTTAATTGGGAAGGTTAGGTTGGATTTCCATTAAAAAAATTCATCTGAAAACTAGATTCTATGAAACTTTTCGAAATGCAAGTTGCGGTCAAAAAATCATAACATATTATACACTAGTTTATACTAGTTTCGGTCAAAAATCAAATTAAATCGGGGATTGTTCGAAATGATACGAAACTTCACATATCATTTATATATTTTACAAGGGAAGGTTATGATGGAAGTCTATGCAATATATCATCGGAAAATTAAATTCTATGAAACTTTTCGAAATGCATGTTTCGGTCAAAAATCAAAGTATATTATACACTAGTTGCGGTCGAAAAAAATTAAATTTAATTGGGAACTATTTGAAATGATACGAGACTTTTCAGATCATTTTTATATGTTAAGAGGGAAGGTTATGATGGAAGCCCATGCAAAACAATCATCTGAAAACTAGAATCTATGAAACTTTTTGAAATGCAAGTTTCGGTCGAAAAATCATAACATTATATACACTAGTTTACACTAGTTTCTGTAAAAAATCAAATTAAATCAGGGACTATTCGAAATGATACGAAACATCACATATCATTTATATATTTTAAGAAGGAAGCTTATGATGGAAGTCCATGCAAAAAATATCTAAAAATTAGATTCTATGTTCGAAATGCAAGTTTATGTCAAAAATCATAGTATATTATACACTAGTTTCGGTAAAAAAATCAAATTTAATTGGGGACTATTTGAAATGATACGAGACTTTTCTGATCATTTATATATGTTAAGAGGGAAGGTTATGATGGAAGTCCATTCAAAAAATCATCTGAAAACTAGATTCTATGAAACTTTTCGAAATGCAAGTTTCGGTCAAAAATCAAAGTATATTATACACTAGTTGCGGTCGAAAAAAATTAAATTAAATTGGGAACTATTTGAAATGATACGAGACTTTTCAGATCATTTTTATATGTTAAGAGGGAAGGTTATGATGGAAGCCCATGCAAAACAATCATCTGAAAACTAGAATCTATGAAATTTTTCGAAATGCAAGTTTCGGTCGAAAAATCATAACATTATATACACTAGTTTCTGTCAAAAATCAAATTAAATCAGGGACTATTCGAAATGATACGAAACTTCCCATATCATTTATATATTTTAAGAGGGAAGCTTATGATGGAAGTCCATGCAAAAAATATCTAAAAATTAGATTCTATGTAACTTTTCGAAATGCAAGTTTATGTCAAAAATCATTGTATATAATAAACTAGTTTCGGTAAAAAAATCAAATTTAATTGGGGACTATTTGAAGTGATACGAGACTTTTCTGATCATTTATATATGTTAAGAAGGAAGGTTTTGATGGAAGTCCATGCAAAAAATCATCTGAATACTAGATTCTAAAAAACTTTTCGAAATGCATGTTTCGGTCAAAAATCATAGTATATTATACACTAGTTTCGATCAAAAATATCAAATTTAATTGGGGACTATTTGAAATGATACGAGACTTTTCAGATCATTTATATATGTTAATTGGGAAGGTTAGGTTGGATTTCCATTAAAAAAATTCATCTGAAAACTAGATTCTATGAAACTTTTCGAAATGCAAGTTGCGGTCAAAAAATCATAACATATTATACACTAGTTTATACTAGTTTCGGTCAAAAATCAAATTAAATCGGGGATTGTTCGAAATGATACGAAACTTCACATATCATTTATATATTTTACAAGGGAAGGTTATGATGGAAGTCTATGCAATATATCATCGGAAAATTAAATTCTATGAAACTTTTCGAAATGCATGTTTCGGTCAAAAATCAAAGTATATTATACACTAGTTGCGGTCGAAAAAAATTAAATTTAATTGGGAACTATTTGAAATGATACGAGACTTTTCAGATCATTTTTATATGTTAAGAGGGAAGGTTATGATGGAAGCCCATGCAAAACAATCATCTGAAAACTAGAATCTATGAAACTTTTTGAAATGCAAGTTTCGGTCGAAAAATCATAACATTATATACACTAGTTTACACTAGTTTCTGTAAAAAATCAAATTAAATCAGGGACTATTCGAAATGATACGAAACATCACATATCATTTATATATTTTAAGAAGGAAGCTTATGATGGAAGTCCATGCAAAAAATATCTAAAAATTAGATTCTATGTTCGAAATGCAAGTTTATGTCAAAAATCATAGTATATTATACACTAGTTTCGGTAAAAAAATCAAATTTAATTGGGGACTATTTGAAATGATACGAGACTTTTCTGATCATTTATATATGTTAAGAGGGAAGGTTATGATGGAAGTCCATTCAAAAAATCATCTGAAAACTAGATTCTATGAAACTTTTCGAAATGCAAGTTTCGGTCAAAAATCAAAGTATATTATACACTAGTTGCGGTCGAAAAAAATTAAATTAAATTGGGAACTATTTGAAATGATACGAGACTTTTCAGATCATTTTTATATGTTAAGAGGGAAGGTTATGATGGAAGCCCATGCAAAACAATCATCTGAAAACTAGAATCTATGAAATTTTTCGAAATGCAAGTTTCGGTCGAAAAATCATAACATTATATACACTAGTTTCTGTCAAAAATCAAATTAAATCAGGGACTATTCGAAATGATACGAAACTTCCCATATCATTTATATATTTTAAGAGGGAAGCTTATGATGGAAGTCCATGCAAAAAATATCTAAAAATTAGATTCTATGTAACTTTTCGAAATGCAAGTTTATGTCAAAAATCATTGTATATAATAAACTAGTTTCGGTAAAAAAATCAAATTTAATTGGGGACTATTTGAAGTGATACGAGACTTTTCTGATCATTTATATATGTTAAGAGGGAAGGTTATGATGGAAGTCCATCCAAAAAATCATCTAAAAACTAGATTCTATGAAACTTTTCTAAATGGAAGTTTCGGTCAAAAATCATAGTATATTATACACTAGTTTCGGTCAAAAAAATCAAATTTAATTGGGGACTATTTGAAATGATACGATTCTTTTCAGATCATTTATATATGTTAAGAGGGAAGGTTAGGTTGGATTTCCATTAAAAAAATTCATCTGAAAACTAGATTCTATGAAACTTTTCGAAATGCAAGTTGCGGTAAAAAAATCATAACATATTATACACTAGTTTATACTAGTTTCGGTCAAAAATCAAATTAAATCGGGGATTGTTCGAAATGATACGAAACTTCACATATCATTTATATATTTTACAAGGGAAGGTTATGATGGAAGTCTATGCAATATATCATCGGAAAATTAGATTCTATGAAACTTTTCGAAATGCAAGTTTCGGTCAAAAATCAAAGTATATTATACACTAGTTTCGGTCAAAAAAATCAAATTTAATTTGGGACTATTTGAAATGATAAGAGACTTTACAGATCATTTATATATTTTATGAGGTATGGTTATGATGGAAGTCCATGAAAAAAATCATAGGAAAATTAGATTCTATGAAACTTTTCGAAATGCAAGTTTCTGTCAAAAATCAAAGTATATTATACACTAGTTACGGTCGAAAAAAATTAAATTTAATTGGGAACTATTTGAAATGATACGAGACTTTTCAGATCATTTTTATATGTTAAGAGGGAAGGTTATGATGGAAGCCCATGCAAAACAATCATCTGAAAACTAGAATCTATGAAACTTTTCGAAATGCAAGTTTCGGTCGAAAAATCATATTATTATATACACTAGTTTACACTAGTTTCTGTCAAAAATCAAATTGAATCAGGGACTATTCGAAATGATACGAAACTTCACATATCATTTATATATTTTAAGAGGGAAGCTTATGATGGAAGTCCATGCAAAAAATATCTAAAAATTAGATTCTATGTAACTTTTCGAAATGCAAGTTTATGTCAAAAATCATAGTATATAATACACTAATTTCGGTAAAAAAATCAAATTTAATTGGGGACTATTTGAAGTGATACGAGACTTTTCTGATCATTTATATATGTTAAGAGGGAAGGTTATGATGGAAGTCCATGCAAAAAATCATCTGAAAACTAGATTCTATGAAACTTTTCTAAATGGAAGTTTCGGTCAAAAATCATAGTATATTATACACTAGTTTCGGTCAAAAAAATCAAATTTAATTGGGGACTATTTGAAATGATACGAGACTTTTCAGATCATTTATATATGTTAAGAGGGAAGGTTAGGTTGGATTTCCATTAAAAAAATTCATCTGAAAACTAGATTCTATGAAACTTTTCGAAATGCAAGTTGCGGTCAAAAAATCATAACATATTATACACTAGTTTATACTAGTTTCGGTCAAAAATCAAATTAAATTGGGGATTGTTCGAAATGATACGAAACTTCACATATCATTTATATATTTTACAAGGGAAGGTTATGATGGAAGTCTATGCAATATATCATCGGAAAATTAGATTCTATGAAACTTTTCGAAATGCAAGTTTCGGTCAAAAATCAAAGTATATTATACACTAGTTTCGGTCAAAAAAATCAAATTTAATTTGGGACTATTTGAAATGATAAGAGACTTTACAGATCATTTATATATTTTACGAGGTATGGTTATGATGGAAGTCCATGAAAAAAATCATGGGAAAATTAGATTCTATGAGTTTTTTCGAAATGCAAGTTTCGGTCAAAAATCAAAGTATATTATACACTAGTTGCGGTCGAAAAAAATTAAATTTAATTGGGAACTATTTGAAATGATACGAGACTTTTCAGATCATTTTTATATGTTAAGAGGGAAGGTTATGATGGAAGCCCATGCAAAACAATCATCTGAAAACTAGAATCTATGAAACTTTTCGAAATGCAAGTTTCGGTCGAAAAATCATAACATTATATACACTAGTTTACACTAGTTTCTGTCAAATATCAAATTAAATCAGGGACTATTCAAAATGATACGAAACTTCACATATCATTTATATATTTTAAGAGGGAAGCTTATGATGGAAGTCCATGCAAAAAATATCTAAAAATTAGATTCTATGTAACTTTTCGAAATGCAAGTTTATGTCAAAAATCATAGTATATAATACACTAGTTTCGGTAAAAAAATCAAATTTAATTGGGGACTATTTGAAGTGATACGAGACTTTGCTGATCATTTATATATGTTAAGAGGGAAGGTTATGATGGAAGTCCATGCAAAAAATCATCTAAAAACTAGATTCTATGAAACTTTTCTAAATGGAAGTTTCGGTCAAAAATCATAGTATATTATACACTAGTTTCGGTCAAAAAAATCAAATTTAATTGGGGACTATTTGAAATGATACGATTCTTTTCAGATCATTTATATATGTTAAGAGGGAAGGTTAGGTTGGATTTCCATTAAAAAAATTCATCTGAAAACTAGATTCTATGAAACTTTTCGAAATGCAAGTTGCGGTCAAAAAATCATAACATATTATACACTAGTTTATACTAGTTTCGGTCAAAAATCAAATTAAATCGGGGATTGTTCGAAATGATACGAAACTTCACATATAATTTATATATTTTACAAGGGAAGGTTATGATGGAAGTCTATGCAATATATCATCAGGAAATTAGATTCTATGAAACTTTTCGAAATGCAAGTTTCGGTCAAAAATCAAAGTATATTATACACTAGTTTCGGTCAAAAAAATCAAATTTAATTTGGGACTATTTGAAATGATAAGAGACTTTATAGATCATTTATATATTTTACAAGGTATGGTTATGATGGAAGCCCATGAAAAAAATCATCGGAAAATTAGATTCTATGAGTTTTTTCGAAATGCAAGTTTCGGTCAAAAATCAAAGTATATTATACACTAGTTGCGGTCGAAAAAAATTTAATTTAATTGGGAACTATTTGAAATGATACGAGACTTTTCAGATCATTTTTATATGTTAAGAGGGAAGGTTATGATGGAAGCCCATGCAAAACAATCATCTGAAAACTAGAATCTATGAAACTTTTCGAAATGCAAGTTTCGGTCGAAAAATCATATTATTATAAACACTAGTTTACACTAGTTTCTGTCAAAAATCAAATTGAATCAGGGACTATTCGAAATGATACGAAACTTCACATATCATTTATATATTTTAAGAGGGAAGCTTATGATGGAAGTCCATGCAAAAAATATCTAAAAATTAGATTCTATGTAACTTTTCGAAATGCAAGTTTATGTCAAAAATCATAGTATATAATACACTAGTTTCGGTAAAAAAATCAAATTTAATTGGGGACTATTTGAAGTGATACGAGACTTTTCTGATCATTTATATATGTTAAGAGGGAAGGTTATGATGGAAGTCCATGCAAAAAATCATCTGAAAACTAGATTCTATGAAACTTTTCTAAATGGAAGTTTCGGTCAAAAATCATAGTATATTATACACTAGTTTCGGTCAAAAAAATCAAATTTAATTGGGGACTATTTGAAATGATACGAGACTTTTCAGATCATTGATATATGTTAAGAGGGAATGTTAGGTTGGATTTCCATTAAAAAAATTCATCTGAAAACTAGATTCTATGAAACTTTTCGAAATGCAAGTTGCGGTCAAAAAATCATAACATATTATACACTAGTTTATACTAGTTTCGGTCAAAAATCAAATTAAATCTGGGATTGTTCGAAATGATACGAAACTTCACATATAATTTATATATTTTACAAGGGAAGGTTATGATAGAAGTCTATGCAATATATCATCGGGAAATTAGATTCTATGAAACTTTTCGAAATGCAAGTTTCGGTCAAAAATCAAAGTATATTATACACTAGTTTCGGTCAAAAAAATCAAATTTAATTTGGGACTATTTGAAATGATAAGAGACTTTACAGATCATTTATATATTTTACGAGGTATGGTTATGATGGAAGTCCATGAAAAAAATCATGGGAAAATTAGATTCTATGAGTTTTTTCGAAATGCAAGTTTCGGTCAAAAATCAAAGTATATTATACACTAGTTGCGGTCGAAAAAAATTAAATTTAATTGGGAACTATTTGAAATGATACGAGACTTTTCAGATCATTTTTATATGTTAAGAGGGAAGGTTATGATGGAAGCCCATGCAAAACAATCATCTGAAAACTAGAATCTATGAAACTTTTCGAAATGCACGTTTCGGTCGAAAAATCATAACATTATATACACTAGTTTACACTAGTTTCTGTCAAATATCAAATTAAATCAGGGACTATTCAAAATGATACGAAACATCACATATCATTTATATATTTTAAGAGGGAAGCTTATGATGGAAGTCCATGCAATAAATATCTAAAAATTAGATTCTATGTAACTTTTCGAAATGCAAGTTTATGTCAAAAATCATAGTATATAATACACTAGTTTCGTCAAAAAAATCAAATTTAATTGGGGACTATTTGAAGTGGTACGAGACTTTTCTGATCATTTATATATGTTAAGAGGGAAGGTTATGATGGAAGTCCATGCAAAAAATCATCTGAAAAATAGATTCTACGAAACTTTTCTAAATGCAAGTTTCGGTCAATAATCATAGTATATTATATACTAGTTTCGGTCAAAAAAATCAAATTTAATTGGGGACTATTTGAAATGATACGAGACTTTTCAGACAATTTATATATGTTAAGAGGGAAGGTTAGGTTGGATTTCCATTAAAAAAATTCATCTGAAAACTAGATTCTATGAAACTTTTCGAAATGCAAGTTGCGGTCACAAAATCTTAACATATTATACACTAGTTTATACTAGTTTCGGTCAAAAATCAAATTAAATCGGGGATTGTTCGAAATGATACGAAACTTCACATATCATTTATATATTTTACAAGGGAAGGTTATGATGGAAGTCTATGCAATATATCATCGGAAAATTAGATTCTATGAAACTTTTCGAAATGCAAGTTTCGGTCAAAAATCAAAGTATATTATACACTAGTTTCGGTCAAAAAAATCAAATTTAATTTGGGACTATTTGAAATGATAAGAGACTTTATAGATCATTTATATATTTTACGAGGTATGGTTATGATGGAAGCCCATGAAAAAAATCATCGGAAAATTAGATTCTATGAGTTTTTTCGAAATGCAAGTTTCGGTCGAAAATCAAAGTATATTATACACTAGTTGCGGTCGAAAAAAATTAAATTTAATTGGGAACTATTTGAAATGATACGAGACTTTTCAGATCATTTTTATATGTTAAGAGGGAAGGTTATGATGGAAGCCCATGCAAAACAATCATCTGAAAACTAGAATCTATGAAACTTTTCGAAATGCAAGTTTCGGTCGAAAAATCATAACATTATATACACTAGTTTACACTAGTTTCTGTCAAATATCAAATTAAATCAGGGACTATTCAAAATGATACGAAACTTCACATATCATTTATATATTTTAAGAGGGAAGCTTATGATGGAAGTCCATGCAAAAAATATCTAAAAATTAGATTCTATGTAACTTTTTGAAATGCAAGTTTATGTCAAAAATCATAGTATATAATACACTAGTTTCGGTAAAAAAATCAAATTTAATTGGGGACTATTTGAAGTGATACGAGACTTTGCTGATCATTTATATATGTTACGAGGGAAGGTTATGATGGAAGTCCATGCAAAAAATCATCTGAAAACTAGATTCTATGAAACTTTTCTAAATGGAAGTTTCGGTCAAAAATCATAGTATATTATACACTAGTTTCGGTCAAAAAAATCAAATTTAATTGGGGACTATTTGAAATGATACGAGACTTTTCAGATCATTTATATATGTTAAGAGCGAATGTTAGGTTGGATTTCCATTAAAAAAATTCATCTGAAAACTAGATTCTATGAAACTTTTCGAAATGCAAGTTGCGGTCAAAAAATCATAACATATTATACACTAGTTTATACTAGTTTCGGTCAAAAATCAAATTAAATCTGGGATTGTTCGAAATGATACGAAACTTCACATATAATTTATATATTTTACAAGGGAAGGTTATGATGGAAGTCTATGCAATATATCATCGGGAAATTAGATTCTATGAAACTTTTCGAAATGCAAGTTTCGGTCAAAAATCAAAGTATATTATACACTAGTTTCGGTCAAAAAAATCAAATTTAATTTGGGACTATTTGAAATGATAAGAGACTTTATAGATCATTTATATATTTTACGAGGTATGGTTATGATGGAAGTCCATGAAAAAAATCATCGGAAAATTAGATTCTATGAGTTTTTTCGAAATGCAAGTTTCGGTCAAAAATCAAAGTATATTATACACTAGTTGCGGTCGAAAAAAATTTAATTTAATTGGGAACTATTTGAAATGATACGAGACTTTTCAGATCATTTTTATATGTTAAGAGGGAAGGTTATGATGGAAGCCCATGCAAAACAATCATCTGAAAACTAGAATCTATGAAACTTTTCGAAATGCAAGTTTCGGTCGAAAAATCATAACATTATATACACTAGTTTACACTAATTTCTGTCAAATATCAAATTAAATCAGGGACTATTCAAAATGATACGAAACATCACATATCATTTATATATTTTAAGAGGGAAGCTTATGATGGAAGTCCATGCAATAAATATCTAAAAATTAGATTCTATGTAACTTTTCGAAATGCAAGTTTATGTCAAAAATCATAGTATATAATACACTAGTTTCGTCAAAAAAATCAAATTTAATTGGGGACTATTTGAAGTGGTACGAGACTTTTCTGATCATTTATATATGTTAAGAGGGAAGGTTATGATGGAAGTCCATGCAAAAAATCATCTGAAAAATAGATTCTACGAAACTTTTCTAAATGCAAGTTTCGGTCAATAATCATAGTATATTATATACTAGTTTCGGTCAAAAAAATCAAATTTAATTGGGGACTATTTGAAATGATACGAGACTTTTCAGACAATTTATATATGTTAAGAGGGAAGGTTAGGTTGGATTTCCATTAAAAAAATTCATCTGAAAACTAGATTCTATGAAACTTTTCGAAATGCAAGTTGCGGTCACAAAATCTTAACATATTATACACTAGTTTATACTAGTTTCGGTCAAAAATCAAATTAAATCGGGGATTGTTCGAAATGATACGAAACTTCACATATCATTTATATATTTTACAAGGGAAGGTTATGATGGAAGTCTATGCAATATATCATCGGAAAATTAGATTCTATGAAACTTTTCGAAATGCAAGTTTCGGTCAAAAATCAAAGTATATTATACACTAGTTTCGGTCAAAAAAATCAAATTTAATTTGGGACTATTTGAAATGATAAGAGACTTTATAGATCATTTATATATTTTACGAGGTATGGTTATGATGGAAGCCCATGAAAAAAATCATCGGAAAATTAGATTCTATGAGTTTTTTCGAAATGCAAGTTTCGGTCGAAAATCAAAGTATATTATACACTAGTTGCGGTCGAAAAAAATTAAATTTAATTGGGAACTATTTGAAATGATACGAGACTTTTCAGATCATTTTTATATGTTAAGAGGGAAGGTTATGATGGAAGCCCATGCAAAACAATCATCTGAAAACTAGAATCTATGAAACTTTTCGAAATGCAAGTTTCGGTCGAAAAATCATAACATTATATACACTAGTTTACACTAGTTTCGGTCAAATATCAAATTAAATCAGGGACTATTCAAAATGATACGAAACTTCACATATCATTTATATATTTTAAGAGGGAAGCTTATGATGGAAGTCCATGCAAAAAATATCTAAAAATTAGATTCTATGTAACTTTTCGAAATGCAAGTTTATGTCAAAAACATAGTATATAATACACTAGTTTCGGTAAAAAAATCAAATTTAATTGGGGACTATTTGAAGTGATACGAGACTTTGCTGATCATTTATATATGTTACGAGGGAAGGTTATGATGGAAGTCCATGCAAAAAATCATCTGAAAACTAGATTCTATGAAACTTTTCTAAATGGAAGTTTCGGTCAAACATCATAGTATATTATACACTAGTTTCGGTCAAAAAAATCAAATTTAATTGGGGACTATTTGAAATGATACGAGACTTTTCAGATCATTTATATATGTTAAGAGCGAATGTTAGGTTGGATTTCCATTAAAAAAATTCATCTGAAAACTAGATTCTATGAAACTTTTCGAAATGCAAGTTGCGGTCAAAAAATCATAACATATTATACACTAGTTTATACTAGTTTCGGTCAAAAATCAAATTAAATCTGGGATTGTTCGAAATGATACGAAACTTCACATATAATTTATATATTTTACAAGGGAAGGTTATGATGGAAGTCTATGCAATATATCATCGGGAAATTAGATTCTATGAAACTTTTCGAAATGCAAGTTTCGGTCAAAAATCAAAGTATATTATACACTAGTTTCGGTCAAAAAAATCAAATTTAATTTGGGACTATTTGAAATGATAAGAGACTTTATAGATCATTTATATATTTTACGAGGTATGGTTATGATGGAAGTCCATGAAAAAAATCATCGGAAAATTAGATTCTATGAGTTTTTTCGAAATGCAAGTTTCGGTCAAAAATCAAAGTATATTCTACACTAGTTGCGGTCGAAAAAAATTTAATTTAATTGGGAACTATTTGAAATGATACGAGACTTTTCAGATCATTTTTATATGTTAAGAGGGAAGGTTATGATGGAAGCCCATGCAAAACAATCATCTGAAAACTAGAATCTATGAAACTTTTCGAAATGCAAGTTTCGGTCGAAAAATCATAACATTATATACACTAGTTTACACTAATTTCTGTCAAATATCAAATTAAATCAGGGACTATTCAAAATGATACGAAACATCACATATCATTTATATATTTTAAGAGGGAAGCTTATGATGGAAGTCCATGCAATAAATATCTAAAAATTAGATTCTATGTAACTTTTCGAAATGCAAGTTTATGTCAAAAATCATAGTATATAATACACTAGTTTCGTCAAAAAAATCAAATTTAATTGGGGACTATTTGAAGTGGTACGAGACTTTTCTGATCATTTATATATGTTAAGAGGGAAGGTTATGATGGAAGTCCATGCAAAAAATCATCTGAAAAATAGATTCTACGAAACTTTTCTAAATGCAAGTTTCGGTCAATAATCATAGTATATTATATACTAGTTTCGGTCAAAAAAATCAAATTTAATTGGGGACTATTTGAAATGATACGAGACTTTTCAGACAATTTATATATGTTAAGAGGGAAGGTTAGGTTGGATTTCCATTAAAAAAATTCATCTGAAAACTAGATTCTATGAAACTTTTCGAAATGCAAGTTGCGGTCACAAAATCTTAACATATTATACACTAGTTTATACTAGTTTCGGTCAAAAATCAAATTAAATCGGGGATTGTTCGAAATGATACGAAACTTCACATATCATTTATATATTTTACAAGGGAAGGTTATGATGGAAGTCTATGCAATATATCATCGGAAAATTAGATTCTATGAAACTTTTCGAAATGCAAGTTTCGGTCAAAAATCAAAGTATATTATACACTAGTTTCGGTCAAAAAAATCAAATTTAATTTGGGACTATTTGAAATGATAAGAGACTTTATAGATCATTTATATATTTTACGAGGTATGGTTATGATGGAAGCCCATGAAAAAAATCATCGGAAAATTAGATTCTATGAGTTTTTTCGAAATGCAAGTTTCGGTCGAAAATCAAAGTATATTATACACTAGTTGCGGTCGAAAAAAATTAAATTTAATTGGGAACTATTTGAAATGATACGAGACTTTTCAGATCATTTTTATATGTTAAGAGGGAAGGTTATGATGGAAGCCCATGCAAAACAATCATCTGAAAACTAGAATCTATGAAACTTTTCGAAATGCAAGTTTCGGTCGAAAAATCATAACATTATATACACTAGTTTACACTAGTTTCGGTCAAATATCAAATTAAATCAGGGACTATTCAAAATGATACGAAACTTCACATATCATTTATATATTTTAAGAGGGAAGCTTATGATGGAAGTCCATGCAAAAAATATCTAAAAATTAGATTCTATGTAACTTTTCGAAATGCAAGTTTATGTCAAAAACATAGTATATAATACACTAGTTTCGGTAAAAAAATCAAATTTAATTGGGGACTATTTGAAGTGATACGAGACTTTGCTGATCATTTATATATGTTACGAGGGAAGGTTATGATGGAAGTCCATGCAAAAAATCATCTGAAAACTAGATTCTATGAAACTTTTCTAAATGGAAGTTTCGGTCAAACATCATAGTATATTATACACTAGTTTCGGTCAAAAAAATCAAATTTAATTGGGGACTATTTGAAATGATACGAGACTTTTCAGATCATTTATATATGTTAAGAGCGAATGTTAGGTTGGATTTCCATTAAAAAAATTCATCTGAAAACTAGATTCTATGAAACTTTTCGAAATGCAAGTTGCGGTCAAAAAATCATAACATATTATACACTAGTTTATACTAGTTTCGGTCAAAAATCAAATTAAATCTGGGATTGTTCGAAATGATACGAAACTTCACATATAATTTATATATTTTACAAGGGAAGGTTATGATGGAAGTCTATGCAATATATCATCGGGAAATTAGATTCTATGAAACTTTTCGAAATGCAAGTTTCGGTCAAAAATCAAAGTATATTATACACTAGTTTCGGTCAAAAAAATCAAATTTAATTTGGGACTATTTGAAATGATAAGAGACTTTATAGATCATTTATATATTTTACGAGGTATGGTTATGATGGAAGTCCATGAAAAAAATCATCGGAAAATTAGATTCTATGAGTTTTTTCGAAATGCAAGTTTCGGTCAAAAATCAAAGTATATTATACACTAGTTGCGGTCGAAAAAAATTTAATTTAATTGGGAACTATTTGAAATGATACGAGACTTTTCAGATCATTTTTATATGTTAAGAGGGAAGGTTATGATGGAAGCCCATGCAAAACAATCATCTGAAAACTAGAATCTATGAAACTTTTCGAAATGCAAGTTTCGGTCGAAAAATCATAACATTATATACACTAGTTTACACTAATTTCTGTCAAATATCAAATTAAATCAGGGACTATTCAAAATGATACGAAACATCACATATCATTTATATATTTTAAGAGGGAAGCTTATGATGGAAGTCCATGCAATAAATATCTAAAAATTAGATTCTATGTAACTTTTCGAAATGCAAGTTTATGTCAAAAATCATAGTATATAATACACTAGTTTCGTCAAAAAAATCAAATTTAATTGGGGACTATTTGAAGTGGTACGAGACTTTTCTGATCATTTATATATGTTAAGAGGGAAGGTTATGATGGAAGTCCATGCAAAAAATCATCTGAAAAATAGATTCTACGAAACTTTTCTAAATGCAAGTTTCGGTCAATAATCATAGTATATTATATACTAGTTTCGGTCAAAAAAATCAAATTTAATTGGGGACTATTTGAAATGATACGAGACTTTTCAGACAATTTATATATGTTAAGAGGGAAGGTTAGGTTGGATTTCCATTAAAAAAATTCATCTGAAAACTAGATTCTATGAAACTTTTCGAAATGCAAGTTGCGGTCACAAAATCTTAACATATTATACACTAGTTTATACTAGTTTCGGTCAAAAATCAAATTAAATCGGGGATTGTTCGAAATGATACGAAACTTCACATATCATTTATATATTTTACAAGGGAAGGTTATGATGGAAGTCTATGCAATATATCATCGGAAAATTAGATTCTATGAAACTTTTCGAAATGCAAGTTTCGGTCAAAAATCAAAGTATATTATACACTAGTTTCGGTCAAAAAAATCAAATTTAATTTGGGACTATTTGAAATGATAAGAGACTTTATAGATCATTTATATATTTTACGAGGTATGGTTATGATGGAAGCCCATGAAAAAAATCATCGGAAAATTAGATTCTATGAGTTTTTTCGAAATGCAAGTTTCGGTCGAAAATCAAAGTATATTATACACTAGTTGCGGTCGAAAAAAATTAAATTTAATTGGGAACTATTTGAAATGATACGAGACTTTTCAGATCATTTTTATATGTTAAGAGGGAAGGTTATGATGGAAGCCCATGCAAAACAATCATCTGAAAACTAGAATCTATGAAACTTTTCGAAATGCAAGTTTCGGTCGAAAAATCATAACATTATATACACTAGTTTACACTAGTTTCGGTCAAATATCAAATTAAATCAGGGACTATTCAAAATGATACGAAACTTCACATATCATTTATATATTTTAAGAGGGAAGCTTATGATGGAAGTCCATGCAAAAAATATCTAAAAATTAGATTCTATGTAACTTTTCGAAATGCAAGTTTATGTCAAAAATCATAGTATATAATACACTAGTTTCGGTAAAAAAATCAAATTTAATTGGGGACTATTTGAAGTGATACGAGACTTTGCTGATCATTTATATATGTTAAGAGGGAAGGTTATGATGGAAGTCCATGCAAAAACTCATCTGAAAACTAGATTCTATGAAACTTTTCTAAATGGAAGTTTCGGTCAAAAATCATAGTATATTATACACTAGTTTCGGTCAAAAAAATCAAATTTAATTGGGGACTATTTGAAATGATACGAGACTTTTCAGATCATTTATATATGTTAAGAGCGAATGTTAGGTTGGATTTCCATTAAAAAAATTCATCTGAAAACTAGATTCTATGAAACTTTTCGAAATGCAAGTTGCGGTCAAAAAATCATAACATATTATACACTAGTTTATACTAGTTTCGGTCAAAAATCAAATTAAATCTGGGATTGTTCGAAATGATACGAAACTTCACATATAATTTATATATTTTACAAGGGAAGGTTATGATGGAAGTGTATGCAATATATCATCGGGAAATTAGATTCTATGAAACTTTTCGAAATGCAAGTTTCGGTCAAAAATCAAAGTATATTATACACTAGTTTCGGTCAAAAAAATCAAATTTAATTTGGGACTATTTGAAATGATAAGAGACTTTATAGATCATTTATATATTTTACGAGGTATGGTTATGATGGAAGTCCATGAAAAAAATCATCGGAAAATTAGATTCTATGAGTTTTTTCGAAATGCATGTTTCGGTCAAAAATCAAAGTATATTATACACTAGTTGCGGTCGAAAAAAATTTAATTTAATTGGGAACTATTTGAAATGATACGAGACTTTTCAGATCATTTTTATATGTTAAGAGGGAAGGTTATGATGGAAGCCCATGCAAAACAATCATCTGAAAACTAGAATCTATGAAACTTTTCGAAATGCAAGTTTCGGTCGAAAAATCATAACATTATATACACTAGTTTACACTAGTTTCTGTCAAATATCAAATTAAATCAGGGACTATTCAAAATGATACGAAACATCACATATCATTTATATATTTTAAGAGGGAAGCTTATGATGGAAGTCCATGCAATAAATATCTAAAAATTAGATTCTATGTAACTTTTCGAAATGCAAGTTTATGTCAAAAATCATAGTATATAATACACTAGTTTCGTCAAAAAAATCAAATTTAATTGGGGACTATTTGAAGTGGTACGAGACTTTTCTGATCATTTATATATGTTAAGAGGGAAGGTTATGATGGAAGTCCATGCAAAAAATCATCTGAAAAATAGATTCTACGAAACTTTTCTAAATGCAAGTTTCGGTCAATAATCATAGTATATAATATACTAGTTTCGGTCAAAAAAATCAAATTTAATTGGGGACTATTTGAAATGATACGAGACTTTTCAGACAATTTATATATGTTAAGAGGGAAGGTTAGGTTGGATTTCCATTAAAAAAATTCATCTGAAAACTAGATTCTATGAAACTTTTCGAAATGCAAGTTGCGGTCACAAAATCTTAACATATTATACACTAGTTTATACTAGTTTCGGTCAAAAATCAAATTAAATCGGGGATTGTTCGAAATGATACGAAACTTCACATATCATTTATATATTTTACAAGGGAAGGTTATGATGGAAGTCTATGCAATATATCATCGGAAAATTAGATTCTATGAAACTTTTCGAAAAGCAAGTTTCGGTCAAAAATTAAAGTATATTATACACTAGTTTCAGTCAAAAAAATCAAATTTAATTTGGGACTATTTGAAATGATACGAGACTTTACAGATCATTTATATATTTTACGAGGTATGGTTATGATGGAAGTCCATGGAAAAAATCATCGGAAAATTAGATTCTATGAAACTTTTCGAAATGCAAGTTTCGGTCGAAAATCAAAGTATATTATACACTAGTTGCGGTCGAAAAAAATTAAATTAAATTGGGAACTATTTGAAATGATACGAGACTTTTCAGATCATTTTTATATGTTAAGAGGGAAGGTTATGATGGAAGCCCATGCAAAACAATCATCTGAAAACTAGAATCTATGAAACTTTTCGAAATGCAAGTTTCGGTCGAAAAATCATAACATTATATACACTAGTTTACACTAGTTTCTGTCAAATATCAAATTAAATCAGGGACTATTCAAAATGATACGAAACTTCACATATCATTTATATATTTTAAGAGGGAAGCTTATGATGGAAGTCCATGCAAAAAATATCTAAAAATTAGATTCTATGTAACTTTTCGAAATGCAAGTTTATGTCAAAAATCATAGTATATAATACACTAGTTTCGGTAAAAAAATCAAATTTAATTGGGGACTATTTGAAGTGATACGATACTTTTCTGATCATTTATATATGTTAAGAGGGAAGGTTATGATGGAAGTCCATGCAAAAAATCATCTGAAAACTAGATTCTATGAAACTTTTCTAAATGCAAGTTTCGGTCAATAATCATAGTATATTATATACTAGTTTCGGTCAAAAAAATCAAATTTAATTGGGGACTATTTGAAATGATACGAGACTTTTCAGACAATTTATATATGTTAAGAGGGAAGGTTAGGTTGGATTTCCATTAAAAAAATTCATCTGAAAACTAGATTCTATGAAACTTTTCGAAATGCAAGTTGAGGTCACAAAATCTTAACATATTATACACTAGTTTATACTAGTTTCGGTCAAAAATCAAATTAAATCGGGGATTGTTGGAAATGATACGAAACTTCACATATCATTTTTATATTTTACAAGGGAAGGTTATGATGGAAGTCTATGCAATATATCATCGGAAAATTAGATTCTATGAAACTTTTCGAAAAGCAAGTTTCGGTCAAAAAAATCAAATTTAATTTGGGACTATTTGAAATGATACGAGACTTTACAGATCATTTATATATTTTACGAGGTATGGTTATGATGGAAGTCCATGAAAAAAATCATCGGAAAATTAGATTCTATGAAACTTTTCGAAATGCAAGTTTCGGTCGAAAATCAAAGTATATTATACACTAGTTGCGGTCGAAAAAAATTAAATTAAATTGGGAACTATTTGAAATGATACGAGACTTTTCAGATCATTTTTATATGTTAAGAGGGAAGGTTATGATGGAAGCCCATGCAAAACAATCATCTGAAAACTAGAATCTATGAAACTTTTCGAAATGCAAGTTTCGGTCGAAAAATCATAACATTATATACACTAGTTTACACTAGTTTCTGTCAAATATCAAATTAAATCAGGGACTATTCAAAATGATACGAAACTTCACATATCATTTATATATTTTAAGAGGGAAGCTTATGATGGAAGTCCATGCAAAAAATATATAAAAATTAGATTCTATGTAACTTTTCGAAATGCAAGTTTATGTCAAAAACATAGTATATAATACACTAGTTTCGGTAAAAAAATCAAATTTAATTGGGGACTATTTGAAGTGATACGAGACTTTTCTGATCATTTATATATGTTAAGAGGGAAGGTTATGATGGAAGTCCATGCAAAAAATCATCTGAAAACTAGATTCTATGAAACTTTTCTAAATGCAAGTTTCGGTCAATAATCATAGTATATTATATACTAGTTTCGGTCAAAAAAATCAAATTTAATTGGGGACTATTTGAAATGATACGAGACTTTTCAGACAATTTATATATGTTAAGAGGGAAGGTTAGGTTGGATTTCCATTAAAAAAATTCATCTGAAAACTAGATTCTATGAAACTTTTCGAAATGCAAGTTGAGGTCACAAAATCTTAACATATTATACACTAGTTTATACTAGTTTCGGTCAAAAATCAAATTAAATCGGGGATTGTTCGAAATGATACGAAACTTCACATATCATTTTTATATTTTACAAGGGAAGGTTATGATGGAAGTCTATGCAATATATCATCGGAAAATTAGATTCTATGAAACTTTTCGAAAAGCAAGTTTCGGTCAAAAAAATCAAATTTAATTTGGGACTATTTGAAATGATACGAGACTTTACAGATCATTTATATATTTTACGAGGTATGGTTATGATGGAAGTCCATGAAAAAAATCATCGGAAAATTAGATTCTATGAAACTTTTCGAAATGCAAGTTTCGGTCGAAAATCAAAGTATATTATACACTAGTTGCGGTCGAAAAAAATTAAATTAAATTGGGAACTATTTGAAATGATACGAGACTTTTCAGATCATTTTTATATGTTAAGAGGGAAGGTTATGATGGAAGCCCATGCAAAACAATCATCTGAAAACTAGAATCTATGAAACTTTTCGAAATGCAAGTTTCGGTCGAAAAATCATAACATTATATACACTAGTTTACACTAGTTTCTGTCAAATATCAAATTAAATCAGGGACTATTCAAAATGATACGAAACTTCACATATCATTTATATATTTTAAGAGGGAAGCTTATGATGGAAGTCCATGCAAAAAATATCTAAAAATTAGATTCTATGTAACTTTTCGAAATGCAAGTTTATGTCAAAAACATAGTATATAATACACTAGTTTCGGTAAAAAAATCAAATTTAATTGGGGACTATTTGAAGTGATACGAGACTTTTCTGATCATTTATATATGTTAAGAGGGAAGGTTATGATGGAAGTCCATGCAAAAAATCATCTGAAAACTAGATTCTATGAAACTTTTCTAAATGCAAGTTTCGGTCAATAATCATAGTATATTATATACTAGTTTCGGTCAAAAAAATCAAATTTAATTGGGGACTATTTGAAATGATACGAGACTTTTCAGACAATTTATATATGTTAAGAGGGAAGGTTAGGTTGGATTTCCATTAAAAAAATTCATCTGAAAACTAGATTCTATGAAACTTTTCGAAATGCAAGTTGAGGTCACAAAATCTTAACATATTATACACTAGTTTATACTAGTTTCGGTCAAAAATCAAATTAAATCGGGGATTGTTCGAAATGATACGAAACTTCACATATCATTTTTATATTTTACAAGGGAAGGTTATGATGGAAGTCTATGCAATATATCATCGGAAAATTAGATTCTATGAAACTTTTCGAAAAGCAAGTTTCGGTCAAAAAAATCAAATTTAATTTGGGACTATTTGAAATGATACGAGACTTTACAGATCATTTATATATTTTACGAGGTATGGTTATGATGGAAGTCCATGAAAAAAATCATCGGAAAATTAGATTCTATGAAACTTTTCGAAATGCAAGTTTCGGTCGAAAATCAAAGTATATTATACACTAGTTGCGGTCGAAAAAAATTAAATTAAATTGGGAACTATTTGAAATGATACGAGACTTTTCAGATCATTTTTATATGTTAAGAGGGAAGGTTATGATGGAAGCCCATGCAAAACAATCATCTGAAAACTAGAATCTATGAAACTTTTCGAAATGCAAGTTTCGGTCGAAAAATCATAACATTATATACACTAGTTTACACTAGTTTCTGTCAAATATCAAATTAAATCAGGGACTATTCAAAATGATACGAAACTTCACATATCATTTATATATTTTAAGAGGGAAGCTTATGATGGAAGTCCATGCAAAAAATATCTAAAAATTAGATTCTATGTAACTTTTCGAAATGCAAGTTTATGTCAAAAACATAGTATATAATACACTAGTTTCGGTAAAAAAATCAAATTTAATTGGGGACTATTTGAAGTGATACGAGACTTTTCTGATCATTTATATATGTTAAGAGGGAAGGTTATGATGGAAGTCCATGCAAAAAATCATCTGAAAACTAGATTCTATGAAACTTTTCTAAATGCAAGTTTCGGTCAATAATCATAGTATATTATATACTAGTTTCGGTCAAAAAAATCAAATTTAATTGGGGACTATTTGAAATGATACGAGACTTTTCAGACAATTTATATATGTTAAGAGGGAAGGTTAGGTTGGATTTCCATTAAAAAAATTCATCTGAAAACTAGATTCTATGAAACTTTTCGAAATGCAAGTTGAGGTCACAAAATCTTAACATATTATACACTAGTTTATACTAGTTTCGGTCAAAAATCAAATTAAATCGGGGATTGTTCGAAATGATACGAAACTTCACATATCATTTATATATTTTACAAGGGAAGGTTATGATGGAAGTCTATGCAATATATCATCGGAAAATTAGATTCTATGAAACTTTTCGAAAAGCAAGTTTCGGTCAAAAAAATCAAATTTAATTTGGGACTATTTGAAATGATACGAGACTTTACAGATCATTTATATATTTTACGAGGTATGGTTATGATGGAAGTCCATGAAAAAATCATCGGAAAATTAGATTCTATGAAACTTTTCGAAATGCAAGTTTCGGTCGAAAATCAAAGTATATTATACACTAGTTGCGGTCGAAAAAAATTAAATTAAATTGGGAACTATTTGAAATGATACGAGACTTTTCAGATCATTTTTATATGTTAAGAGGGAAGGTTATGATGGAAGCCCATGCAAAAAAAGCATCTGAAAACTAGAATCTATGAAACTTTTCGAAATGCATGTTTTTGTCGAAAAATCATAACATTATATACACTAGTTTACACTAGTTTCTGTCAAAAATCAAATTAAATCAGGGTCTATTTGAAATGATACGAAACTTCACATATCATTTATATATTTTAAGAGGGAAGCTTATGATGGAAGTCCATGCAAAAAATATCTAAAAAATAGATTCTATGTAACTTTTCGAAATGCAAGTTTATGTCAAAAATCATAGTATATTATACACTAGTTTCGGTAAAAAAATCAAATTTAATTCGGGACTATTTGAAATGATACGAGACTTTTTTGATCATTTATATATGTTAAGAGGGAAGGTTATGATGGAAGTCCATGCAAAAAATCATCTGAAAACTAGATTCTATGAAACTTTTCTAAATGCAAGTTTCGGTCAAAAATCAAAGTATATTATACACTAGTTTCGGTCAAAAAAATCAAATTTCGTTGGGGACTAATTGAAATGATACGAGACTTTTCTGATCATTTATATATGTTATGAGGGAAGGTTATGATGGAAGTCCATGCAAAAAATCATCTGAAAACTAGATTCTATGAAACTTTTCGAAATGCAAGTTTCGGTCAAAAAATCATAACATTATATACACTAGTTTACAGTAGTTTTTGTCAAATATCAAATTAAATCAGGGACTATTCGAAATGATACGAAACTTCACATTTATTTAAATATTTTAAGAGGGAAGCTTATGATGGAAGTCCATGCAAAAAATATCTAAAAATTAGATTCTATATAACTTTTCGAAATGCAAGTTTATGTCAAAAATCATAGTATATAATACACTAGTTTCGGTAAAAAAATCAAATTTAATTGGGGACTATTTGAAGTGAAACGAGACTTTTCTGATCATTTATATATGTTAAGAGGGAAGGTTATGATGGAAGTCCATGCAAAAAATCATCTGAAAACTAGATTCTATGAAACTTTTCTAAATGCAAGTTTCGGTCAATAATCATAGTATATTATATACTAGTTTCGGTCAAAAAAATCAAATTTAATTGGGGACTATTTGAAATGATACGAGACTTTTCAGACCATTTATATATGTTTAGAGGGAAGGTTAGGTTGGATTTCCATTAAAAAAATTCATCTGAAAACTAGATTCTATGAAACTTTTCGAAATGCAAGTTGCGGTCACAAAATCTTAACATATTATACACTAGTTTATACTAGTTTCGGTCAAAAATCAAATTAAATCGGGGATTGTTCGAAATGATACGAAACTTCAGAAATCATTTATATATTTTACAAGGGAAGGTTATGATGGAACTCTATACAATATATCATCGGAAAATTAGATTCTATGAAACTTTTCGAAAAGCAAGTTTCGGTCAAAAAAATCAAATTTAATTTGGGACTATTTGAAATGATACGAGACTTTACAGATCATTTATATATTTTACGAGGTATGGTTATGATGGAAGTCCATGAAAAAAATCATCGGAAAATTAGATTCTATGAAACTTTTCGAAATGCAAGTTTCGGTCGAAAATCAAAGTATATTATACACTAGTTGCGGTCGAAAAAAATTAAATTAAATTGGGAACTATTTGAAATGATACGAGACTTTTCAGATCATTTTTATATGTTAAGAGGGAAGGTTATGATGGAAGCCCATGCAAAAAAAGCATCTGAAAACTAGAATCTATGAAACTTTTCGAAATGCATGTTTTTGTCGAAAAATCATAACATTATATACACTAGTTTACACTAGTTTCTGTCAAAAATCAAATTAAATCAGGGTCTATTTGAAATGATACGAAACTTCACATATCATTTATATATTTTAAGAGGGAAGCTTATGATGGAAGTCCATGCAAAAAATATCTAAAAAATAGATTCTATGTAACTTTTCGAAATGCATGTTTATGTCAAAAATCATAGTATATTATACACTAGTTTCGGTAAAAAAATCAAATTTAATTCGGGACTATTTGAAATGATACGAGACTTTTTTGATCATTTATATATGTTAAGAGGGAAGGTTATGATGGAAGTCCATGCAAAAAATCATCTGAAAACTAGATTCTATGAAACTTTTCTAAATGCAAGTTTCGGTCAAAAATCAAAGTATATTATACACTAGTTTCGGTCAAAAAAATCAAATTTCGTTGGGGACTAATTGAAATGATACGAGACTTTTCTGATCATTTATATATGTTATGAGGGAAGTTTATGATGGAAGTCCATGCAAAAAATCATCTGAAAACTAGATTCTATGAAACTTTTCGAAATGCAAGTTTCGGTCAAAAAATCATAACATTATATACACTAGTTTACAGTAGTTTTTGTCAAATATCAAATTAAATCAGGGACTATTCGAAATGATACGAAACTTCACATTCATTTAAATATTTTAAGAGGGAAGCTTATGATGGAAGTCCATGCAAAAAATATCTAAAAATTAGATTCTATATAACTTTTCGAAATACAAGTTTATGTCAAAAATCATAGTATATAATACACTAGTTTCGGTAAAAAAAATCAAATTTAATTGGGGACTATTTGAAGTGAAACGAGACTTTTCTGATCATTTATATATGTTAAGAGGGAAGGTTATGATGGAAGTCCATGCAAAAAATCATCTGAAAACTAGATTCTATGAAACTTTTCTAAATGCAAGTTTCGGTCAATAATCATAGTATATTATATACTAGTTTCGGTCAAAAAAATCAAATTTAATTGGGGACTATTTGAAATGATACGAGAATTTTCAGACCATTTATATATGTTTAGAGGGAAGGTTAGGTTGGATTTCCATTAAAAAAATTCATCTGAAACTAGATTCTATGAAACTTTTCGAAATGCAAGTTGCGGTCACAAAATCTTAACATATTATACACTAGTTTATACTAGTTTCGGTCAAAAATCAAATTAAATCGGGGAGTGTTCGAAATGATACGAAACTTCACAAATCATTTATATATTTTACAAGGGAAGGTTATGATGGAAGTCTATACAATATATCATCGGAAAATTAGATTCTATGAAACTTTTCGAAAAGCAAGTTTCGGTCAAAAAAATCAAATTTAATTTGGGACTATTTGAAATGATACGAGACTTTACAGATCATTTATATATTTTACGAGGTATGGTTATGATGGAAGTCCATGAAAAAAATTATCGGAATATTAGATTCTATGAAACTTTTCGAAATGCAAGTTTCGGTCAAAAATCAAAGTATATTATACACTAGTTGCGGTCGAAAAAAATTAAATTAAATTGGGAACTATTTGAAATGATACGAGACTTTTCATATCATTTTTCAATGTTAAGAGGGAAGGTTATGATGGAAGCCCATGCAAAAAAAGCATCTGAAAACTAGAATCTATGAAACTTTTCGAAATGCATGTTTTGGTCGAAAAATCATAACATTATATACACTAGTTTACACTAGTTTCTGTCAAAAATCAAATTAAATCAGGGTCTATTCGAAATGATACGAAACTTCACATATCATTTATATATTTTAAGAGGGAAGCTTATGATGGAAGTCCATGCAAAAAATATCTAAAAAATAGATTCTATGTAACTTTTCGAAATGCAAGTTTATGTAAAAAATCATAGTATATTATACACTAGTTTCGGTAAAAAAATCAAATTTAATTCGGGACTATTTGAAATGATACGAGACTTTTTTGATCATTTATTTATGTTAAGAGGGAAGGTTATGATGGAAGTCCATGCAAAAAATCATCTGAAAACTAGATTCTATGAAACTTTTCTAAATGCAAGTTTCGGTCAAAAATCAAATTATATTATACACTAGTTTCGGTCAAAAAAATCAAATTTCGTTGCGGAATAATTGAAATGATACGAGACTTTTCTGATCATTTATATATGTTATGAGGGAAGGTTATGATGGAAGTCCATGCAAATAATCATCTGAAAACTAGATTCTATGAAACTTTTCGAAATGCAAGTTTCGGTCAAAAAATCATAACATTATATACACTAGTTTACAGTAGTTTTTGTCAAATATTAAATTAAATCAGGGACTATTCGAAATGATACGAAACTTCACATATCATTTAAATATTTTAAGAGGGAAGCTTATGATGGAAGTCCATGAAAAAATTATCTAAAATTAGATTCTATGTAACTTTTCGAAATGCAAGTTTATGTCAAAAATCATAGTATATAATACACTAGTTTCGGTAAAAAAAAATCAAATTTAATTGGGGACTATTTGAAGTGATACGAGACTTTTCTGATCATTTATATATGTTAAGAGGGAAGGTTATGATGGAAGTCCATGCAAAAAATCATCTGAAAACTAGATTCTATGAAACTTTTCTAAATGCAAGTTTCGGTCAATAATCATAGTATATTATATACTAGTTTCGGTCAAAAAAATCAAATTTAATTGGGGACTATTTGAAATGATACGAGACTTTTCAGACCATTTATATATGTTAAGAGGGAAGGTTAGGTTGGATTTCCATTAAAATAATTCATCTGAAAACTAGATTCTATGAAACTTTTCGAAATGCAAGTTGCGGTCACAAAATCATAACATATTATACATTAGTTTATACTAGTTTCGGTCAAAAATCAAATTAAATCGGGGATTGTTCGAAATGATACGAAACTTCACATATCATTTATATATTTTACAAGGGAAGGTTATGATGGACGTCTATGCAATATATCATCGGAAAATTAGATTCTATGAAACTTTTCGAAAAGCAAATTTTGGTCAAAAATTAAAGTATATTATACACTAGTTTCGGTCAAAAAAATCAAATTTAATTTGGGACTATTTGAAATGATACGAGACTTTAGAGATCATTTATATATTTTACGAGGTATGGTTATGATGGAAGTCCATGAAAAAAATCATCGGAAAATTAGATTCTATGAAACTTTTCAAAATGCAAGTTTGGTCAAAAATCAAAGTATATTATACACTAGTTGCGGTCGAAAAAAATTAAATTTAATTGGGAACTATTTGAAATGATACGAGACTTTTCAGATCATTTTTATATGTTAAGAGGGAAGGTTATGATGGAAGCCCATGCAAAAAAAGCATCTGAAAACTAGAATCTATGAAACTTTTCTAAATGCATGTTTCGGTCGAAAAATCATAACATTATATACACTAGTTTCTGTCAAAAATCAAATTAAATCAGGGACTATTCGAAATGATACGAAACTTCACATATCATTTAAATATTTTAAGAGGGAAGCTTATGATGGAAGTCCATGCAAAAAATATCTAAAAATTAGATTCTATGTAACTTTTCGAAATGCAAGTTTATGTCAAAAATCATAGTATATAATACACTAGTTTCGGTAAAAAAATCAAATTTAATTGGGGACTATTTGAAGTGATACGAGACTTTTCTGATCATTTATATATGTTAAGAGGGAAGGTTAGGTTGGATTTCCATTAAAAAAATTCATCTGAAAACTAGATTCTATGAAACTTTTCGAAATGCAAGTTGAGGTCACAAAATCTTAACATATTATACACTAGTTTATACTAGTTTCGGTCAAAAATCCAATTAAATCGGGGATTGTTCGAAATGATACGAAACTTCACATATCATTTATATATTTTACAAGGGAAGGTTATGATGGAAGTCTATGCAATATATCATCGGAAAATTAGATTCTATGAAACTTTTCGAAAAGCAAGTTTCGGTCAAAAAAATCAAATTTAATTTGGGACTATTTGAAATGATACGAGACTTTACAGATCATTTATATATTTTACGAGGTATGGTTATGATGGAAGTCCATGAAAAAAATCATCGGAAAATTAGATTCTATGAAACTTTTCGAAATGCAAGTTTCGGTCGAAAATCAAAGTATATTATACACTAGTTGCGGTCGAAAAAAATTAAATTAAATTGGGAACTATTTGAAATGATACGAGACTTTTCAGATCATTTTTATATGTTAAGAGGGAAGGTTATGATGGAAGCCCATGCAAAAAAAGCATCTGAAAACTAGAATCTATGAAACTTTTCGAAATGCATGTTTTTGTCGAAAAATCATAACATTATATACACTAGTTTACACTAGTTTCTGTCAAAAATCAAATTAAATCAGGGTCTATTTGAAATGATACGAAACTTCACATATCATTTATATATTTTAAGAGGGAAGCTTATGATGGAAGTCCATGCAAAAAATATCTAAAAAATAGATTCTATGTAACTTTTCGAAATGCAAGTTTATGTCAAAAATCATAGTATATTATACACTAGTTTCGGTAAAAAAATCAAATTTAATTCGGGACTATTTGAAATGATACGAGACTTTTTTGATCATTTATATATGTTAAGAGGGAAGGTTATGATGGAAGTCCATGCAAAAAATCATCTGAAAACTAGATTCTATGAAACTTTTCTAAATGCAAGTTTCGGTCAAAAATCAAAGTATATTATACACTAGTTTCGGTCAAAAAAATCAAATTTCGTTGGGGACTAATTGAAATGATACGAGACTTTTCTGATCATTTATATATGTTATGAGGGAAGGTTATGATGGAAGTCCATGCAAAAAATCATCTGAAAACTAGATTCTATGAAACTTTTCGAAATGCAAGTTTCGGTCAAAAAATCATAACATTATATACACTAGTTTACAGTAGTTTTTGTCAAATATCAAATTAAATCAGGGACTATTCGAAATGATACGAAACTTCACATTCATTTAAATATTTTAAGAGGGAAGCTTATGATGGAAGTCCATGCAAAAAATATCTAAAAATTAGATTCTATATAACTTTTCGAAATGCAAGTTTATGTCAAAAATCATAGTATATAATACACTAGTTTCGGTAAAAAAATCAAATTTAATTGGGGACTATTTGAAGTGATACGAGACTTTTCTGATCATTTATATATGTTAAGAGGGAAGGTTATGATGGAAGTCCATGCAAAAAATCATCTCAAAACTAGATTCTATGAAACTTTTCTAAATGCAAGTTTCGGTCAATAATCATAGTATATTATATACTAGTTTCGGTCAAAAAAAATCAAATTTAATTGGGGACTATTTGAAATGATACGAGACTTTTCAGACCATTTATATATGTTTAGAGGGAAGGTTAGGTTGGATTTCCATTAAAAAAATTCATCTGAAAACTAGATTCTATGAAACTTTTCGAAATGCAAGTTGCGGTCACAAAATCTTAACATATTATACACTAGTTTATACTAGTTTCGGTCAAAAATCAAATTAAATCGGGGATTGTTCGAAATGATACGAAACTTCACAAATCATTTATATATTTTACAAGGGAAGGTTATGATGGAAGTCTATACAATATATCATCGGAAAATTAGATTCTATGAAACTTTTCGAAAAGCAAGTTTCGGTCAAAAAAATCAAATTTAATTTGGGACTATTTGAAATGATACGAGACTTTACAGATCATTTATATATTTTACGAGGTATGGTTATGATGGAAGTCCATGAAAAAAATTATCGGAATATTAGATTCTATGAAACTTTTCGAAATGCAAGTTTCGGTCAAAAATCAAAGTATATTATACACTAGTTGCGGTCGAAAAAAATTAAATTAAATTGGGAACTATTTGAAATGATACGAGACTTTTCATATCATTTTTCAATGTTAAGAGGGAAGGTTATGATGGAAGCCCATGCAAAAAAAGCATCTGAAAACTAGAATCTATGAAACTTTTCGAAATGCATGTTTTGGTCGAAAAATCATAACATTATATACACTAGTTTACACTAGTTTCTGTCAAAAATCAAATTAAATCAGGGTCTATTCGAAATGATACGAAACTTCACATATCATTTATATATTTTAAGAGGGAAGCTTATGATGGAAGTCCATGCAAAAAATATCTAAAAAATAGATTCTATGTAACTTTTCGAAATGCAAGTTTATGTAAAAAATCATAGTATATTATACACTAGTTTCGGTAAAAAAATCAAATTTAATTCGGGACTATTTGAAATGATACGAGACTTTTTTGATCATTTATTTATGTTAAGAGGGAAGGTTATGATGGAAGTCCATGCAAAAAATCATCTGAAAACTAGATTCTATGAAACTTTTCTAAATGCAAGTTTCGGTCAAAAATCAAATTATATTATACACTAGTTTCGGTCAAAAAAATCAAATTTCGTTGGGGAATAATTGAAATGATACGAGACTTTTCTGATCATTTATATATGTTATGAGGGAAGGTTATGATGGAAGTCCATGCAAAAAATCATCTGAAAACTAGATTCTATGAAACTTTTCGAAATGCAAGTTTCGGTCAAAAAATCATAACATTATATACACTAGTTTACAGTAGTTTTTGTCAAATATTAAATTAAATCAGGGACTATTCGAAATGATACGAAACTTCACATATCATTTAAATATTTTAAGAGGGAAGCTTATGATGGAAGTCCATGAAAAAATTATCTAAAATTAGATTCTATGTAACTTTTCGAAATGCAAGTTTATGTCAAAAATCATAGTATATAATACACTAGTTTCGGTAAAAAAAATCAAATTTAATTGGGGACTATTTGATGTGATACGAGACTTTTCTGATCATTTATATATGTTAAGAGGGAAGGTTATGATGGAAGTCCATGCAAAAAATCATCTGAAAACTAGATTCTATGAAACTTTTCTAAATGCAAGTTTCGGTCAATAATCATAGTATATTATATACTAGTTTCGGTCAAAAAAATCAAATTTAATTGGGGACTATTTGAAATGATACGAGACTTTTCAGACCATTTATATATGTTAAGAGGGAAGGTTAGGTTGGATTTCCATTAAAATAATTCATCTGAAAACTAGATTCTATGAAACTTTTCGAAATGCAAGTTGCGGTCACAAAATCATAACATATTATACATTAGTTTATACTAGTTTCGGTCAAAAATCAAATTAAATCGGGGATTGTTCGAAATGATACGAAACTTCACATATCATTTATATATTTTACAAGGGAAGGTTATGATGGACGTCTATGCAATATATCATCGGAAAATTAGATTCTATGAAACTTTTCGAAAAGCAAATTTTGGTCAAAAATTAAAGTATATTATACACTAGTTTCGGTCAAAAAAATCAAATTTAATTTGGGACTATTTGAAATGATACGAGACTTTAGAGATCATTTATATATTTTACGAGGTATGGTTATGATGGAAGTCCATGAAAAAAATCATCGGAAAATTAGATTCTATGAAACTTTTCAAAATGCAAGTTTGGTCAAAAATCAAAGTATATTATACACTAGTTGCGGTCGAAAAAAATTAAATTTAATTGGGAACTATTTGAAATGATACGAGACTTTTCAGATCATTTTTATATGTTAAGAGGGAAGGTTATGATGGAAGCCCATGCAAAAAAAGCATCTGAAAACTAGAATCTATGAAACTTTTCTAAATGCATGTTTCGGTCGAAAAATCATAACATTATATACACTAGTTTCTGTCAAAAATCAAATTAAATCAGGGACTATTCGAAATGATACGAAACTTCACATATCATTTAAATATTTTAAGAGGGAAGCTTATGATGGAAGTCCATGCAAAAAATATCTAAAAATTAGAATCTATGTAACTTTTCGAAATGCAAGTTTATGTCAAAAATCATAGTATATAATACACTAGTTTCGGTAAAAAAAATCAAATTTAATTGTGGACTATTTGAAGTGATACGAGACTTTTCTGATCATTTATATATGTTAAGAGGGAAGGTTATGATGGAAGTCCATGCAAAAAATCATCTGAAAACTAGATTCTATGAAACTTTTCTAAATGCAAGTTTCGGTCAATAATCATAGTATATTATATACTAGTTTCGGTCAAAAAAATCAAATTTAATTGGGGACTATTTGAAATGATACGAGACTTTTCAGACCATTTATATATGTTAAGAGGGAAGGTTAGGTTGGATTTCCATTAAAAAAATTCATCTGAAAACTAGATTCTATGAAGCTTTTCGAAATGCAAGTTGCGGTCACAAAATCATAACATATTATACACTAGTTTATACTAGTTTCGGTCAAAAATAAAATTAAATCGGGGATTGTTCGAAATTATACGAAACTTCACATATCATTTATATATTTTACAAGGGAAGGTTATGATGGAAGTCTATGCAATATATCATCGGAAAATTAGATTCTATGAAACTTTTCGAAAAGCAAGTTTCGGTCAAAAATTAAAGTATATTATACACTAGTTTCGGTCAAAAAAATCAAATTTAATTTGGGACTATTTGAAATGATACGAGACTTTACAGATCATTTATATATTTTACGTGGTATGGTTATGATGGAAGTCCATGAAAAAAATCATCGGAAAATTAGATTCTATGAAACTTTTCGAAATGCAAGTTTCGGTCAAAAATCAAAGTATATTATACACTAGTTGCGGTCGAAAAAAATTAAATTAAATTGGGAACTATTTGAAATGATACGAGACTCTTCAAATCATTTTTATATGTTAAGAGGGAAGGTTATGATGGAAGCCCTTGCAAAAAAAGCATCTGAAAACTAGAATCTATGAAACTTTTCGAAATGCATGTTTCGGTCGAAAAATCATAACATTATATACACTAGTTTACACTAGTTTCTGTCAAAAATCAAATTAAATCAGGGACTATTCGAAATGATACGAAACTTCACATATCATTTATATATTTTAAGAGGGAAGCTTATGATGGAAGTCCATGCAAAAAATATCTAAAAAATAGATTCTATGTAACTTTTCGAAATGCAAGTTTATGTCAAAAATCATAGTATATTATACACTAGTTTCGGTACAAAAATCAAATTTAATTGGGGACTATTTGAAATGATACGAGACTTTTCTGATCATTTATATATGTTAAGAGGGAAGGTTATGATGGAAGTCCATGCAAAAAATCATCTGAAAACTAGATTCTATGAAACTTTTCTAAATGCAAGTTTCGGTCAAAAATCAAAGTATATTATACACTAGTTTCGGTCAAAAAAATCAAATTTCGTTGGGGATTAATTGAAATGATACGAGACTTTTCTGATAATTTATATATGTTATGAGGGAAGGTTATGATGGAAGTCCATGCAAAAAATCATCTGAAAACTAGATTCTATGAAACTTTTCGAAATGCAAGTTTCGGTCTAAAACTCATAACATTATATACACTAGTTTACAGTAGTTTTTGTCAAATATCAAATTAAATCAGGGACTATTCGAAATGATACGAAACTTCACATATCATTTAAATATTTTAAGAGGGAAGCTTATGATGGAAGTCCATGAAAAAATTATCTAAAAATTAGATACTATGTAACTTTTCGAAATGCAAGTTTATGTCAAAAATCATAGTATATAATACACTAGTTTCGGTAAAAAAATCAAATTTAATTGGGGACTATTTGAAGTGATACGAGACTTTTCTGATCATTTATATATGTTAAGAGGGAAGGTTATGATGGAAGTCCATGCAAAAAATCATCTGAAAACTAGATTCTATGAAACTTTTCTAAATGCAAGTTTCGGTCAATAATCATAGTATATTATATACTAGTTTCGGTCAAAAAAATCAAATTTAATTGGGGACTATTTGAAATGATACGAGACTTTTCAGACCATTTATATATGTTAAGAGGGAAGGTTAGGTTGGATTTCCATTAAAAAAATTCATCTGAAAACTAGATTCTATGAAACTTTTCAAAATGCAAGTTGCGGTCACAAAATCATAACATATTATACACTAGTTTATACTAGTTTCGGTCAAAAATCAAATTAAATTGGGGATTGTTCGAAATGATACGAAACTTCACATATCATTTATATATTTTACAAGGGAAGGTTATGATGGAAGTCTATGCAATATATCATCGGAAAATTAGATTCTATGAAACTTTTCGAAAAGCAAGTTTCGGTCAAAAATTAAAGTATATTATACACTAGTTTCGGTCAAAAAAATTAAATTTAATTTGGGACTATTTGAAATGATACGAGACTTTACAGATCATTTATATATTTTACGAGGTATGGTTATGATGGAAGTCCATGAAAAAAATCATCGGAAAATTAGATTCTATGAAACTTTTCAAAATGCAAGTTTCGGTCAAAAATCAAAGTATATTATACACTAGTTGCGGTCGAAAAAAATTAAATTTAATTGGGAACTATTTGAAATGATACGAGACTTTTCAGATCATTTTTATATGTTAAGAGGGAAGGTTATGATGGAAGCCCATGCAAAAAAAGCATATGAAAACTAGAATCTATGAAACTTTTCTAAATGCATGTTTCGGTCGAAAAATCATAACATTATATACACTAGTTTCTTTCAAAAATCAAATTAAATCAGGGACTATTTGAAATGATACGAAACTTCACATATCATTTAAATATTTTAAGAGGGAAGCTTATGATGGAAGTCCATGCAAAAAATATCTAAAAATTAGATTCTATGTAACTTTTCGAAATGCATGTTTATGTCAAAAATCATAGTATATAATACACTAGTTTCGGTAAAAAAAATCAAATTTAATTGGGTACTATTTGAAGTGATACGCGACTTTTCTGATCATTTATATATGTTAAGAGGGAAGGTTATGATGGAAGTCCATGCAAAAAATCATCTGAAAACTAGATTCTATGAAACTTTTCTAAATGCAAGTTTCGGTCAATAATCATAGTATATTATATACTAGTTTCGGTCAAAAAAATCAAATTTAATTGGGGACTATTTGAAATGATACGAGACTTTTCAGACCATTTATATATGTTAAGAGGGAAGGTTAGGTTGGATTTCCATTAAAAAAATTCATCTGAAAACTAGATTCTATGAAACTTTTCGAAATGCAAGTTGCGGTCACAAAATTATAACATATTATACACTAGTTTATACTAGTTTCGGTCAAAAATCAAATTAAATCGGGGATTGTTCGAAATGATACGAAACTTCACATATCATTTATATATTTTACAAGGGAAGGTTATGATGGAAGTCTATGCAATATATCATCGGAAAATTAGATTCTATGAAACTTTTCGAAAAGCAAGTTTCGGTCAAAAATTAAAGTATATTATACACTAGTTTCGGTCAAAAAAATTTAATTTAATTTGGGACTATTTGAAATGATACGAGACTTTACAGATCATTTATATATTTTACGAGGTATGGTTATGATGGAAGTCCATGAAAAAAATCATCGGAAAATTAGATTCTATGAAACTTTTCAAAATGAAAGTTTCGGTCAAAACTCAAAGTATATTATACACTTGTTTCGGTCGAAAAAAATTAAATTTAATTGGGAACTATTTGAAATGATACGAGACTTTTCAGATCATTTTTATATGTTAAGAGGGAAGGTTATGATGGAAGCCCATGCAAAAAAAGCATATGAAAACTAGAATCTATGAAACTTTTCTAAATGCATGTTTCGGTCGAAAAATCATAACATTATATACACTAGTTTCTGTCAAAAATCAAATTAAATCAGGGACTATTTGAAATGATACGAAACTTCACATATCATTTAAATATTTTAAGAGGGAAGCTTATGATGGAAGTCCATGCAAAAAATATCTAAATATTAGATTCTATGTAACTTTTCGAAATGCAAGTTTATGTCAAAAATCATAGTATATAATACACTAGTTTCGGTAAAAAAATCAAATTTAATTGGGGACTATTTGAAGTGATACGAGACTTTTCTGATCATTTATATATGTTAAGAGGGAAGGTTATGATGGAAGTCCATGCAAAAAATCATCTGAAAACTAGATTCTATGAAACTTTTCTAAATGCAAGTTTCGGTCAATAATCATAGTATATTATATACTAGTTTCGGTCAAAAAAATCAAATTTAATTGGGGACTATTTGAAATGATACGAGACTTTTCAGACCATTTATATATGTTAAGAGGGAAGGTTAGGTTGGATTTCCATTAAAAAAATTCATCTGAAAACTAGATTCTATGAAACTTTTCGAAATGCAAGTTGCGGTCACAAAATTATAACATATTATACACTAGTTTATACTAGTTTCGGTCAAAAATCAAATTAAATCGGGGATTGTTCGAAATGATACGAAACTTCACATATCATTTATATATTTTACAAGGGAAGGTTATGATGGAAGTCTATGCAATATATCATCGGAAAATTAGATTCTATGAAACTTTTCGAAAAGCAAGTTTCGGTCAAAAATTAAAGTATATTATACACTAGTTTCGGTCAAAAAAATTAAATTTAATTTGGGACTATTTGAAATGATACGAGACTTTACATATCATTTATATATTTTACGAGGTATGGTTATGATGGAAGTCCATGAAAAAAATCATCGGAAAATTAGATTCTATGAAACTTTTCAAAATGCAAGTTTCGGTCAAAACTCAAAGTATATTATACACTAGTTGCGGTCGAAAAAAATTAAATTAAATTGGGAACTATTTGAAATGATACGAGACTTTTCAGATCATTTTTATATGTTAAGAGGGAAGGTTATGATGGAAGCCCATGCAAAAAAAGCATATGAAAACTAGAATCTATGAAACTTTTCTAAATGTATGTTTCGGTCGAAAAATCATAACATTATATACACTAGTTTCTGTCAAAAATCAAATTAAATCAGGGACTATTTGAAATGATACGAAACTTCACATATCATTTAAATATTTTAAGAGGGAAGCTTATGATGGAAGTCCATGCAAAAAATATCTAAATATTAGATTCTATGTAACTTTTCGAAATGCAAGTTTATGTCAAAAATCATAGTATATAATACACTAGTTTCGGTAAAAAAATCAAATTTAATTGGGGACTATTTGAAGTGATACGAGACTTTTCTGATCATTTATATATGTTAAGAGGGAAGGTTATGATGGAAGTCCATGCAAAAAATCATCTGAAAACTAGATTCTATGAAACTTTTCTAAATGCAAGTTTCGGTCAATAATCATAGTATATTATATACTAGTTTCGGTCAAAAAAATTAAATTTAATTGGGGACTATTTGAAATGATACGAGACTTTTCAGACCATTTATATATGTTAAGAGGGAAGGTTAGGTTGGATTTCCTTTAAAAAAATTCATCTGAAAACTTGATTCTATGAAACTTTTCGAAATGCAAGTTGCGGTCACAAAATCATAACATATTATACACTAGTTTATACTAGTTTCGGTCAAAAATTAAATTAAATTGGGGATTGTTCGAAATTATACGAAACTTCACATATCATTTATATATTTTACAAGGGAAGGTTATGATGGAAGTCTATGCAATATATCATCGGAAAATTAGATTCTATGAAACTTTTCGAAAAGCAAGTTTCGGTCAAAAATTAAAGTATATTATACACTAGTTTCGGTCAAAAAAATCAAATTTAATTTGGGACTATTTGAAATGATACGAGACATTATAGATCATTTATATATTTTACGAGGTATGGTTATGATGGAAGTCCATGAAAAAAATCATCGGAAAATTAGATTCTATGAAACTTTTCGAAATGCAAGTTTCGGTCAAAAATCAAAGTATATTATACACTAGTTGCGGTCGGAAAAAAATTAAATTAAATTGGGAACTATTTGAAATGATACGAGACTTTTCAGATCATTTTTATATGTTAAGAGGGAAGGTTATGATGGAAGCCCATGCAAAAAAAGCATCTGAAAACTAGAATCTATGAAACTTTTCGAAATGCATGTTTCGGTCGAAAAATCATAACATTATATACACTAGTTTACACTAGTTTCTGTCAAAAATCAAATTAAATCAGGGACTATTCGAAATGATACGAAACTTCACATATCATTTATATATTTTAAGAGGGAAGCTTATGATGGAAGTCCATGCAAAAAATATCTAAAAAATAGATTCTATGTAACTTTTCGAAATGCAAGTTTATGTCAAAAATCATAGTATATTATACACTAGTTTCGGTAAAAAAATCAAATTTAATTGGGGACTATTTGAAATGATACGAGACTTTTCTGATCATTTATATATGTTAAGAGGGAAGGTTATGATGGAAGTCCATGCAAAAAATCATCTGAAAACTAGATTCTATGAAACTTTTCTAAATGCAAGTTTCGGTCAAAAATTAAAGTATATTATACACTAGTTTCGGTCAAAAAAATCAAATTTCGTTGGGGACTAATTGAAATGATACGAGACTTTTCTGATCATTTATATAATTATGAGGGAAGTTTATGATGGAAGTCCATGCAAAAAATCATCTGAAAACTAGATTCTATGAAACTTTTCGAAATGCAAGTTTCGGTCTAAAAATCATAACATTATATACACTAGTTTACAGTAGTTTTTGTCAAATATCAAATTAAATCAGGGACTATTCGAAATGATACGAAACTTCACATATCATTTAAATATTTTAAGAGGGAAGCTTATGATTTAAGTCCATGCAAAAATTATCTAAAAATTAGATTCTATGTAACTTTTCGAAATGCAAGTTTATGTCAAAAATCATAGTATATAATACACTAGTTTCTGAAAAAAAATCAAATTTAATTGGGGACTATTTGAAGTGATACGAGACTTTTCTGATCATTTATATATGTTAAGAGGGAAGGTTATGATGGAAGTCCATGCAAAAAATCATCTGAAAACTAGATTCTATGAAACTTTTCTAAATGCAAGTTTCGGTCAATAATCATAGTATATTATATACTAGTTTCGGTCAAAAAAATCAAATTTAATTGGGGACTATTTGAAATGATACGAGACTTTTCAGACCATTTATATATGTTAAGAGGGAAGGTTAGGTTGGATTTCCATTAAAAAAATTCATCTGAAAACTAGATTCTATGAAACTTTTCGAAATGCAAGTTGCGGTCACAAAATCATAACATATTATACACTAGTTTATACTAGTTTCGGTCAAAAATCAAATTAAATCGGGGATTGTTGGAAATGATACGAAACTTCACATATCATTTTTATATTTTACAAGGGAAGGTTATGATGGAAGTCTATGCAATATATCATCGGAAAATTAGATTCTATGAAACTTTTCGAAAAGCAAGTTTCGGTCAAAAATTAAAGTATATTATACACTAGTTTCGGTCAAAAAAATCAAATTTAATTTGGGACTATTTGAAATGATACGAGACTTTACAAATCATTTATATATTTTACGAGGTATGGTTATGATGGAAGTCCATGAAAAAAATCATCGGAAAATTAGATTCTATGAAACTTTTCAAAATGCAAGTTTCGGTCAAAAATCAAAGTATATTATAAACTAGTTGCGGTCGAAAAAAATTAAATTTAATTGGGAACTATTTGAAATGATACGAGACTTTTCAGATCATTTTTATATGTTAAGAGGGAAGGTTATGATGGAAGCCCATGCAAAAAAAGCATATGAAAACTCTATGAAACTTTTCTAAATGCATGTTTCGGTCGAAAAATCATAACATTATATACACTAGTTTCTGTCAAAAATCAAATTAAATCAGGGACTATTTGAAATGATACGAAACTTCACATATCATTTAAATATTTTAAGAGGGAAGCTTATGATGGAAGTCCATGCAAAAAATATCTAAATATTAGATTCTATGTAACTTTTCGAAATGCAAGTTTATGTCAAAAATCATAGTATATAATACACTAGTTTCGGTAAAAAAATCAAATTTAATTGGGGACTATTTGAAGTGATACGAGACTTTTCTGATCATTTATATATGTTAAGAGGGAAGGTTATGATGGAAGTCCATGCAAAAAATCATCTGAAAACTAGATTCTATGAAACTTTTCTAAATGCAAGTTTCGGTCAATAATCATAGTATATTATATACTAGTTTCGGTCAAAAAAATCAAATTTAATTGGGGACTATTTGAAATGATACGAGACTTTTCAGACCATTTATATATGTTAAGAGGGAAGGTTAGGTTGGATTTCCTTTAAAAAAATTCATCTGAAAACTAGATTCTATGAAACTTTTCGAAATGCAAGTTGCGGTCACAAAATCATAACATATTATACACTAGTTTATACTAGTTTCGGTCAAAAATTAAATTAAATTGGGGATTGTTCGAAATTATACGAAACTTCACATATCATTTATATATTTTACAAGGGAAGGTTATGATGGAAGTTTCTGCAATATATCATCGGAAAATTAGATTCTATGAAACTTTTCGAAAAGCAAGTTTCGGTCAAAAATTAAAGTATATTATACACTAGTTTCGGTCAAAAAAATCAAATTTAATTTGGGACTATTTGAAATGATACGAGACATTATAGATCATTTATATATTTTACGAGGTATGGTTATGATGGAAGTCCATGAAAAAAATCATCGGAAAATTAGATTCTATGAAACTTTTCGAAATGCAAGTTTCGGTCAAAAATCAAAGTATATTATACACTAGTTGCGGTCGAAAAAAATTAAATTTAATTGGGAACTATTTGAAATGATACGAGACTTTTCAGATCATTTTTATATGTTAAGAGGGAAGGTTATGATGGAAGCCCATGCAAAAAAAGCATCTGAAAACTAGAATCTATGAAACTTATCTAAATGCATGTTTCGGTCGAAAAATCATAACATTATATACACTAGTTTACACTAGTTTCTGTCAAATATCAAATTAAATCAGGGACTATTCGAAATGATACGAAACTTCACATATCATTTATATATTTTAAGAGGGAAGCTTATGATGGAAGTCCATGCAAAAAATATCCAAAAAATAGATTCTATGTAACTTTTCGAAATGCAAGTTTATGTCAAAAATCATAGTATATTATACACTAGTTTCGGTAAAAAAAATCAAATTTAATTGGGGACTGTTTGAAATGATACGAGACATTTCTGATCATTTATATATGTTAAGAGGGAAGGTTATGATTGAAGTCCATGCAAAAAATCATCTGAAAACTAGATTCTATGAAACTTTTCTAAATGCAAGTTTCGGTCAAAAATTAAAGTATATTATACACTAGGTTCGGTCAAAAAAATCAAATTTCGTTGGGGACTAATTGAAATGATACGAGACTTTTCTGATAATTTATATAATTATGAGGGAAGGTTATGATGGAAGTCCATGCAAAAAATCATCTGAAAACTAGATTCTATGAAACTTTTCGAAATGTAAGTTTCGGTCTAAAAATCATAACATTATATACACTAGTTTACAGTAGTTTTTGTCAAATATCAAATTAAATCAGGGACTATTCGAAATGATACGAAACTTCACATATCATTTAAATAGTTTAAGAGGGAAGCTTATGATGGAAGTCCATGCAAAAATTATCTAAAAATTAGATTCTATGTAACTTTTCGAAATGCAAGTTTATGTCAAAAATCATAGTATATAATACACTAGTTTCGGAAAAAAAATCAAATTTAATTGGGGATTATTTGAAGTGATACGAGACTTTTCTGATCATTTATATATGTTAAGAGGGAAGGTTATGATGGAAGTCCATGCAAAAAATCATCTGAAAACTAGATTCTATGAAACTTTTCTAAATGCAAGTTTCGGTCAATAATCATAGTATATTATATACTAGTTTCGGTCAAAAAAATCAAATTTAATTGGGGACTATTTGAAATGATACGAGACTTTTCAGACCATTTATATATGTTAAGAGGGAAGGTTAGGTTGGATTTCCATTAAAAAAATTCATCTGAAAACTAGATTCTATGAAACTTTTCGAAATGCAAGTTGCGGTCACAAAATCATAACATATTATACACTAGTTTATACTAGTTTCGGTCAAAAATCAAATTAAATCGGGGATTGTTCGAAATGATACGAAACTTCACATATCATTGATATATTTTACAAGGGAAGGTTATGATGGAAGTCCGTGAAAAAAATCATCGGAAAATTAGTTATATATTTTACGAGGTATGGTTATGATGGAAGTCCGTGAAAAAAATCATCGGAAAATTAGATTCTATGAAACTTTTCCAAAAGCAAGTTTCAGTCAAAAATTAAAGTATATTATACACTAGTTGCGGTCGAAAAAAATTAAATTTAATTGGGAACTATTTGAAATGATACGAGACTTTTCAGATCATTTTTATATGTTAAGAGGGAAGGTTATGATGGAAGCCCATGCAAAAAAAGCATCTGAAAACTAGAATCTATGAAACTTTTCGAAATGCATGTTTCGGTCGAAAAATCATAACATTATATACACTAGTTTACACTAGTTTCTGTCAAAAATCAAATTAAATCAGGGACTATTCGAAATGATACGAAATTTCACATATCATTTATATATATTTTAAGAGGGAAGCTTAAGATGGAAGTCCATGCAAAAAATATCTAAAAAATAGATTCTATGTAACTTTTCGAAATGCAAGTTTATGTAAAAAATCATAGTATATTATACACTAGTTTCGGTAAAAAAATCAAATTTAATTGGGGACTATTTGAAATGATACGAGACTTTTCTGATCATTTATATATGTTAAGAGGGAAGGTTATGATGGAAGTCCATGCAAAAAATCATCTGAAAACTAGATTCTATGAAACTTTTCTAAATGCAAGTTTCGGTCAAAAATCAAAGTATATTATACACTAGTTTCGATTAAAAAAATCAAATTTCGTTGGGGACTAATTGAAATGATACGAGACTTTTCTGATCATTTATATATGTTATGAGGGAAGGTTATGATGGAAGTCCATGCAAAAAATCATCTGAAAACTAGATTCTATGAAACTTTTCGAAATGCAAGTTTCGGTCAAAAAATCATAACATTATATACACTAGTTTACATTAGTTTTTGTCAAATATCAAATTAAATCAGGGACTATTCGAAATGATACGAAACTTCACATATCATTTAAATATTTTAAGAGGGAAGCTTATGATGGAAGTCCATGCAAAAATTATCTAAAAATTAGATTCTAAGTAACTTTTCGAAATGCAAGTTTATGTCAAAAATCATAGTATATAATACACTAGTTTCGGAAAAAAAATCAAATTTAATTGGGGACTATTTGAAGTGATACGAGACTTTTCTGATCATTTATATATGTTAAGAGGGAAGGTTATGATGGAAGTCCATGCAAAAAATCATCTGAAAACTAGATTCTATGAAACTTTTCTAAATGCAAGTTTCGGTCAATAATCATAGTATATTATATACTAGTTTCGGTCAAAAAAATCAAATTTAATTGGGGACTATTTGAAATGATACGAGACTTTTCAGACCATTTATATATGTTAAGAGGGAAGGTTAGGTTGGATTTCCATTAAAAAAATTCATCTGAAAACTAGATTCTATGAAACTTTTCGAAATGCAAGTTGCGGTCACAAAATCATAACATATTATACACTAGTTTATACTAGTTTCGGTCAAAAATCAAATTAAATCGGGGATTGTTCGAAATGATACGAAACTTCACATATCATTGATATATTTTACAAGGGAAGGTTATGATGGAAGTCTATGCAATATATCATCGGAAAATTAGATTCTATGAAACTTTTCGAAAAGCAAGTTTCGGTCAAAAATTAAAGTATATTATACACTAGTTTCGGTCAAAAAAATCAAATTTAATTTGGGACTATTTGAAATGATACGAGACTTTACAGATCATTTATATATTTTACGAGGTATGGTTATGATGGAAGTCCGTGAAAAAAATCATAGGAAAATTAGATTCTATGAAACTTTTCCAAATGCAAGTTTCGGTCAAAAATCAAAGTATATTATACACTAGTTGCGGTCGAAAAAAATTAAATTTAATTGGGAACTATTTGAAATGATACGAGACTTTTCAGATCATTTTTATATGTTAAGAGGGAAGGTTATGATGGAAGCCCATGCAAAAAAAGCATCTGAAAACTAGAATCTATGAAACTTTTCGAAATGCATGTTTCGGTCGAAAAATCATAACATTATATACACTAGTTTACACTAGTTTCTGTCAAAAATCAAATTAAATCAGGGACTATTCGAAATGATACGAAACTTCACATATCATTTAAATATTTTAAGAGGGAAGCTTATGATGGAAGTCCATGCAAAAAATATCTAAAAATTAGATTCTATGTAACTTTTCGAAATGCAAGTTTATGTCAAAAATCATAGTATATAATACACTAGTTTCGGTAAAAAAATCAAATTTAATTGGGGACTATTTGAAATGATACGAGACTTTTCTGATCATTTATATATGTTAAGAGGGAAGGTTATGATGGAAGTCCATGCAAAAAATCATCTGAAAACTAGATTCTATGAAACTTTTCTAAATGCAAGTTTCGGTCAAAAATCAAAGTATATTATACACTAGTTTCGATCAAAAAAATCAACTTTCGTTGGGGACTAATTGAAATGATACGAGACTTTTCTGATCATTTATATATGTTATGAGGGAAGGTTATGATGGAAGTCCATGCAAAAAATCATCTGAAAACTAGATTCTATGAAACTTTTCGAAATGCAAGTTTCGGTCAAAAAATCATAACATTATATACACTAGTTTACAGTAGTTTTTGTCAAATATCAAATTAAATCAGGGACTATTCGAAATGATACGAAACTTCACATATCATTTAAATATTTTAAGAGGGAAGCTTATGATGGAAGTCCATGCAAAAATTATCTAAAAATTAGATTCTATGTAACTTTTCGAAATGCAAGTTTATGTCAAAAATCATAGTATATAATACACTAGTTTCGGAAAAAAAATCAAATTTAATTGGGGACTATTTGAAGTGATACGAGACTTTTCTGATCATTTATATATGTTAAGAGGGAAGGTTTTGATGGAAGTCCATGCAAAAAATCATCTGAAAACTAGATTCTATGAAACTTTTCTAAATGCAAGTTTCGGTCAATAATCATAGTATATTATATACTAGTTTCGGTCAAAAAAATCAAATTTAATTGGGGACTATTTGAAATGATACGAGACTTTTCAGACCATTTATATATGTTAAGAGGGAAGGTTAGGTTGGATTTCCATTAAAAAAATTCATCTGAAAACTAGATTCTATGAAACTTTTCGAAATGCAAGTTGCGGTCACAAAATCATAACATATTATACACTAGTTTATACTAGTTTCGGTCAAAACTCAAATTAAATCGGGGATTGTTCGAAATGATACGAAACTTCACATATCATTTATATATTTTACAAGGGAAGGTTATGATGGAAGTCTATGCAATATATCATCGGAAAATTAGATTCTATGAAACTTTTCGAAAAGCAAGTTTCGGTCAAAAATTAAAGTATATTATACACTAGTTTCGGTCAAAAAAATCAAATTTAATTTGGGACTATTTGAAATGATACGAGACTTTACAGATCATTTATATATTTTACGAGGTATGGTTATGATGGAAGTCCGTGAAAAAAATCATAGGAAAATTAGATTCTATGAAACTTTTCCAAATGCAAGTTTCGGTCAAAAATCAAAGTATATTATACATTAGTTGCGGTCGAAAAAAATTAAATTTAATTGGGAACTATTTGAAATGATACGAGACTTTTCAGATCATTTTTATATGTTAAGAGGGAAGGTTATGATGGAAGCCCATGCAAAAAAAGCATCTGAAAACTAGAATCTATGAAACTTTTCGAAATGCATGTTTCGGTCGAAAAATCATAACATTATATACACTAGTTTACACTAGTTTCTGTCAAAAATCAAATTAAATCAGGGACTATTCGAAGTGATACGAAACTTCACATATCATTTATATATTTTAAGAGGGAAGCTTAAGATGGAAGTCCATGCAAAAAATATCTAAAAAATATATTCTATGTAACTTTTCGAAATGCAAGTTTATGTAAAAAATCATAGTATATTATACACTAGTTTCGGTAAAAAAATCAAATTTAATTGGGGACTATTTGAAATGATACGAGACTTTTCTGATCATTTATATATGTTAAGAGGGAAGGTTATGATGGAAGTCCATGCAAAAAATCATCTGAAAACTAGATTCTATGAAACTTTTCTAAATGCAAGTTTCGGTCAAAAATCAAAGTATATTATACACTAGTTTCGATCAAAAAAATCAACTTTCGTTGGGGACTAATTGAAATGATACGAGACTTTTCTGATCATTTATATATGTTATGAGGGAAGGTTATGATGGATGTCCATGCAAAAAATCATCTGAAAACTAGATTCTATGAAACTTTTCGAAATGCAAGTTTCGGTCAAAAAATCATAACATTATATACACTAGTTTACAGTAGTTTTTGTCAAATATCAAATTAAATCAGGGACTATTCGAAATGATACGAAACTTCACATATCATTTAAATATTTTAAGAGGGAAGCTTATGATGGAAGTCCATGCAAAAATTATCTAAAAATTAGATTCTATGTAACTTTTCGAAATGCAAGTTTATGTCAAAAATCATAGTATATAATACACTAGTTTCGGAAAAAAAATCAAATTTAATTGGGGACTATTTGAAGTGATACGAGACTTTTCTGATCATTTATATATGTTAAGAGGGAAGGTTATGATGGAAGTCCATGCAAAAAATCATCTGAAAACTAGATTCTATGAAACTTTTCTAAATGCAAGTTTCGGTCAATAATCATAGTATATTATATACTAGTTTCGGTCAAAAAAATCAAATTTAATTGGGGACTATTTGAAATGATACGAGACTTTTCAGACCATTTATATATGTTAAGAGGGAAGGTTAGGTTGGATTTCCATTAAAAAAATTCATCTGAAAACTAGATTCTATGAAACTTTTCGAAATGCAAGTTGCGGTCACAAAATCATAACATATTACACACTAGTTTATACTAGTTTCGGTCAAAACTCAAATTAAATCGGGGATTGTTCGAAATGATACGAAACTTCACATATCATTTATATATTTTACAAGGGAAGGTTATGATGGAAGTCTATGCAATATATCATCGGAAAATTAGATTTTATGAAACTTTTCGAAAAGCAAGTTTCGGTCAAAAATTAAAGTATATTATACACTAGTTTCGGTCAAAAAAATCAAATTTAATTTGGGACTATTTGAAATGATACGAGACTTTACAGATCATTTATATATTTTACGAGGTATGGTTATGATGGAAGTCCGTGAAAAAAATCATAGGAAAATTAGATTCTATGAAACTTTTCCAAATGCAAGTTTCGGTCAAAAATCAAAGTATATTATACATTAGTTGCGGTCGAAAAAAATTAAATTTAATTGGGAACTATTTGAAATGATACGAGACTTTTCAGATCATTTTTATATGTTAAGAGGGAAGGTTATGATGGAAGCCCATGCAAAAAAAGCATCTGAAAACTAGAATCTATGAAACTTTTCGAAATGCATGTTTCGGTCGAAAAATCATAACATTATATACACTAGTTTACACTAGTTTCTGTCAAAAATCAAATTAAATCAGGGACTATTCGAAGTGATACGAAACTTCACATATCATTTATATATTTTAAGAGGGAAGCTTAAGATGGAAGTCCATGCAAAAAATATCTAAAAAATATATTCTATGTAACTTTTCGAAATGCAAGTTTATGTAAAAAATCATAGTATATTATACACTAGTTTCGGTAAAAAAATCAAATTTAATTGGGGACTATTTGAAATGATACGAGACTTTTCTGATCATTTATATATGTTAAGAGGGAAGGTTATGATGGAAGTCCATGCAAAAAATCATCTGAAAACTAGATTCTATGAAACTTTTCTAAATGCAAGTTTCGGTCAAAAATCAAAGTATATTATACACTAGTTTCGATCAAAAAAATCAACTTTCGTTGGGGACTAATTGAAATGATACGAGACTTTTCTGATCATTTATATATGTTATGAGGGAAGGTTATGATGGATGTCCATGCAAAAAATCATCTGAAAACTAGATTCTATGAAACTTTTCGAAATGCAAGTTTCGGTCAAAAAATCATAACATTATATACACTAGTTTACAGTAGTTTTTGTCAAATATCAAATTAAATCAGGGACTATTCGAAATGATACGAAACTTCACATATCATTTAAATATTTTAAGAGGGAAGCTTATGATGGAAGTCCATGCAAAAATTATCTAAAAATTAGATTCTATGTAACTTTTCGAAATGCAAGTTTATGTCAAAAATCATAGTATATAATACACTAGTTTCGGAAAAAAAATCAAATTTAATTGGGGACTATTTGAAGTGATACGAGACTTTTCTGATCATTTATATATGTTAAGAGGGAAGGTTATGATGGAAGTCCATGCAAAAAATCATCTGAAAACTAGATTCTATGAAACTTTTCTAAATGCAAGTTTCGGTCAATAATCATAGTATATTATATACTAGTTTCGGTCAAAAAAATCAAATTTAATTGGGGACTATTTGAAATGATACGAGACTTTTCAGACCATTTATATATGTTAAGAGGGAAGGTTAGGTTGGATTTCCATTAAAAAAATTCATCTGAAAACTAGATTCTATGAAACTTTTCGAAATGCAAGTTGCGGTCACAAAATCATAACATATTACACACTAGTTTATACTAGTTTCGGTCAAAACTCAAATTAAATCGGGGATTGTTCGAAATGATACGAAACTTCACATATCATTTATATATTTTACAAGGGAAGGTTATGATGGAAGTCTATGCAATATATCATCGGAAAATTAGATTTTATGAAACTTTTCGAAAAGCAAGTTTCGGTCAAAAATTAAAGTATATTATACACTAGTTTCGGTCAAAAAAATCAAATTTAATTTGGGACTATTTGAAATGATACGAGACTTTACAGATCATTTATATATTTTACGAGGTATGGTTATGATGGAAGTCCGTGAAAAAAATCATAGGAAAATTAGATTCTATGAAACTTTTCCAAATGCAAGTTTCGGTCAAAAATCAAAGTATATTATACATTAGTTGCGGTCGAAAAAAATTAAATTTAATTGGGAACTATTTGAAATGATACGAGACTTTTCAGATCATTTTTATATGTTAAGAGGGAAGGTTATGATGGAAGCCCATGCAAAAAAAGCATCTGAAAACTAGAATCTATGAAACTTTTCGAAATGCATGTTTCGGTCGAAAAATCATAACATTATATACACTAGTTTACACTAGTTTCTGTCAAAAATCAAATTAAATCAGGGACTATTCGAAGTGATACGAAACTTCACATATCATTTATATATTTTAAGAGGGAAGCTTCAGATGGAAGTCCATGCAAAAAATATCTAAAAAATATATTCTATGTAACTTTTCGAAATGCAAGTTTATGTAAAAAATCATAGTATATTATACACTAGTTTCGGTAAAAAAATCAAATTTAATTGGGGACTATTTGAAATGATACGAGACTTTTCTGATCATTTATATATGTTAAGAGGGAAGGTTATGATGGAAGTCCATGCAAAAAATCATCTGAAAACTAGATTCTATGAAACTTTTCTAAATGCAAGTTTCGGTCAAAAATCAAAGTATATTATACACTAGTTTCGATCAAAAAAATCAACTTTCGTTGGGGACTAATTGAAATGATACGAGACTTTTCTGATCATTTATATATGTTATGAGGGAAGGTTATGATGGATGTCCATGCAAAAAATCATCTGAAAACTAGATTCTATGAAACTTTTCGAAATGCAAGTTTCGGTCAAAAAATCATAACATTATATACACTAGTTTACAGTAGTTTTTGTCAAATATCAAATTAAATCAGGGACTATTCGAAATGATACGAAACTTCACATATCATTTAAATATTTTAAGAGGGAAGCTTATGATGGAAGTCCATGCAAAAATTATCTAAAAATTAGATTCTATGTAACTTTTCGAAATGCAAGTTTATGTCAAAAATCATAGTATATAATACACTAGTTTCGGAAAAAAAATCAAATTTAATTGGGGACTATTTGAAGTGATACGAGACTTTTCTGATCATTTATATATGTTAAGAGGGAAGGTTATGATGGAAGTCCATGCAAAAAATCATCTGAAAACTAGATTCTATGAAACTTTTCTAAATGCAAGTTTCGGTCAATAATCATAGTATATTATATACTAGTTTCGGTCAAAAAAATCAAATTTAATTGGGGACTATTTGAAATGATACGAGACTTTTCAGACCATTTATATATGTTAAGAGGGAAGGTTAGGTTGGATTTCCATTAAAAAAATTCATCTGAAAACTAGATTCTATGAAACTTTTCGAAATGCAAGTTGCGGTCACAAAATCATAACATATTATACACTAGTTTATACTAGTTTCGGTCAAAACTCAAATTAAATCGGGGATTGTTCGAAATGATACGAAACTTCACATATCATTTATATATTTTACAAGGGAAGGTTATGATGGAAGTCTATGCAATATATCATCGGAAAATTAGATTTTATGAAACTTTTCGAAAAGCAAGTTTCGGTCAAAAATTAAAGTATATTATACACTAGTTTCGGTCAAAAAAATCAAATTTAATTTGGGACTATTTGAAATGATACGAGACTTTACAGATCATTTATATATTTTACGAGGTATGGTTATGATGGAAGTCCGTGAAAAAAATCATAGGAAAATTAGATTCTATGAAACTTTTCCAAATGCAAGTTTCGGTCAAAAATCAAAGTATATTATACATTAGTTGCGGTCGAAAAAAATTAAATTTAATTGGGAACTATTTGAAATGATACGAGACTTTTCAGATCATTTTTATATGTTAAGAGGGAAGGTTATGATGGAAGCCCATGCAAAAAAAGCATCTGAAAACTAGAATCTATGAAACTTTTCGAAATGCATGTTTCGGTCGAAAAATCATAACATTATATACACTAGTTTACACTAGTTTCTGTCAAAAATCAAATTAAATCAGGGACTATTCGAAGTGATACGAAACTTCACATATCATTTATATATTTTAAGAGGGAAGCTTAAGATGGAAGTCCATGCAAAAAATATCAAAAAAATATATTCTATGTAACTTTTCGAAATGCAAGTTTATGTAAAAAATCATAGTATATTATACACTAGTTTCGGTAAAAAAATCAAATTTAATTGGGGACTATTTGAAATGATACGAGACTTTTCTGATAATTTATATATGTTAAGAGGGAAGGTTATGATGGAAGTCCATGCAAAAAATCATCTGAAAACTAGATTCTATGAAACTTTTCTAAATGCAAGTTTCGGTCAAAAATCAAAGTATATTATACACTAGTTTCGATCAAAAAAATCAACTTTCGTTGGGGACTAATTGAAATGATACGAGACTTTTCTGATCATTTATATATGTTATGAGGGAAGGTTATGATGGAAGTCCATGCAAAAAATCATCTGAAAACTAGATTCTATGAAACTTTTCGAAATGCAAGTTTCGGTCAAAAAATCATAACATTATATACACTAGTTTACAGTAGTTTTTGTCAAATATCAAATTAAATCAGGGACTATTCGAAATGATACGAAACTTCACATATCATTTAAATATTTTAAGAGGGAAGCTTATGATGGAAGTCCATGCAAAAATTATCTAAAAATTAGATTCTATGTAACTTTTCGAAATGCAAGTTTATGTCAAAAATCATAGTATATAATACACTAGTTTCGGAAAAAAAATCAAATTTAATTGGGGACTATTTGAAGTGATACGAGACTTTTCTGATCATTTATATATGTTAAGAGGGAAGGTTATGATGGAAGTCCATGCAAAAAATCATCTGAAAACTAGATTCTATGAAACTTTTCTAAATGCAAGTTTCGGTCAATAATCATAGTATATTATATACTAGTTTCGGTCAAAAAAATCAAATTTAATTGGGGACTATTTGAAATGATACGAGACTTTTCAGACCATTTATATATGTTAAGAGGGAAGGTTAGATTGGATTTCCATTAAAAAAATTCATCTGAAAACTAGATTCTATGAAACTTTTCGAAATGCAAGTTGCGGTCACAAAATCATAACATATTATACACTAGTTTATACTAGTTTCGGTCAAAACTCAAATTAAATCGGGGATTGTTCGAAATGATACGAAACTTCACATATCATTTATATATTTTACAAGTGAAGGTTATGATGGAAGTCTATGCAATATATCATCGGAAAATTAGATTCTATGAAACTTTTCGAAAAGCAAGTTTCGGTCAAAAATTAAAGTATATTATACACTAGTTTCGGTCAAAAAAATCAAATTTAATTTGGGACTATTTGAAATGATACGAGACTTTACAGATCATTTATATATTTTACGAGGTATGGTTATGATGGAAGTCCGTGAAAAAAATCATAGGAAAATTAGATTCTATGAAACTTTTCCAAATGCAAGTTTCGGTCAAAAATCAAAGTATATTATACATTAGTTGCGGTCGAAAAAAATTAAATTTAATTGGGAACTATTTGAAATGATACGAGACTTTTCAGATCATTTTTATATGTTAAGAGGGAAGGTTATGATGGAAGCCCATGCAAAAAAAGCATCTGAAAACTAGAATCTATGAAACTTTTCGAAATGCATGTTTCGGTCGAAAAATCATAACATTATATACACTAGTTTACACTAGTTTCTGTCAAAAATCAAATTAAATAAGGGACTATTCGAAATGATACGAAACTTCACATATCATTTATATATTTTAAGAGGGAAGCTTAAGATGGAAGTCCATGCAAAAAATATCTAAAAAATAGATTCTATGTAACTTTTCGAAATGCAAGTTTATGTAAAAAATCATAGTATATTATACACTAGTTTCGGTAAAAAAATCAAATTTAATTGGGGACTATTTGAAATGATACGAGACTTTTCTGATCATTTATATATGTTAAGAGGGAAGGTTATGATGGAAGTCCATGCAAAAAATCATCTGAAAACTAGATTCTATGAAACTTTTCTAAATGCAAGTTTCGGTCAAAAATCAAAGTATATTATACACTAGTTTCGATCAAAAAAATCAAATTTCGTTGGGGACTAATTGAAATGATACGAGACTTTTCTGATCATTTATATATGTTATGAGGGAAGGTTATGATGGAAGTCCATGCAAAAAATCATCTGAAAACTAGATTCTATGAAACTTTTCGAAATGCAAGTTTCGGTCAAAAAATCATAACATTATATACACTAGTTTACAGTAGTTTTTGTCATTTATCAAATTAAATCAGGGACTATTCGAAATGATACGAAACTTCACATATCATTTAAATATTTTAAGAGGGAAGCTTTTGATGGAAGTCCATGCAAAAATTATCTAAAAATTAGATTCTATGTAACTTTTCGAAATGCAAGTTTATGTCAAAAATCATAGTATATAATACACTAGTTTCGGTAAAAAAATCAAATTTAATTGGGGACTATTTGAAGTGATACGAGACTTTTCTGATCATTTATATATGTTAAGAGGGAAGGTTATGATGGAAGTCCATGCAAAAAATCATCTGAAAACTAGATTCTATGAAACTTTTCTAAATGCAAGTTTCGGTCAATAATCATAGTATATTATATACTAGTTTCGGTCAAAAAAATCAAATTTAATTGGGGACTATTTGAAATGATACGAGACTTTTCAGACCATTTATATATGTTAAGAGGGAAGGTTAGGTTGGATTTCCATTAAAAAAATTCATCTGAATACTAGATTCTATGAAACTTTTCGAAATGCAAGTTGCGGTCACAAAATTATAACATATTATACACTAGTTTATACTAGTTTCGGTCAAAAATAAAATTAAATCGGGGATTGTTCGAAATTATACGAAACTTCACATATCATTTATATATTTTACAAGGGAAGGTTATGATGGAAGTCTATGCAATATATCATTGGAAAATTAGATTCTATGAAACTTTTCGAAAAGCAAGTTTCGGTCAAAAATTAAAGTATATTATACACTAGTTTCGGTCAAAAAAATCAAATTTAATTTGGGACTATTTGAAATGATACGAGACTTTATAGATCATTTATATATTTTACGAGGTATGGTTATGATGGAAGTCCATGAAAAAAATCATCGGAAAATTAGATTCTATGAAAATTTTCGAAATGCAAGTTTCGGTCAAAAAATCATAACATTATATACACTAGTTTACAGTAGTTTTTGTCATTTATCAAATTAAATCAGGGACTATTCGAAATGATACGAAACTTCACATATCATTTAAATATTTTAAGAGGGAAGCTTTTGATGGAAGTCCATGCAAAAATTATCTAAAAATTAGATTCTATGTAACTTTTCGAAATGCAAGTTTATGTCAAAAATCATAGTATATAATACACTAGTTTCGGTAAAAAAATCAAATTTAATTGGGGACTATTTGAAGTGATACGAGACTTTTCTGATCATTTATATATGTTAAGAGGGAAGGTTATGATGGAAGTCCATGCAAAAAATCATCTGAAAACTAGATTCTATGAAACTTTTCTAAATGCAAGTTTCGGTCAATAATCATAGTATATTATATACTAGTTTCGGTCAAAAAAATCAAATTTAATTGGGGACTATTTGAAATGATACGAGACTTTTCAGACCATTTATATATGTTAAGAGGGAAGGTTAGGTTGGATTTCCATTAAAAAAATTCATCTGAATACTAGATTCTATGAAACTTTTCGAAATGCAAGTTGCGGTCACAAAATTATAACATATTATACACTAGTTTATACTAGTTTCGGTCAAAAATAAAATTAAATCGGGGATTGTTCGAAATTATACGAAACTTCACATATCATTTATATATTTTACAAGGGAAGGTTATGATGGAAGTCTATGCAATATATCATCGGAAAATTAGATTCTATGAAACTTTTCGAAAAGCAAGTTTCGGTCAAAAATTAAAGTATATTATACACTAGTTTCGGTCAAAAAAATCAAATTTAATTTGGGACTATTTGAAATGATACGAGACTTTATAGATCATTTATATATTTTACGAGGTATGGTTATGATGGAAGTCCATGAAAAAAATCATCGGAAAATTAGATTCTATGAAAATTTTCGAAATGCAAGTTTCAGTCAAAAATCAAAGTATATTATACACTAGTTGCGGTCGAAAAAAAATTAAATTAAATTGGGAACTATTTGAAATGATACGAGACTTTTCAGATCATTTTTATATGTTAAGAGGGAAGGTTATGATGGAAGCCCATGCAAAAAAAGCATCTGAAAACTAGAATCTATGAAACTTTTCGAAATGCATGTTTCGTTCGAAAAATCATAACATTATATACACTAGTTTACACTAGTTTCTGTCAAAAATCAAATTAAATCAGGGACTATTCGAAATGATACGAAACTTCACATATCATTTATATATTTTAAGAGGGAAGCTTAAGATGGAAGTCCATGCAAAAAATATCTAAAAAATAGATTCTATGTAACTTTTCGAAATGCAAGTTTATGTAAAAAATCATAGTATATTATACACTAGTTTCGGTAAAAAAATCAAATTTAATTGGGGACTATTTGAAGTGATACGAGACTTTTCTGATCATTTATATATGTTAAGAGGGAAGGTTATGATGGAAGTCCATGCAAAAAATCATCTGAAAACTAGATTCTATGAAACTTTTCTAAATGCAAGTTTCGGTCAATAATCATAGTATATTATATACTAGTTTCGGTCAAAAAAATCAAATTTAATTGGGGACTATTTGAAATGATACGAGACTTTTCAGACCATTTATATATGTTAAGAGGGAAGGTTAGGTTGGATTTCCATTAAAAAAATTCATCTGAAAACTAGATTCTATGAAACTTTTCGAAATGCAAGTTGCGGTCACAAAATCATAACATATTATACACTAGTTTATACTAGTTTCGGTCAAAACTCAAATTAAATCGGGGATTGTTCGAAATGATACGAAACTTCACATATCATTTATATATTTTACAAGGGAAGGTTATGATGGAAGTCTATGCAATATATCATCGGAAAATTAGATTCTATGAAACTTTTCGAAAAGCAAGTTTCGGTCAAAAATTAAAGTATATTATACACTAGTTTCGGTCAAAAAAATCAAATTTAATTTGGGACTATTTGAAATGATACGAGACTTTACAGATCATTTATATATTTTACGAGGTATGGTTATGATGGAAGTCCGTGAAAAAAATCATAGGAAAATTAGATTCTATGAAACTTTTCCAAATGCAAGTTTCGGTCAAAAATCAAAGTATATTATACATTAGTTGCGGTCGAAAAAAATTAAATTTAATTGGGAACTATTTGAAATGATACGAGACTTTTCAGATCATTTTTATATGTTAAGAGGGAAGGTTATGATGGAAGCCCATGCAAAAAAAGCATCTGAAAACTAGAATCTATGAAACTTTTCGAAATGCATGTTTCGGTCGAAAAATCATAACATTATATACACTAGTTTACACTAGTTTCTGTCAAAAATCAAATTAAATCAGGGACTATTCGAAGTGATACGAAACTTCACATATCATTTATATATTTTATGAGGGAAGCTTAAGATGGAAGTCCATGCAAAAAATATCTAAAAAATATATTCTATGTAACTTTTCGAAATGCAAGTTTATGTAAAAAATCATAGTATATTATACACTAGTTTCGGTAAAAAAATCAAATTTAATTGGGGACTATTTGAAATGATACGAGACTTTTCTGATCATTTATATATGTTAAGAGGGAAGGTTATGATGGAAGTCCATGCAAAAAATCATCTGAAAACTAGATTCTATGAAACTTTTCTAAATGCAAGTTTCGGTCAAAAATCAAAGTATATTATACACTAGTTTCGATCAAAAAAATCAACTTTCGTTGGGGACTAATTGAAATGATACGAGACTTTTCTGATCATTTATATATGTTATGAGGGAAGGTTATGATGGAAGTCCATGCAAAAAATCATCTGAAAACTAGATTCTATGAAACTTTTCGAAATGCAAGTTTCGGTCAAAAAATCATAACATTATATACACTAGTTTACAGTAGTTTTTGTCAAATATCAAATTAAATCAGGGACTATTCGAAATGATACGAAACTTCACATATCATTTAAATATTTTAAGAGGGAAGCTTATGATGGAAGTCCATGCAAAAATTATCTAAAAATTAGATTCTATGTAACTTTTCGAAATGCAAGTTTATGTCAAAAATCATAGTATATAATACACTAGTTTCGGAAAAAAAATCAAATTTAATTGGGGACTATTTGAAGTGATACGAGACTTTTCTGATCATTTATATATGTTTAGAGGGAAGGTTATGATGGAAGTCCATGCAAAAAATCATCTGAAAACTAGATTCTATGAAACTTTTCTAAATGCAAGTTTCGGTCAAAAAATCATAGTATATTATATACTAGTTTCGGTCAAAAAAATCAAATTTAATTGGGGACTATTTGAAATGATACGAGACTTTTCAGACCATTTATATATGTTAAGAGGGAAGGTTAGGTTGGATTTCCATTAAAAAAATTCATCTGAAAACTAGATTCTATGAAACTTTTCGAAATGCAAGTTGCGGTCACAAAATCATAACATATTATACACTAGTTTATACTAGTTTCGGTCAAAAATCAAATTAAATCGGGGATTGTTCGAAATGATACGAAACTTCACATATCATTTATATATTTTACAAGGGAAGGTTATGATGGAAGTCTATGCAATATATCATCGGAAAATTAGATTCTATGAAACTTTTCGAAAAGCAAGTTTCGGTCAAAAATTAAAGTATATTATACACTAGTTTCGGTCAAAAAAATCAAATTTAGTTTGGGACTATTTGAAATGATATGAGACTTTACAGATCATTTATATATTTTACGAGGTATGGTTATGATGGAAGTCCGTGAAAAAAATCATAGGAAAATTAGATTCTATGAAACTTTTCCAAATGCAAGTTTCGGTCAAAAATCAAAGTATATTATACATTAGTTGCGGTCGAAAAAAATTAAATTTAATTGGGAACTATTTGAAATGATACGAGACTTTTCAGATCATTTTTATATGTTAAGAGGGAAGGTTATGATGGAAGCCCATGCAAAAAAAGCATCTGAAAACTAGAATCTATGAAACTTTTCGAAATGCATGTTTCGGTCGAAAAATCATAACATTATATACACTAGTTTACACTAGTTTCTGTCAAAAATCAAATTAAATCAGGGACTATTCGAAATGATACGAAACTTCACATATCATTTATATATTTTAAGAGGGAAGCTTAAGATGGAAGTCCATGCAAAAAATATCTAAAAAATAGATTCTATGTAACTTTTCGAAATGCAAGTTTATGTAAAAAATCATAGTATATTATACACTAGTTTCGGTAAAAAAATCAAATTGAATTGGGGACTATTTGAAATGATACGAGACTTTTCTGATCATTTATATATGTTAAGAGGGAAGGTTATGATGGAAGTCCATGCAAAAAATCATCTGAAAACTAGATTCTATGAAACTTTTCTAAATGCAAGTTTCGGTCAAAAATCAAAGTATATTATACACTAGTTTCGATCAAAAAAATCAAATTTCGTTGGGGACTAATTGAAATGATACGAGACTTTTCTGATCATTTATATATGTTATGAGGGAAGGTTATGATGGAAGTCCATGCAAAAAATCATCTGAAAACTAGATTCTATGAAACTTTTCGAAATGCAAGTTTCGGTCAAAAAATCATAACATTATATACACTAGTTTACAGTAGTTTTTGTCATTTATCAAATTAAATCAGGGACTATTCGAAATGATACGAAACTTCACATATCATTTAAATATTTTAAGAGGGAAGCTTTTGATGGAAGTCCATGCAAAAATTATCTAAAAATTAGATTCTATGTAACTTTTCGAAATGCAAGTTTATGTAAAAAATCATAGTATATAATACACTAGTTTCGGTAAAAAAATCAAATTTAATTGGGGACTATTTGAAGTGATACGAGACTTTTCTGATCATTTATATATGTTAAGAGGGAAGGTTATGATGGAAGTCCATGCAAAAAATCATATGAAAACTAGATTCTATGAAACTTTTCTAAATGCAAGTTTCGGTCAATAATCATAGTATATTATATACTAGTTTCGGTCAAAAAAATCAAATTTAATTGGGGACTATTTGAAATGATACGAGACTTTTCAGACCATTTATATATGTTAAGAGGGAAGGTTAGGTTGGATTTCCATTAAAAAAATTCATCTGAATACTAGATTCTATGAAACTTTTCGAAATGCAAGTTGCGGTCACAAAATTATAACATATTATACACTAGTTTATACTAGTTTCGGTCAAAAATAAAATTAAATCGGGGATTGTTCGAAATTATACGAAACTTCACATATCATTTATATATTTTACAAGGGAAGGTTATGATGGAAGTCTATGCAATATATCATCGGAAAATTAGATTCTATGAAACTTTTCGAAAAGCAAGTTTCGGTCAAAAATTAAAGTATATTATACACTAGTTTCGGTCAAAAAAATCAAATTTAATTTGGGACTATTTGAAATGATACGAGACTTTATAGATCATTTATATATTTTACGAGGTATGGTTATGATGGAAGTCCATGAAAAAAATCATCGGAAAATTAGATTCTATGAAAATTTTCGAAATGCAAGTTTCAGTCAAAAATCAAAGTATATTATACACTAGTTGCGGTCGAAAAAAAATTAAATTAAATTGGGAACTATTTGAAATGATACGAGACTTTTCAGATCATTTTTATATGTTAAGAGGGAAGGTTATGATGGAAGCCCATGCAAAAAAAGCATCTGAAAACTAGAATCTATGAAACTTTTCGAAATGCATGTTTCGGTCGAAAAATCATAACATTATATACACTAGTTTACACTAGTTTCTGTCAAAAATCAAATTAAATCAGGGACTATTCGAAATGATACGAAACTTCACATATCATTTATATATTTTAAGAGGGAAGCTTAAGATGGAAGTCCATGCAAAAAATATCTAAAAAATAGATTCTATGTAACTTTTCGAAATGCAAGTTTATGTAAAAAATCATAGTATATTATACACTAGTTTCGGTAAAAAAATCAAATTTAATTGGGGACTATTTGAAATGATACGAGACTTTTCTGATCATTTATATATGTTAAGAGGGAAGGTTATGATGGAAGTCCATGCAAAAAATCATCTGAAAACTAGATTCTATGAAACTTTTCTAAATGCAAGTTTCGGTCAAAAATCAAAGTATATTATACACTAGTTTCGATCAAAAAAATCAAATTTCGTTGGGGACTAATTGAAATGATACGAGACTTTTCTGATCATTTATATATGTTATGAGGGAAGGTTATGATGGAAGTCCATGCAAAAAATCATCTGAAAACTAGATTCTATGAAACTTTTCGAAATGCAAGTTTCGGTCAAAAAATCATAACATTATATACACTAGTTTACAGTAGTTTTTGTCATTTATCAAATTAAATCAGGGACTATTCGAAATGATACGAAACTTCACATATCATTTAAATATTTTAAGAGGGAAGCTTTTGATGGAAGTCCATGCAAAAATTATCTAAAAATTAGATTCTATGTAACTTTTCGAAATGCAAGTTTATGTCAAAAATCATAGTATATAATACACTAGTTTCGGTAAAAAAATCAAATTTAATTGGGGACTATTTGAAGTGATACGAGACTTTTCTGATCATTTATATATGTTAAGAGGGAAGGTTATGATGGAAGTCCATGCAAAAAATCATCTGAAAACTAGATTCTATGAAACTTTTCTAAATGCAAGTTTCGGTCAATAATCATAGTATATTATATACTAGTTTCGGTCAAAAAAATCAAATTTAATTGGGGACTATTTGAAATGATACGAGACTTTTCAGACCATTTATATATGTTAAGAGGGAAGGTTAGGTTGGATTTCCATTAAAAAAATTCATCTGAATACTAGATTCTATGAAACTTTTCGAAATGCAAGTTGCGGTCACAAAATCATAACATATTATACACTAGTTTATACTAGTTTCGGTCAAAAATAAAATTAAATCGGGGATTGTTCGAAATGATACGAAACTTCACATATCATTTATATATTTTACAAGGGAAGGTTATGATGGAAGTCTATGCAATATATCATCGGAAAATTAGATTCTATGAAACTTTTCGAAAAGCAAGTTTCGGTCAAAAATTAAAGTATATTATACACTAGTTTCGGTCAAAAAAATCAAATTTAATTTGGGACTATTTGAAAAGATACGAGACTTTACATATCATTTATATATTTTACGAGGTATGGTTATGATGGAAGTCCGTGAAAAAAATCATCGGAAAATTAGATTCTATGAAACTTTTCGAAATGCAAGTTTCGGTCAAAAATCAAAGTATATTATACACTAGTTGCGGTCGAAAAAAATTAAATTTAATTGGGAACTATTTGAAATGATACGAGACTTTTCAGATCATTTTTATATGTTAAGAGGGAAGGTTATGATGGAAGCCCATGCAAAAAAAGCATCTGAAAACTAGAATCTATGAAACTTTTCGAAATGCATGTTTCGGTCGAAAAATCATAACATTATATACACTAGTTTACACTAGTTTCTGTCAAAAATCAAATTAAATCAGGGACTATTCGAAATGATACGAAACTTCACATATCATTTATATATTTTAAGAGGGAAGCTTAAGATGTAAGTCCATGCAAAAAATATCTAAAAAATAGATTCTATGTAACTTTTCGAAATGCAAGTTTATGTAAAAAATCATAGTATATTATACACTAGTTTCGGTAAAAAAATCAAATTTAATTGGGGACTATTTGAAATGATACGAGACTTTTCTGATCATTTATATATGTTAAGAGGGAAGGTTATGATGGAAGTCCATGCAAAAAATCATCTGAAAACTAGATTCTATGAAACTTTTCTAAATGCAAGTTTCGGTCAAAAATCAAAGTATATTATACACTAGTTTCGATCAAAAAAATCAAATTTCGTTGGGGACTAATTGAAATGATACGAGACTTTTCTAATCATTTATATATGTTATGAGGGAAGGTTATGATGGAAGTCCATGGAAAAAATCATCTGAAAACTAGATTCTATGAAACTTTTCGAAATGCAAGTTTCGGTCAAAAAATCATAACATTATATACACTAGTTTACACTAGTTTCTGTCAAAAATCAAATTAAATCAGGGACTATTCGAAATGATACGAAACTTCACATATCATTTATATATTTTAAGAGGGAAGCTTAAGATGGAAGTCCATGCAAAAAATATCTAAAAAATAGATTCTATGTAACTTTTCGAAATGCAAGTTTATGTAAAAAATCATAGTATATTATACACTAGTTTCGGTAAAAAAATCAAATTTAATTGGGGACTATTTGAAGTGATGCGAGACTTTTCTGATCATTTATATATGTTAAGAGGGAAGGTTATGATGGAAGTCCATGCAAAAAATCATCTGAAAACTAGATTCTATGAAACTTTTCTAAATGCAAGTTTCGGTCAAAAATCAAAGTATATTATACACTAGTTTCGATCAAAAAAATCAAATTTCGTTGGGGACTAATTGAAATGATACGAGACTTTTCTGATCATTTATATATGTTATGAGGGAAGGTTATGATGGAAGTCCATGCAAAAAATCATCTGAAAACTAGATTCTATGAAACTTTTCGAAATGCAAGTTTCGGTCAAAAAATCATAACATTATATACACTAGTTTACAGTAGTTTTTGTCATTTATCAAATTAAATCAGGGACTATTCGAAATGATACGAAACTTCACATATCATTTAAATATTTTAAGAGGGAAGCTTTTGATGGAAGTCCATGCAAAAATTATCTAAAAATTAGATTCTATGTAACTTTTCGAAATGCAAGTTTATGTCAAAAATCATAGTATATAATACACTAGTTTCGGTAAAAAAATCAAATTTAATTGGGGACTATTTGAAGTGATACGAGACTTTTCTGATCATTTATATATGTTAAGAGGGAAGGTTATGATGGAAGTCCATGCAAAAAATCATCTGAAAACTAGATTCTATGAAACTTTTCTAAATGCAAGTTTCGGTCAATAATCATAGTATATTATATACTAGTTTCGGTCAAAAAAATCAAATTTAATTGGGGACTATTTGAAATGATACGAGACTTTTCAGACCATTTATATATGTTAAGAGGGAAGGTTAGGTTGGATTTCCATTAAAAAAATTCATCTGAATACTAGATTCTATGAAACTTTTCGAAATGCAAGTTGCGGTCACAAAATCATAACATATTATACACTAGTTTATACTAGTTTCGGTCAAAAATAAAATTAAATCGGGGATTGTTCGAAATGATACGAAACTTCACATATCATTTATATATTTTACAAGGGAAGGTTATGATGGAAGTCTATGCAATATATCATCGGAAAATTAGATTCTATGAAACTTTTCGAAAAGCAAGTTTCGGTCAAAAATTAAAGTATATTATACACTAGTTTCGGTCAAAAAAATCAAATTTAATTTGGGACTATTTGAAAAGATACGAGACTTTACATATCATTTATATATTTTACGAGGTATGGTTATGATGGAAGTCCGTGAAAAAAATCATCGGAAAATTAGATTCTATGAAACTTTTCGAAATGCAAGTTTCGGTCAAAAATCAAAGTATATTATACACTAGTTGCGGTCGAAAAAAATTAAATTTAATTGGGAACTATTTGAAATGATACGAGACTTTTCAGATCATTTTTATATGTTAAGAGGGAAGGTTATGATGGAAGCCCATGCAAAAAAAGCATCTGAAAACTAGAATCTATGAAACTTTTCGAAATGCATGTTTCGGTCGAAAAATCATAACATTATATACACTAGTTTACACTAGTTTCTGTCAAAAATCAAATTAAATCAGGGACTATTCGAAATGATACGAAACTTCACATATCATTTATATATTTTAAGAGGGAAGCTTAAGATGTAAGTCCATGCAAAAAATATCTAAAAAATAGATTCTATGTAACTTTTCGAAATGCAAGTTTATGTAAAAAATCATAGTATATTATACACTAGTTTCGGTAAAAAAATCAAATTTAATTGGGGACTATTTGAAATGATACGAGACTTTTCTGATCATTTATATATGTTAAGAGGGAAGGTTATGATGGAAGTCCATGCAAAAAATCATCTGAAAACTAGATTCTATGAAACTTTTCTAAATGCAAGTTTCGGTCAAAAATCAAAGTATATTATACACTAGTTTCGATCAAAAAAATCAAATTTCGTTGGGGACTAATTGAAATGATACGAGACTTTTCTAATCATTTATATATGTTATGAGGGAAGGTTATGATGGAAGTCCATGGAAAAAATCATCTGAAAACTAGATTCTATGAAACTTTTCGAAATGCAAGTTTCGGTCAAAAAATCATAACATTATATACACTAGTTTACAGTAGTTTTTGTCAAATATCAAATTAAATCAGGGACTATTCGAAATGATACGAAACTTCACATATCATTTAAATATTTTAAGAGGGAAGCTTATGATGGAAGTCCATGCAAAAATTATCTAAAAATTAGATTCTATGTAACTTTTCGAAATGCAAGTTTATGTCAAAAATCATAGTATATAAAACACTAGTTTCGGTAAAAAAATCAAATTTAATTGGGGACTATTTGAAGTGATGCGAGACTTTTCTGATCATTTATATATGTTAAGAGGGAAGGTTTTGATGGAAGTCCATGCAAAAAATCATCTGAAAACTAGATTCTATGAAACTTTTCTAAATGCAAGTTTCGGTCAATAATCATAGTATATTATATACTAGTTTCGGTCAAAAAAATCAAATTTAATTGGGGACTATTTGAAATGATACGAGACTTTTCAGACCATTTATATATGTTAAGAGGGAAGGTTAGGTTGGATTTCCATTAAAAAAATTCATCTGAAAACTAGATTCTATGAAACTTTTCGAAATGCAAGTTGCGGTCACAAAATCATAACATATTATACACTAGTTTATACAAGTTTCGGTCAAAAATCAAATTAAATCGGGGATTGTTCGAAATGATACGAAACTTCACATATCATTTATATATTTTACAAGGGAAGGTTATGATGGAAGTCTATGCAATATATCATCGGAAAATTAGATTCTATGAAACTTTTCGAAAAGCAAGTTTCGGTCAAAAATTAAAGTATATTATACACTAGTTTCGGTCAAAAAAATCAAATTTAGTTTGGGACTATTTGAAATGATATGAGACTTTACAGATCATTTATATATTTTACGAGGTATGGTTATGATGGAAGTCCATGAAAAAAATCATCGGAAAATTAGATTCTATGAAACTTTTCGAAATGCAAGTTTCGGTCAAAAATCAAAGTATATTATACACTAGTTGCGGTCGAAAAAAATTAAATTTAATTGGGAACTATTTGAAATGATACGAGACTTTTCAGATCATTTTTATATGTTAAGAGGGAAGGTTATGATGGAAGCCCATGCAAAAAAAGCATCTGAAAACTAGAATCTATGAAACTTTTCGAAATGAATGTTTCGGTCGAAAAATCATAACATTATATACACTAGTTTACAATAGTTTCTGTCAAATATCAAATTAAATCTGGGACTATTCGAAATGATACGAAACTTCACATATCATTTAAATATTTTAAGAGGGAAGCTTATGATGGAAGTCCATGCAAAAATTATCTAAAAATTAGATTCTATGTAACTTTTCGAAATGCAAGTTTATGTCAAAAATCATCGTATATAATACACTAGTTTCGGTAAAAAAATCAAATTTAATTGGGGACTATTTGAAGTGATACGAGACTTTTCTGATCATTTATATATGTTAAAAGGGAAGGTTATGATGGAAGTCCATGCTAAAAATCATCTGAAAACTAGATTCTATGAAACTTTTCTAAATGCAAGTTTCAGTCAATAATCATAGTATATTATATACTAGTTTCGGTCAAAAAAATCAAATTTAATTGGGGACTATTTGAAATGATACGAGACTTTTCAGACCATTTATATATGTTAAGAGGGAAGGTTAGGTTGGATTTCCATTAAAAAAATTCATCTGAAAACTAGATTCTATGAAACTTTTCGAAATGCAAGTTGCGGTCACAAAATCATAACATATTATACACTAGTTTATACTAGTTTCGGTCAAAAATCAAATTAAATCGGGGATTGTTCGAAATGATACGAAACTTCACATATCATTTATATATTTTACAAGGGAAGGTTATGATGGAAGTCTATGCAATATATCATCGGAAAATTAGATTCTATGAAACTTTTCGAAAAGCAAGTTTCGGTCAAAAATTAAAGTATATTATACACTAGTTTCGGTCAAAAAAATCAAATTTAGTTTGGGACTATTTGAAATGATATGAGACTTTACAGATCATTTATATATTTTACGAGGTATGGTTATGATGGAAGTCCATGAAAAAAATCATCGGAAAATTAGATTCTATGAAACTTTTCGAAATGCAAGTTTCGGTCAAAAATCAAAGTATATTATACACTAGTTGCGGTCGAAAAAAATTAAATTTAATTGGGAACTATTTGAAATGATACGAGACTTTTCAGATCATTTTTATATGTTAAGAGGGAAGGTTATGATGGAAGCCCATGCAAAAAAAGCATCTGAAAACTAGAATCTATGAAACTTTTCGAAATGAATGTTTCGGTCGAAAAATCATAACATTATATACACTAGTTTACAATAGTTTCTGTCAAATATCAAATTAAATCAAGGACTATTCGAAATGATACGAAACTTCACATATCATTTAAATATTTTAAGAGGGAAGCTTATGATGGAAGTCCATGCAAAAATTATCTAAAAATTAGATTCTATGTAACTTTTCGAAATGCAAGTTTATGTCAAAAATCATAGTATATAATACACTAGTTTCGGTAAAAAAATCAAATTTAATTGGGGACTATTTGAAGTGATACGAGACTTTTCTGATCATTTATATATGTTAAGAGGGAAGGTTATGATGGAAGTCCATGCAAAAAATCATCTGAAAACTAGATTCTATGAAACATTTCTAAATGCAAGTTTCGGTCAATAATCATAGTATATTATATACTAGTTTCGGTCAAAAAAATCAAATTTAATTGGGGACTATTTGAAATGATACGAGACTTTTCAGACCATTTATATATGTTAAGAGGGAAGGTTAGGTTGGATTTCCATTAAAAAAATTCATCTGAAAACTAGATTCTATGAAACTTTTCGAAATGCAAGTTGCGGTCACAAAATCATAACATATTATACACTAGTTTATACTAGTTTCGGTCAAAAATCAAATTAAATCGGGGATTGTTCGAAATGATACGAAACTTCACATATCATTTATATATTTTACAAGGGAAGGTTATGATGGAAGTCTATGCAATATATCATCGGAAAATTAGATTCTATGAAACTTTTCGAAAAGCAAGTTTCGGTCAAAAATTAAAGTATATTATACACTAGTTTCGGTCTAAAAAATCAAATTTAGTTTGGGACTATTTGAAATGATATGAGACTTTACAGATCATTTATATATTTTACGAGGTATGGTTATGATGGAAGTCCATGAAAAAAATCATCGGAAAATTAGATTCTATGAAACTTTTCGAAATGCAAGTTTCGGTCAAAAATCAAAGTATATTATACACTAGTTGCGGTCGAAAAAAATTAAATTTAATTGGGAACTATTTGAAATGATACGAGACTTTTCAGATCATTTTTATATGTTAAGAGGGAAGGTTATGATGGAAGCCCATGCAAAAAAAGCATCTGAAAACTAGAATCTATGAAACTTTTCGAAATGAATGTTTCGGTCGAAAAATCATAACATTATATACACTAGTTTACAATAGTTTCTGTCAAATATCAAATTAAATCAGGGACTATTCGAAATGATACGAAACTTCACATATCATTTAAATATTTTAAGAGGGAAGCTTATGATGGAAGTCCATGCAAAAATTATCTAAAAATTAGATTCTATGTAACTTTTCGAAATGGAAGTTTATGTCAAAAATCATAGTATATAATACACTAGTTTCGGTAAAAAAATCAAATTTAATTGGGGACTATTTGAAGTCATACGAGACTTTTCTGATCATTTATATATGTTAAGAGGGAAGGTTATGATGGAAGTCCATGCAAAAAATCATCTGAAAACTAGATTCTATGAAACTTTTCTAAATGCAAGTTTCGGTCAATAATCATAGTATATTATATACTAGTTTCGGTCAAAAAAATCAAATTTAATTGGGGACTATTTGAAATGATACGAGACTTTTCAGACCATTTATATATGTTAAGAGGGAAGGTTAGGTTGGATTTCCATTAAAAAAATTCATCTGAAAACTAGATTCTATGAAACTTTTCGAAATGCAAGTTGCGGTCACAAAATCATAACATATTATACACTAGTTTATACTAGTTTCGGTCAAAAATCAAATTAAATCGGGGATTGTTCGAAATGATACGAAACTTCACATATCATTTATATATTTTACAAGGGAAGGTTATGATGGAAGTCTATGCAATATATCATCGGAAAATTAGATTCTATGAAACTTTTCGAAAAGCAAGTTTCGGTCAAAAATTAAAGTATATTATACACTAGTTTCGGTCAAAAAAATCAAATTTAGTTTGGGACTATTTGAAATGATATGAGACTTTACAGATCATTTATATATTTTACGAGGTATGGTTATGATGGAAGTCCATGAAAAAAATCATCGGAAAATTAGATTCTATGAAACTTTTCGAAATGCAAGTTTTGGTCAAAAATCAAAGTATATTATACACTAGTTGCGGTCGAAAAAAATTAAATTTAATTGGGAACTATTTGAAATGATACGAGACTTTTCAGATCATTTTTATATGTTAAGAGGGAAGGTTATGATGGAAGCCCATGCAAAAAAAGCATCTGAAAACTAGAATCTATGAAACTTTTCGAAATGAATGTTTCGGTCGAAAAATCATAACATTATATACACTAGTTTACAATAGTTTCTGTCAAATATCAAATTAAATCAGGGACTATTCGAAATGATACGAAACTTCACATATCATTTAAAAATTTTAAGAGGGAAGCTTATGATGGAAGTCCATGCAAAAATTATCTAAAAATTAGATTCTATGTAACTTTTCGAAATGCAAGTTTATGTCAAAAATCATAGTATATAATACACTAGTTTCGGTAAAAAAATCAAATTTAATTGGGGACTATTTGAAGTGATACGAGACTTTTCTGATCATTTATATATGTTAAGAGGGAAGGTTATGATGGAAGTCCATGCAAAAAATCATCTGAAAACTAGATTCTATGAAACATTTCTAAATGCAAGTTTCGGTCAATAATCATAGTATATTATATACTAGTTTCGGTCAAAAAAATCAAATTTAATTGGGGACTATTTGAAATGATACGAGACTTTTCAGACCATTTATATATGTTAAGAGGGAAGGTTAGGTTGGATTTCCATTAAAAAAATTCATCTGAAAACTAGATTCTATGAAACTTTTCGAAATGCAAGTTGCGGTCACAAAATAATAACATATTATACACTAGTTTATACTAGTTTCGGTCAAAACTCAAATTAAATCGGGGATTGTTCGAAATGATACGAAACTTCACATATCATTTATATATTTTACAAGGGAAGGTTATGATGGAAGTCTATGCAATATATCATCGGAAAATTAGATTCTATGAAACTTTTCGAAAAGCAAGTTTCGGTCAAAAATTAAAGTATATTATACACTAGTTTCGGTCTAAAAAATCAAATTTAGTTTGGGACTATTTGAAATGATATGAGACTTTACAGATCATTTATATATTTTACGAGGTATGGTTATGATGGAAGTCCATGAAAAAAATCATCGGAAAATTAGATTCTATGAAACTTTTCGAAATGCAAGTTTCGGTCAAAAATCAAAGTATATTATACACTAGTTGCGGTCGAAAAAAATTAAATTTAATTGGGAACTATTTGAAATGATACGAGACTTTTCAGATCATTTTTATATGTTAAGAGGGAAGGTTATGATGGAAGCCCATGCAAAAAAAGCATCTGAAAACTAGAATCTATGAAACTTTTCGAAATGAATGTTTCGGTCGAAAAATCATAACATTATATACACTAGTTTACAATAGTTTCTGTCAAATATCAAATTAAATCAGGGACTATTCGAAATGATACGAAACTTCACATATCATTTAAATATTTTAAGAGGGAAGCTTATGATGGAAGTCCATGCAAAAATTATCTAAAAATTAGATTCTATGTAACTTTTCGAAATGCAAGTTTATGTCAAAAATCATAGTATATAATACACTAGTTTCGGTAAAAAAATCAAATTTAATTGGGGACTATTTGAAGTGATACGAGACTTTTCTGATCATTTATATATGTTAAGAGGGAAGGTTATGATGGAAGTCCATGCAAAAAATCATCTGAAAACTAGATTCTATGAAACTTTTCTAAATGCAAGTTTCGGTCAATAATCATAGTATATTATATACTAGTTTCGGTCAAAAAAATCAAATTTAATTGGGGACTATTTGAAATGATACGAGACTTTTCAGACCATTTATATATGTTAAGAGGGAAGGTTAGGTTGGATTTCCATTAAAAAAATTCATCTGAAAACTAGATTCTATGAAACTTTTCGAAATGCAAGTTGCGGTCACAAAATCATAACATATTATACACTAGTTTATACTAGTTTCGGTCAAAAATCAAATTAAATCGGGGATTGTTCGAAATGATACGAAACTTCACATATCATTTATATATTTTACAAGGGAAGGTTATGATGGAAGTCTATGCAATATATCATCGGAAAATTAGATTCTATGAAACTTTTCGAAAAGCAAGTTTCGGTCAAAAATTAAAGTATATTATACACTAGTTTCGGTCAAAAAAATCAAATTTAGTTTGGGACTATTTGAAATGATATGAGACTTTACAGATCATTTATATATTTTACGAGGTATGGTTATGATGGAAGTCCATGAAAAAAATCATCGGAAAATTAGATTCTATGAAACTTTTCGAAATGCAAGTTTCGGTCAAAAATTAAAGTATATTATACACTAGTTTCGGTCAAAAAAATCAAATTTAGTTTGGGACTATTTGAAATGATATGAGACTTTACAGATCATTTATATATTTTACGAGGTATGGTTATGATGGAAGTCCATGAAAAAAATCATCGGAAAGTTAGATTCTATGAAACTTTTCGAAAATCAAGTTTCGGTCAAAAATCAAAGTATATTATACACTAGTTGCGGTCGAAAAAAATTGAATTTAATTGGGAACTATTTGAAATGATACGAGACTTTTCAGATCATTTTTATATGTTAAGAGGGAAGGTTATGATGGAAGCCCATGCAAAAAAAGCATCTGAAAACTAGAATCTATGAAACTTTTCGAAATGAATGTTTCGGTCGAAAAATCATAACATTATATACACTAGTTTACAATAGTTTCTATCAAATATCAAATTAAATCAGGGACTATTCGAAATGATACAAAACTTCACATATCATTTAAATATTTTTAGAGGGAAGCTTATGATGGAAGTCCATGCAAAAATTATCTAAAAATTAGATTCTATGTAACTTTTCGAAATGCAAGTTTATGTCAAAAATCATAGTATATAATACACTAGTTTCGGTAAAAAAATCAAATTTAATTGGGGACTATTTGAAGTGATACGAGACTTTTCTGATCATTTATATATGTTAAGAGGGAAGGTTATGATGGAAGTCCATGCAAAAAATCATCTGAAAACTAGATTCTATGAAACATTTCTAAATGCAAGTTTCGGTCAATAATCATAGTATATTATATACTAGTTTCGGTCAAAAAAATCAAATTTAATTGGGGACTATTTGAAATGATACGAGACTTTTCAGACCATTTATATATGTTAAGAGGGAAGGTTAGGTTGGATTTCCATTAAAAAAATTCATCTGAAAACTAGATTCTATGAAACTTTTCGAAATGCAAGTTGCGGTCACAAAATCATAACATATTATACACTAGTTTATACTAGTTTCGGTCAAAAATCAAATTAAATCGGGATTGTTCGAAATGATACGAAACTTCACATATCATTTATATATTTTACAAGGGAAGGTTATGATGGAAGTCTATGCAATATATCATCGGAAAATTAGATTCTATGAAACTTTTCGAAAAGCAAGTTTCGGTCAAAAATTAAAGTATATTATACACTAGTTTCGGTCAAAAAAATCAAATTTAGTTTGGGACTATTTGAAATGATATGAGACTTTACAGATCATTTATATATTTTACGAGGTATGGTTATGATGGAAGTCCATGAAAAAAATCATCGGAAAATTAGATTCTATGAAACTTTTCGAAATGCAAGTTTCGGTGAAAAATCAAAGTATATTATACACTAGTTGCGGTCGAAAAAAATTAAATTTAATTGGGAACTATTTGAAATGATACGAGACTTTTCAGATCATTTTTATATGTTAAGAGGGAAGGTTATGATGGAAGCCCATGCAAAAAAAGCATCTGAAAACTAGAATCTATGAAACTTTTCGAAATGAATGTTTCGGTCGAAAAATCATAACATTATATACACTAGTTTACAATAGTTTCTGTCAAATATCAAATTAAATCAGGGACTATTCGAAATGATAAGAAACTTCACATATCATTTAAAAATTTTAAGAGGGAAGCTTATGATGGAAGTCCATGCAAAAATTATCTAAAAATTAGATTCTATGTAACTTTTCGAAATGCAAGTTTATGTCAAAAATCATAGTATATAATACACTAGTTTCGGTAAAAAAATCAAATTTAATTGGGGACTATTTGAAGTGATATGAGACTTTTCTGATCATTTATATATGTTAAGAGGGAAGGTTATGATGGAAGTCCATGCAAAAAATCATCTGAAAACTAGATTCTATGAAACATTTCTAAATGCAAGTTTCGGTCAATAATCATAGTATATTATATACTAGTTTCGGTCAAAAAAATCAAATTTAATTGGGGACTATTTGAAATGATACGAGACTTTTCAGACCATTTATATATGTTAAGAGGGAAGGTTAGGTTGGATTTCCATTAAAAAAATTCATCTGAAAACTAGATTCTATGAAACTTTTCGAAATGCAAGTTGCGGTCACAAAATCATAACATATTATACACTAGTTTATACTAGTTTCGGTCAAAAATCAAATTAAATCGGGGATTGTTCGAAATGATACGAAACTTCACATATCATTTATATATTTTACAAGGGAAGGTTATGATGGAAGTCTATGCAATATATCATCGGAAAATTAGATTCTATGAAACTTTTCGAAAAGCAAGTTTCGGTCAAAAATTAAAGTATATTATACACTAGTTTCGGTCAAAAAAATCAAATTTAGTTTGGGACTATTTGAAATGATATGAGACTTTACAGATCATTTATATATTTTACGAGGTATGGTTATGATGGAAGTCCATGAAAAAAATCATCGGAAAATTAGATTCTATGAAACTTTTCGAAATGCAAGTTTCGGTGAAAAATCAAAGTATATTATACACTAGTTGCGGTCGAAAAAAATTAAATTTAATTGGGAACTATTTGAAATGATACGAGACTTTTCAGATCATTTTTATATGTTAAGAGGGAAGGTTATGATGGAAGCCCATGCAAAAAAAGCATCTGAAAACTAGAATCTATGAAACTTTTCGAAATGAATGTTTCGGTCGAAAAATCATAACATTATATACACTAGTTTACAATAGTTTCTGTCAAATATCAAATTAAATCAGGGACTATTCGAAATGATACGAAACTTCACATATCATTTAAAAATTTTAAGAGGGAAGCTTATGATGGAAGTCCATGCAAAAATTATCTAAAAATTAGATTCTATGTAACTTTTCGAAATGCAAGTTTATGTCAAAAATCATAGTATATAATACACTAGTTTCGGTAAAAAAATCAAATTTAATTGGGGACTATTTGAAGTGATATGAGACTTTTCTGATCATTTATATATGTTAAGAGGGAAGGTTATGATGGAAGTCCATGCAAAAAATCATCTGAAAACTAGATTCTATGAAACATTTCTAAATGCAAGTTTCGGTCAATAATCATAGTATATTATATACTAGTTTCGGTCAAAAAAATCAAATTTAATTGGGGACTATTTGAAATGATACGAGACTTTTCAGACCATTTATATATGTTAAGAGGGAAGGTTAGGTTGGATTTCCATTAAAAAAATTCATCTGAAAACTAGATTCTATGAAACTTTTCGAAATGCAAGTTGCGGTCACAAAATCATAACATATTATACACTAGTTTATACTAGTTTCGGTCAAAAATCAAATTAAATCGGGGATTGTTCGACATGATACGAAACTTCACATATCATTTATATATTTTACAAGGGAAGGTTATGATGGAAGTGTATGCAATATATCATCGGAAAATTAGATTCTATGAAACTTTTCGAAAAGCAAGTTTCGGTCAAAAATTAAAGTATATTATACACTAGTTTCGGTCAAAAAAATCAAATTTAGTTTGGGACTATTTGAAATGATATGAGACTTTACAGATCCTTTATAGATTTTACGAGGTATGGTTATGATGGAAGTCCATGAAAAAAATCATCGGAAAGTTAGATTCTATGAAACTTTTCGAAATGCAAGTTTCGGTCAAAAATCAAAGTATATTATACACTAGTTGCGGTCGAAAAAAATTAAATTTAATTGGGAACTATTTGAAATGATACGAGACTTTTCAGATCATTTTTATATGTTAAGAGGGAAGGTTATGATGGAAGCCCATGCAAAAAAAGCATCTGAAAACTAGAATCTATGAAACTTTTCGAAATGAATGTTTCGGTCGAAAAATCATAACATTATATACACTAGTTTACAATAGTTTCTGTCAAAAATCAAATTAAATCAGGGACTATTCGAAATGATACGAAACTTCACATATCATTTATACATTTTAAGAGGGAAGCTTAAGATGGAAGTCCATGCAAAAAATATCTAAAAAATAGATTCTATGTAACTTTTCGAAATGCAAGTTTATGTCAAAAATCATAGTATATTATACACTAGTTTCGGTAAAAAAATCAAATTTAATTGGGGACTATTTGAAATGATACGAGACTTTTCTGATCATTTATATATGTTAAGAGGGAAGGTTATGATGGAAGTCCATGCAAAAAATCATCTGAAAACTAGATTCTATGAAACATTTCTAAATGCAAGTTTCGGTCAATAATCATAGTATATTATATACTAGTTTCGGTCAAAAAAATCAAATTTAATTGGGGACTATTTGAAATGATACGAGACTTTTCAGATCATTTATATATGTTAAGAGGGAAGGTTAGGTTGGATTTCCATTAAAAAAATTCATCTGAAAACTAGATTCTATGAAACTTTTCGAAATGCAAGTTGCGGTCACAAAATCATAACATATTATACACTAGTTTATACTAGTTTCGGTCAAAAATCAAATTAAATCGGGGATTGTTCGAAATGATACGAAACTTCACATATCATTTATATATTTTACAAGGGAAGGTTATGATGGAAGTCTATGCAATATATCATCGGAAAATTAGATTCTATGAAACTTTTCGAAAAGCAAGTTTCGGTCAAAAATTAAAGTATATTATACACTAGTTTCGGTCAAAAAAATCAAATTTAGTTTGGGACTATTTGAAATGATATGAGACTTTACAGATCATTTATATATTTTACGAGGTATGGTTATGATGGAAGTCCATGAAAAAAATCATCGGAAAATTAGATTCTATGAAACTTTTCGAAATGCAAGTTTCGGTGAAAAATCAAAGTATATTATACACTAGTTGCGGTCGAAAAAAATTAAATTTAATTGGGAACTATTTGAAATGATACGAGACTTTTCAGATCATTTTTATATGTTAAGAGGGAAGGTTATGATGGAAGCCCATGCAAAAAAAGCATCTGAAAACTAGAATCTATGAAACTTTTCGAAATGAATGTTTCGGTCGAAAAATCATAACATTATATACACTAGTTTACAATAGTTTCTGTCAAATATCAAATTAAATCAGGGACTATTCGAAATGATACGAAACTTTACATATCATTTAAAAATTTTAAGAGGGAAGCTTATGATGGAAGTCCATGCAAAAATTATCTAAAAATTAGATTCTATGTAACTTTTCGAAATGCAAGTTTATGTCAAAAATCATAGTATATAATACACTAGTTTCGGTAAAAAAATCAAATTTAATTGGGGACTATTTGAAGTGATATGAGACTTTTCTGATCATTTATATATGTTAAGAGGGAAGGTTATGATGGAAGTCCATGCAAAAAATCATCTGAAAACTAGATTCTATGAAACATTTCTAAATGCAAGTTTCGGTCAATAATCATAGTATATTATATACTAGTTTCGGTCAAAAAAATCAAATTTAATTGGGGACTATTTGAAATGATACGAGACTTTTCAGACCATTTATATATGTTAAGAGGGAAGGTTAGGTTGGATTTCCATTAAAAAAATTCATCTGAAAACTAGATTCTATGAAACTTTTCGAAATGCAAGTTGCGGTCACAAAATCATAACATATTATACACTAGTTTATACTAGTTTCGGTCAAAAATCAAATTAAATCGGGGATTGTTCGACATGATACGAAACTTCACATATCATTTATATATTTTACAAGGGAAGGTTATGATGGAAGTCTATGCAATATATCATCGGAAAATTAGATTCTATGAAACTTTTCGAAAAGCAAGTTTCGGTCAAAAATTAAAGTATATTATACACTAGTTTCGGTCAAAAAAATCAAATTTAGTTTGGGACTATTTGAAATGATATGAGACTTTACAGATCCTTTATAGATTTTACGAGGTATGGTTATGATGGAAGTCCATGAAAAAAATCATCGGAAAGTTAGATTCTATGAAACTTTTCGAAATGCAAGTTTCGGTCAAAAATCAAAGTATATTATACACTAGTTGCGGTCGAAAAAAATTAAATTTAATTGGGAACTATTTGAAATGATACGAGACTTTTCAGATCATTTTTATATGTTAAGAGGGAAGGTTATGATGGAAGCCCATGCAAAAAAAGCATCTGAAAACTAGAATCTATGAAACTTTTCGAAATGAATGTTTCGGTCGAAAAATCATAACATTATATACACTAGTTTACAATAGTTTCTGTCAAAAATCAAATTAAATCAGGGACTATTCGAAATGATACGAAACTTCACATATCATTTATATATTTTAAGAGGGAAGCTTAAGATGGAAGTCCATGCAAAAAATATCTAAAAAATAGATTCTATGTAACTTTTCGAAATGCAAGTTTATGTCAAAAATCATAGTATATTATACACTAGTTTCGGTAAAAAAATCAAATTTAATTGGGGACTATTTGAAATGATACGAGACTTTTCTGATCATTTATATATGTTAAGAGGGAAGGTTATGATGGAAGTCCATGCAAAAAATCATCTGAAAACTAGATTCTATGAAACATTTCTAAATGCAAGTTTCGGTCAATAATCATAGTATATTATATACTAGTTTCGGTCAAAAAAATCAAATTTAATTGGGGACTATTTGAAATGATACGAGACTTTTCAGATCATTTATATATGTTAAGAGGGAAGGTTAGGTTGGATTTCCATTAAAAAAATTCATCTGAAAACTAGATTCTATGAAACTTTTCGAAATGCAAGTTGCGGTCACAAAATCATAACATATTATACACTAGTTTATACTAGTTTCGGTCAAAAATCAAATTAAATCGGGGATTGTTCGAAATGATACGAAACTTCACATATCATTTATATATTTTACAAGGGAAGGTTATGATGGAAGTCTATGCAATATATCATCGGAAAATTAGATTCTATGAAACTTTCCGAAAAGCAAGTTTCGGTCAAAAATTAAAGTATATTATACACTAGTTTCGGTCAAAAAAATCAAATTTAGTTTGGGACTATTTGAAATGATATGAGACTTTACAGATCCTTTATATATTTTACGAGGTATGGTTATGATGGAAGTCCATGAAAAAAATCATCGGAAAGTTAGATTCTATGAAACTTTTCGAAATGCAAGTTTCGGTCAAAAATCAAAGTATATTATACACTAGTTGCGGTCGAAAAAAATTAAATTTAATTGGGAACTATTTGAAATGATACGAGACTTTTCAGATCATTTTTATATGTTAAGAGGGAAGGTTATGATGGAAGCCCATGCAAAAAAAGCATCTGAAAACTAGAATCTATGAAACTTTTCGAAATGAATGTTTCGGTCGAAAAATCATAACATTATATACACTAGTTTACAATAGTTTCTGTCAAAAATCAAATTAAATCAGGGACTATTCGAAATGATACGAAACTTCACATATCATTTATATATTTTAAGAGGGAAGCTTAAGATGGAAGTCCATGCAAAAAATATCTAAAAAATAGATTCTATGTAACTTTTCGAAATGCAAGTTTATGTCAAAAATCATAGTATATTATACACTAGTTTCGGTAAAAAAATCAAATTTAATTGGGGACTATTTGAAATGATACGAGACTTTTCTGATCATTTATATATGTTAAGAGGGAAGGTTATGATGGAAGTCCATGCAAAAAATCATCTGAAAACTAGATTCTATGAAACTTTTCGAAATGCAAGTTGCGGTCAATAATCATAGTATATTATATACTAGTTTCGGTCAAAAAAATCAAATTTAATTGGGGACTATTTGAAATGATACGAGACTTTTCAGACCATTTATATATGTTAAGAGGGAAGGTTAGGTTGGATTTCCATTAAAAAAATTCATCTGAAAACTAGATTCTATGAAACTTTTCGAAATGCAAGTTGCGGTCACAAAATCATAACATATTATACACTAGTTTATACTAGTTTCGGTCAAAAATCAAATTAAATCGGGGATTGTTCGAAATGATACGAAACTTCACATATCATTTATATATTTTACAAGGGAAGGTTATGATGGAAGTCTATGCAATATATCATCGGAAAATTAGATTCTATGAAACTTTTCGAAAAGCAAGTTTCGGTCAAAAATTAAAGTATATTATACACTAGTTTCGGTCAAAAAAATCAAATTTAGTTTGGGACTATTTGAAATGATATGAGACTTTACAGATCATTTATATATTTTACGAGGTATGGTTATGATGGAAGTCCATGAAAAAAATCATCGGAAAATTAGATTCTATGAAACTTTTCGAAATGCAAGTTTCGGTCAAAAATCAAAGTATATTATACACTAGTTGCGGTCGAAAAAAATTAAATTTAATTGGGAACTATTTGAAATGATACGAGACTTTTCAGATCATTTTTATATGTTAAGAGGGAAGGTTATGATGGAAGCCCATGCAAAAAAAGCATCTGAAAACTAGAATCTATGAAACTTTTCGAAATGAATGTTTCGGTCGAAAAATCATAACATTATATACACTAGTTTACAATAGTTTCTGTCAAAAATCAAATTAAATCAGGGACTATTCGAAATGATACGAAACTTCACATATCATTTATATATTTTAAGAGGGAAGCTTAAGATGGAAGTCCATGCAAAAAATATCTAAAAAATAGATTCTATGTAACTTTTCGAAATGCAAGTTTATGTCAAAAATCATAGTATATTATACACTAGTTTCGGTAAAAAAATCAAATTTAATTGGGGACTATTTGAAATGATACGAGACTTTTCTGATCATTTATATATGTTAAGAGGGAAGGTTATGATGGAAGTCCATGCAAAAAATCATCTGAAAACTAGATTCTATGAAACATTTCTAAATGCAAGTTTCGGTCAATAATCATAGTATATTATATACTAGTTTCGGTCAAAAAAATCAAATTTAATTGGGGACTATTTGAAATGATACGAGACTTTTCAGATCATTTATATATGTTAAGAGGGAAGGTTAGGTTGGATTTCCATTAAAAAAATTCATCTGAAAACTAGATTCTATGAAACTTTTCGAAATGCAAGTTGCGGTCACAAAATCATAACATATTATACACTAGTTTATACTAGTTTCGGTCAAAAATCAAATTAAATCGGGGATTGTTCGAAATGATACGAAACTTCACATATCATTTATATATTTTACAAGGGAAGGTTATGATGGAAGTCTATGCAATATATCATCGGAAAATTAGATTCTATGAAACTTTCCGAAAAGCAAGTTTCGGTCAAAAATTAAAGTATATTATACACTAGTTTCGGTCAAAAAAATCAAATTTAGTTTGGGACTATTTGAAATGATATGAGACTTTACAGATCCTTTATATATTTTACGAGGTATGGTTATGATGGAAGTCCATGAAAAAAATCATCGGAAAGTTAGATTCTATGAAACTTTTCGAAATGCAAGTTTCGGTCAAAAATCAAAGTATATTATACACTAGTTGCGGTCGAAAAAAATTAAATTTAATTGGGAACTATTTGAAATGATACGAGACTTTTCAGATCATTTTTATATGTTAAGAGGGAAGGTTATGATGGAAGCCCATGCAAAAAAAGCATCTGAAAACTAGAATCTATGAAACTTTTCGAAATGAATGTTTCGGTCGAAAAATCATAACATTATATACACTAGTTTACAATAGTTTCTGTCAAAAATCAAATTAAATCAGGGACTATTCGAAATGATACGAAACTTCACATATCATTTATATATTTTAAGAGGGAAGCTTAAGATGGAAGTCCATGCAAAAAATATCTAAAAAATAGATTCTATGTAACTTTTCGAAATGCAAGTTTATGTCAAAAATCATAGTATATTATACACTAGTTTCGGTAAAAAAATCAAATTTAATTGGGGACTATTTGAAATGATACGAGACTTTTCTGATCATTTATATATGTTAAGAGGGAAGGTTATGATGGAAGTCCATGCAAAAAATCATCTGAAAACTAGATTCTATGAAACTTTTCGAAATGCAAGTTGCGGTCAATAATCATAGTATATTATATACTAGTTTCGGTCAAAAAAATCAAATTTAATTGGGGACTATTTGAAATGATACGAGACTTTTCAGACCATTTATATATGTTAAGAGGGAAGGTTAGGTTGGATTTCCATTAAAAAAATTCATCTGAAAACTAGATTCTATGAAACTTTTCGAAATGCAAGTTGCGGTCACAAAATCATAACATATTATACACTAGTTTATATTAGTTTCGGTCAAAAATCAAATTAAATCGGGGATTGTTCGAAATGATACGAAACTTCACATATCATTTATATATTTTACAAGGGAAGGTTATGATGGAAGTCTATGCAATATATCATCGGAAAATTAGATTCTATGAAACTTTTCGAAAAGCAAGTTTCGGTCAAAAATTAAAGTATATTATACACTAGTTTCGGTCAAAAAAATCAAATTTAGTTTGGGACTATTTGAAATGATATGAGACTTTACAGATCATTTATATATTTTACGAGGTATGGTTATGATGGAAGTCCATGAAAAAAATCATCGGAAAATTAGATTCTATGAAACTTTTCGAAATGCAAGTTTCGGTCAAAAATCAAAGTATATTATACACTAGTTGCGGTCGAAAAAAATTAAATTTAATTGGGAACTATTTGAAATGATACGAGACTTTTCAGATCATTTTTATATGTTAAGAGGGAAGGTTATGATGGAAGCCCATGCAAAAAAAGCATCTGAAAACTAGAATCTATGAAACTTTTCGAAATGAATGTTTCGGTCGAAAAATCATAACATTATATACACTAGTTTACAATAGTTTCTGTCAAAAATCAAATTAAATCAGGGACTATTCGAAATGATACGAAACTTCACATATCATTTAAATATTTTAAGAGGGAAGCTTATGATGGAAGTCCATGCAAAAATTATCTAAAATTAGATTCTATGTAACTTTTCGAAATGCAAGTTTATGTCAAAAATCATAGTATATAATACACTAGTTTCGGTAAAAAAAATCAAATTTAATTGGGGACTATTTGAAGTGATACGAGACTTTTCTGATCATTTATATATGTTAAGAGGGAAGGTTATGATGGAAGTCCATGCAAAAAATCATCTGAAAACTAGATTCTATGAAACATTTCTAAATGCAAGTTTCGGTCAATAATCATAGTACATTATATACTAGTTTCGGTCAAAAAAATCAAATTTAATTGGGGACTATTTGAAATGATACGAGACTTTTCAGACCATTTATATATGTTAAGAGGGAAGGTTAGGTTGGATTTCCATTAAAAAAATTCATCTGAAAACTAGATTCTATGAAACTTTTCGAAATGCAAGTTGCGGTCACAAAATCATAACATATTATACACTAGTTTATACTAGTTTCGGTCAAAAATCAAATTAAATCGGGGATTGTTCGAAATGATACGAAACTTCACATATCATTTATATATTTTACAAGGGAAGGTTATGATGGAAGTCTATGCAATATATCATCGGAAAATTAGATTCTATGAAACTTTTCGAAAAGCAAGTTTCGGTCAAAAATTAAAGTATATTATACACTAGTTTCGGTCTAAAAAATCAAATTTAGTTTGGGACTATTTGAAATGATATGAGACTTTACAGATCATTTATATATTTTACGAGGTATGGTTATGATGGAAGTCCATGAAAAAAATCATCGGAAAATTAGATTCTATGAAACTTTTCGAAATGCAAGTTTCGGTCAAAAATCAAAGTATATTATACACTAGTTGCGGTCGAAAAAAATTAAATTTAATTGGGAACTATTTGAAATGATACGAGACTTTTCAGATCATTTTTATATGTTAAGAGGGAAGGTTATGATGGAAGCCCATGCAAAAATAGCATCTGAAAACTAGAATCTATGAAACTTTTCGAAATGAATGTTTCGGTCGAAAAATCATAACATTATATACACTAGTTTACAATAGTTTCTGTCAAATATCAAATTAAATCAGGGACTATTCGAAATGATACAAAACTTCACATATCATTTAAATATTTTAAGAGGGAAGCTTATGATGGAAGTCCATGCAAAAATTATCTAAAAATTAGATTCTATGTAACTTTTCGAAATGCAAGTTTATGTCAAAAATCATAGTATATAATACACTAGTTTCGGTAAAAAAATCAAATTTAATTGGGGACTATTTGAAGTGATACGAGACTTTTCTGATCATTTATATATGTTAAGAGGGAAGGTTATGATGGAAGTCCATGCAAAAAATCATCTGAAAACTAGATTCTATGAAACTTTTCTAAATGCAAGTTTCAGTCAATAATCATAGTATATTATATACTAGTTTCGGTCAAAAAAATCAAATTTAATTGGGGACTATTTGAAATGATACGAGACTTTTCAGACCATTTATATATGTTAAGAGGGAAGGTTAGGTTGGATTTCCATTAAAAAAATTCATCTGAAAACTAGATTCTATGAAACTTTTCGAAATGCAAGTTGCGGTCACAAAATCATAACATATTATACACTAGTTTATACTAGTTTCGGTCAAAAATCAAATTAAATCGGGGATTGTTCGAAATGATACGAAACTTCACATATCATTTATATATTTTACAAGGGAAGGTTATGATGGAAGTCTATGCAATATATCATCGGAAAATTAGATTCTATGAAACTTTTCGAAAAGCAAGTTTCGGTCAAAAATTAAAGTATATTATACACTAGTTTCGGTCAAAAAAGTCAAATTTAGTTTGGGACTATTTGAAATGATATGAGACTTTACAGATCATTTATATATTTTACGAGGTATGGTTATGATGGAAGTCCATGAAAAAATCATCGGAAAATTAGATTCTATGAAACTTTTCGAAAAGCAAGTTTCGGTCAAAAATTAAAGTATATTATACACTAGTTTCGGTCAAAAAAATCAAATTTAGTTTGGGACTATTTGAAATGATATGAGACTTTACAGATCATTTATATATTTTACGAGGTATGGTTATGATGGAAGTCCATGAAAAAAATCATCGGAAAATTAGATTCTATGAAACTTTTCGAAAAGCAAGTTTCGGTCAAAAATTAAAGTATATTATACACTAGTTTCGGTCAAAAAAATCAAATTTAGTTTGGGACTATTTGAAATGATATGAGACTTTACAGATCATTTATATATTTTACGAGGTATGGTTATGATGGAAGTCCATGAAAAAAATCATCGGAAAATTAGATTCTATGAAACTTTTCGAAATGCAAGTTTCGGTCAAAAATCAAAGTATATTATACACTAGTTGCGGTCGAAAAAAATTAAATTTAATTGGGGACTATTTGAAATGATACGAGACTTTTCAGACCATTTATATATGTTAAGAGGGAAGGTTAGGTTGGATTTCCATTAAAAAAATTCATCTGAAAACTAGATTCTATGAAACTTTTCGAAATGCAAGTTGCGGTCACAAAATCATAACATATTATACACTAGTTTATACTAGTTTCGGTCAAAAATCAAATTAAATCGGGGATTGTTCGAAATGATACGAAACTTCACATATCATTTATATATTTTACAAGGGAAGGTTATGATGGAAGTCTATGCAATATATCATCGGAAAATTAGATTCTATGAAACTTTTCGAAAAGCAAGTTTCGGTCAAAAATTAAAGTATATTATACACTAGTTTCGGTCAAAAAAATCAAATTTAGTTTGGGACTATTTGAAATGATATGAGACTTTACAGATCATTTATATATTTTACGAGGTATGGTTATGATGGAAGTCCCTGAAAAAAATCATCGGAAAATTAGATTCTATGAAACTTTTCGAAATGCAAGTTTAGGTCAAAAATCAAAGTATATTATACACTAGTTGCGGTCGAAAAAAATTAAATTTAATTGGGAACTATTTGAAATGATACGAGACTTTTCAGATCATTTTTATATGTTAAGAGGGAAGGTTATGATGGAAGCCCATGCAAAAAAAGCATCTGAAAACTAGAATCTATGAAACTTTTCGAAATGAATGTTTCGGTCGAAAAATCATAACATTATATACACTAGTTTACAATAGTTTCTGTCAAAAATCAAATTAAATCAGGGACTATTCGAAATGATACGAAACTTCACATATCATTTATATATTTTAAGAGGGAAGCTTAAGATGGAAGTCCATGCAAAAAATATCTAAAAAATAGATTCTATGTAAATTTTCGAAATGCAAGTTTATGTCAAAAATCATAGTATATTATACACTAGTTTCGGTAAAAAAATCAAATTTAATTGGGGACTATTTGAAATGATACGAGACTTTTCTGATCATTTATATATGTTAAGAGGGAAGGTTATGATGGAAGTCCATGCAAAAAATCATCTGAAAACTAGATTCTATGAAACTTTTCTAAATGCAAGTTTCGGTCAATAATCATAGTATATTATATACTAGTTTCGGTCAAAAAAATCAAATTTAATTGGGGACTATTTGAAATGATACGAGACTTTTCAGACCATTTATATATGTTAAGAGGGAAGGTTAGGTTGGATTTCCATTAAAAAAATTCATCTGAAAACTAGATTCTATGAAACTTTTCGAAATGCAAGTTGCGGTCACAAAATCATAACATATTATACACTAGTTTATACTAGTTTCGGTCAAAAATCAAATTAAATCGGGGATTGTTCGAAATGATACGAAACATCACATATCATTTATATATTTTACAAGGGAAGGTTATGATGGAAGTCTATGCAATATATCATCGTAAAATTAGATTCTATGAAACTTTTCGAAAAGCAAGTTTCGGTCAAAAATTAAAGTATATTATACACTAGTTTCGGTCAAAAAAATCAAATTTAGTTTGGGACTATTTGAAATGATATGAGACTTTACAGATCATTTATATATTTTACGAGGTATGGATATGATGGAAGTCCATGAAAAAAATCATCGGAAAATTAGATTCTATGAAACTTTTCGAAATGCAAGTTTAGGTCAAAAATCAAAGTATATTATACACTAGTTGCGGTCGAAAAAAATTAAATTTAATTGGGAACTATTTGAAATGATACGAGACTTTTCAGATCATTTTTATATGTTAAGAGGGAAGGTTATGATGGAAGCCCATGCAAAAAAAGCATCTGAAAACTAGAATCTATGAAACTTTTCGAATTGAATGTTTCGGTCGAAAAATCATAACATTATATACACTAGTTTACAATAGTTTCTGTCAAAAATCAAATTAAATCAGGGACTATTCGAAATGATACGAAACTTCACATATCATTTATATATTTTAAGAGGGAAGCTTAAGATGGAAGTCCATGCAAAAAATATCTAAAAAATAGATTCTATGTAACTTTTCGAAATGCAAGTTTATGTCAAAAATCATAGTATATTATACACTAGTTTCGGTAAAAAAATCAAATTTAATTGGGGACTATTTGAAATGATACGAGACTTTTCTGATCATTTATATATGTTAAGAGGGAAGGTTATGATGGAAGTCCAAGCAAAAAATCATCTGAAAACTAGATTCTATGAAACTTTTCTAAATGCAAGTTTCGGTCAAAAATCAAAGTATATTATACACTAGTTTCGGTCAAAAAAATCAAATTTCGTTGGGGACTAATTGAAATGATACGAGACTTTTCTGATCATTTATATATGTTATGAGGGAAGGTTATGATGGAAGTCCATGCAAAAAATCATCTGAAAACTAGATTCTATGAAACTTTTCGAAATGCAAGTTTCGGTAAAAAAATCATAACATTATATACACTAGTTTACAGTAGTTTTTGTCAAATATCAAATTAAATCAGGGACTATTCGAAATGATACGAAACTTCACATATCATTTAAATATTTTAAGAGGGAAGCTTATAATGGAAGTCCATGCAAAAATTATCTAAAAATTATATTCTATGTAACTTTTCGAAATGCAAGTTTATGTCAAAAATCATAGTATATAATACACTAGTTTCGGTAAAAAAATCAAATTTAATTGGTGACTATTTGAAGTGATACGAGTCTTTTCTGATCATTTATATATGTTAAGAGGGAAGGTTATGATGGAAGTCCATGCAAAAAATCATCTGAAAACTAGATTCTATGAAACTTTTCTAAATGCAAGTTTCTGTCAATAATCATAGTATATTATATACTAGTTTCGGTCAAAAAAATCAAATTTAATTGGGGACTATTTGAAATGATACGAGACTTTTCAGACCATTTATATATGTTAAGAGGGAAGGTTAGGTTGGATTTCCATTAAAAAAATTCATCTGAAAACTAGATTCTATGAAACTTTTCGAAATGCAAGTTGCGGTCGCAAAATCATAACATATTATACACTAGTTTATACTAGTTTCGGTCAAAAATCAAATTAAATCGGGGATTGTTCGAAATGATACGAAACTTCACATATCATTTATATATTTTACAAGGGAAGGTTATGATGGAAGTCTATGCAATATATCATCGTAAAATTAGATTCTATGAAACTTTTCGAAAAGCAAGTTTCGGTCAAAAATTAAAGTATATTATACACTAGTTTCGGTCAAAAAAATCAAATTTAGTTTGGGACTATTTGAAATGATATGAGACTTTACAGATCATTTATATATTTTACGAGGTATGGTTATGATGGAAGTCCATGAAAAAAATCATCGGAAAATTAGATTCTATGAAACTTTTCGAAATGCAAGTTTAGGTCAAAAATCAAAGTATATTATACACTAGTTGCGGTCGAAAAAAATTAAATTTAATTGGGAACTATTTGAAATGATACGAGACTTTTCAGATCATTTTTATATGTTAAGAGGGAAGGTTATGATGGAAGCCCATGCAAAAAAAGCATCTGAAAACTAGAATCTATGAAACTTTTCGAATTGAATGTTTCGGTCGAAAAATCATAACATTATATACACTAGTTTACAATAGTTTCTGTCAAAAATCAAATTAAATCAGGGACTATTCGAAATGATACGAAACTTCACATATCATTTATATATTTTAAGAGGGAAGCTTAAGATGGAAGTCCATGCAAAAAATATCTAAAAAATAGATTCTATGTAACTTTTCGAAATGCAAGTTTATGTCAAAAATCATAGTATATTATACACTAGTTTCGGTAAAAAAATCAAATTTAATTGGGGACTATTTGAAATGATACGAGACTTTTCTGATCATTTATATATGTTAAGAGGGAAGGTTATGACGGAAGTCCAAGCAAAAAATCATCTGAAAACTAGATTCTATGAAACTTTTCTAAATGCAAGTTTCGGTCAAAAATCAAAGTATATTATACACTAGTTTCGGTCAAAAAAATCAAATTTCGTTGGGGACTAATTGAAATGATACGAGACTTTTCAGATCATTTTTATATGTTAAGAGGGAAGGTTATGATGGAAGTCCACGCAAAAAAAGCATCTGAAAACTAGAATCTATGAAACTTTTCGAAATGCATGTTTCGGTCGAAAAATCATAACATTATATACACTAGTTTCTGTCAAAAATCAAATTAAATCAGGGACTATTCGAAATGATACGAAACTTCACATATCATTTAAATATTTTAAGAGGGAAGCTTATGATGGAAGTCCATGCAAAAAATATCTAAAAATTAGATTCTATGTAACTTTTCGAAATGCAAGTTTATGTCAAAAATCATAGTATATAATACACTAGTTTCGGTAAAAAAATCAAATTTAATTGGGGACTATTTGAAGTGATACGAGACTTTTCTGATCATTTATATATGTTTAGAGAGAAGGTTATGATGGAAGTCCATGCAAAAAAACATCTGAAAACTAGATTCTATGAAAATTTTCTAAATGCAAGTTTCGGTCAAAAATCATAGTATATTATACACTAGTTTCGGTCAAAAAAATCAAATTTAATTGGGGACTATTTGAAATGATACGAGACTTTTCAGATCATTTATATATGTTAATAGGGAAGGTTAGGTTGGATTTCCATTAAAAAAATTCATCTGAATACTAGATTCTATGAAACTTTTCGAAATGCAAGTTGCGGTCGCAAAATCATAACATATTATACACTAGTTTATACTAGTTTCGGTCAAAAATCAAATTAAATCGGGGATTGTTCGAAATGATACGAAACTTCACATATCATTTATATATTTTACAAGGGAAGGTTATGATGGAAGTCTATGCAATATATCATCGTAAAATTAGATTCTATGAAACTTTTCGAAAAGCAAGTTTCGGTCAAAAATTAAAGTATATTATACACTAGTTTCGGTCAAAAAAATCAAATTTAGTTTGGGACTATTTGAAATGATATGAGACTTTACAGATCATTTATATATTTTACGAGGTATGGTTATGATGGAAGTCCATGAAAAAAATCATCGGAAAATTAGATTCTATGAAACTTTTCGAAATGCAAGTTTAGGTCAAAAATCAAAGTATATTATACACTAGTTGCGGTCGAAAAAAATTAAATTTAATTGGGAACTATTTGAAATGATACGAGACTTTTCAGATCATTTTTATATGTTAAGAGGGAAGGTTATGATGGAAGCCCATGCAAAAAAAGCATCTGAAAACTAGAATCTATGAAACTTTTCGAATTGAATGTTTCGGTCGAAAAATCATAACATTATATACACTAGTTTACAATAGTTTCTGTCAAAAATCAAATTAAATCAGGGACTATTCGAAATGATACGAAACTTCACATATCATTTATATATTTTAAGAGGGAAGCTTAAGATGGAAGTCCATGCAAAAAATATCTAAAAAATAGATTCTATGTAACTTTTCGAAATGCAAGTTTATGTCAAAAATCATAGTATATTATACACTAGTTTCGGTAAAAAAATCAAATTTAATTGGGGACTATTTGAAATGATACGAGACTTTTCTGATCATTTATATATGTTAAGAGGGAAGGTTATGATGGAAGTCCAAGCAAAAAATCATCTGAAAACTAGATTCTATGAAACTTTTCTAAATGCAAGTTTCGGTCAAAAATCAAAGTATATTATACACTAGTTTCGGTCAAAAAAATCAAATTTCGTTGGGGACTAATTGAAATGATACGAGACTTTTCTGATCATTTATATATGTTATGAGGGAAGGTTATGATGGAAGTCCATGCAAAAAATCATCTGAAAACTAGATTCTATGAAACTTTTCGAAATGCAAGTTTCGGTAAAAAAATCATAACATTATATACACTAGTTTACAGTAGTTTTTGTCAAATATCAAATTAAATCAGGGACTATTCGAAATGATACGAAACTTCACATATCATTTAAATATTTTAAGAGGGAAGCTTATAATGGAAGTCCATGCAAAAATTATCTAAAAATTATATTCTATGTAACTTTTCGAAATGCAAGTTTATGTCAAAAATCATAGTATATAATACACTAGTTTCGGTAAAAAAATCAAATTTAATTGGTGACTATTTGAAGTGATACGAGTCTTTTCTGATCATTTATATATGTTAAGAGGGAAGGTTATGATGGAAGTCCATGCAAAAAATCATCTGAAAACTAGATTCTATGAAACTTTTCTAAATGCAAGTTTCTGTCAATAATCATAGTATATTATATACTAGTTTCGGTCAAAAAAATCAAATTTAATTGGGGACTATTTGAAATGATACGAGACTTTTCAGACCATTTATATATGTTAAGAGGGAAGGTTAGGTTGGATTTCCATTAAAAAAATTCATCTGAAAACTAGATTCTATGAAACTTTTCGAAATGCAAGTTGCGGTCGCAAAATCATAACATATTATACACTAGTTTATACTAGTTTCGGTCAAAAATCAAATTAAATCGGGGATTGTTCGAAATGATACGAAACTTCACATATCATTTATATATTTTACAAGGGAAGTTTATGATGGAAGTCTATGCAATATATCATCGGAAAATTAGATTCTATGAAACTTTTCGAAAAGCAAGTTTCGGTCAAAAATTAAAGTATATTATACACTAGTTTCGGTCAAAAAAATCAAATTTAATTTGGGACTATTTGAAATGATACGTGACTTTACAGATCATTTATATATTTTACGAGGTATGGTTATGATGGAAGTCCAAGAAAAAAATCATCGGAAAATTAGATTCTATGAAACTTTTCGAAATGAAAGTTTCGGTCAAAAATCAAAGTATATTATACACTAGTTGCGGTCGAAAAAAATTAAATTTAATTGGGAACTATTTGAAATGATACGAGACTTTTCAGATCATTTTTATATGTTAAGAGGAAGGTTATGATGGAAGTCCATGCAAAAAAAGCATCTGAAAACTAGAATCTATGAAACTTTTCGAAATGCATGTTTCGGTCGAAAAATCATAACATTATATACACTAGTTTACACTAGTTTCTGTCAAAAATCAAATTAAATCAGGGACTATTCGAAATGATACGAAACTTCACATATCATTTAAATATTTTAAGAGGGAAGCTTATGATGGAAGTCCATGCAAAAAATATCTAAAAATTAGATTCTATGTAACTTTTCGAAATGCAAGTTTATGTCAAAAATCATAGTATATAATACACTAGTTTCGGTAAAAAAATCAAATTTAATTGGGGACTATTTGAAGTGATACGAGACTTTTCTGATCATTTATATATGTTAAGAGGGAAGGTTATGATGGAAGTCCATGCAAAAAAACATCTGAAAACTAGATTCTATGAAAATTTTCTAAATGCAAGTTTCGGTCAAAAATCATAGTATATTATACACTAGTTTCGGTCAAAAAAATCAAATTTAATTGGGGACTATTTGAAATGATACGAGACTTTTCAGATCATTTATATATGTTAATAGGGAAGGTTAGGTTGGATTTCCATTAAAAAAATTCATCTGAATACTAGATTCTATGAAACTTTTCGAAATGCAAGTTGCGGTCAAAAAATCATAACATATTATACACTAGTTTATACTAGTTTCGGTCAAAAATCAAATTAAATTGGGGATTGTTCGAAATGATACGAAACTTCACATATCATTTATATATTTTACAAGGGAAGGTTATGATGGAAGTCTATGCAATATATCATCGGAAAATTAGATTCTATGAAACTTTTTGAAATGCAAGTTTCGGTCAAAAATAAAAGTATATTATACACTAGTTTCGGTCAAAAAAATCAAATTTAATTTGGGACTATTTGAAATGATACAAGACTTTACAGATCATTTATATATTTTACGAGGTATGGTTATGATGGAAGTCCATGAAAAAAATCATCAGAAAATTAGATTCTATGAGTTTTTTCGAAATGCAAGTTTCGGTCAAAAATCAAAGTATATTATACACTAGTTGCGGTCGAAAAAAATTAAATTTAATTGGGATCTATTTGAAATGATACGAGACTTTTCAGATCATTTTTATATGTTAAGAGGGAAGGTTATGATGGAAGCCCATGCAAAAAAATGCATCTGAAAACTAGAATCTATGAAACTTTTCGAAATGCATGTTTCGGTCGAAAAATCATAACATTATATACACTAGTTTACACTAGTTTCTGTCAAAAATCAAATTAAATCAGGGACTATTCGAAATGATACGAAACTTCACATATCATTTAAATATTTTAAGAGGGAAGCTTATGATGGAAGTCCATGCAAAAAATATCTAAAAATTAGATTCTATGTAACTTTTCGAAATGCAAGTTTATGTCAAAAATCATAGTATATAATACACTAGTTTCGGAAAAAAAATCAAATTTAATTGGGGACTATTTGAAGTGATACGAGACTTTTCTGATCATTTATATATGTTAAGAGGGAAGGTTATGATGGAAGTCCATGCAAAAAATCATCTGAAAACTAGATTCTATGAAACATTTCTAAATGCAAGTTTCGGTCAATAATCATAGTATATTATATACTAGTTTCGGTCAAAAAAATCAAATTTAATTGGGGACTATTTGAAATGATACGAGACTTTTCAGACCATTTATATATGTTAAGAGGGAAGGTTAGGTTGGATTTCCATTAAAAAAATTCATCTGAAAACTAGATTCTATGAAACTTTTCGAAATGCAAGTTGCGGTCACAAAATCATAACATATTATACACTAGTTTATACTAGTTTCGGTCAAAAATCAAATTAAATCGGGGATTGTTCGAAATGATACGAAACTTCACATATCATTTATATATTTTACAAGGGAAGGTTATGATGGAAGTCTATGCAATATATCATCGGAAAATCAGATTCTATGAAACTTTTCGAAAGGCAAGTTTCAGTCAAAAATTAAAGTATATTATACACTAGTTTCGGTCAAAAAAATCAAATTTAATTTGGGTCTATTTGAAATGATACGAGACTTTACAGATCATTTATATATTTTACGAGGTATGGTTATGATGGAAGTCCATGAAAAAAATCATCGGAATATTAGATTCTATGAAACTTTTCAAAATGAAATTTTCGGTCAAAAATCAAAGTATATTATACACTAGTTGCGGTCGAAAAAAATTAAAATTAATTGGGAACTATTTGAAATGATACGAGACTTTTCAGATCATTTTTATATGTTAAGAGGGAAGGTTATAATGGAAGCCTATGCAAAAAAAGCATCTGAAAACTAGAATCTATAAAACTTTTCTAAATGCATGTTTCGGTCGAAAAATCATAACATTATATACACTAGTTTCTGTCAAAAATCAAATTAAATCAGGGACTATTCGAAATGATACGAAACTTCACATATCATTTAAATATTTTAAAAAGGAAGCTTATGATGGAAGTCCATGCAAAAAATATCTAAAAATTATATTCTATGTAACTTTTCGAAATGCAAGTTTATGTCAAAAATCATAGTATATAATACACTAGTTTCGGTAAAAAAATCAAATTTAATTGGGGACTATTTGAAGTGATACGAGACTTTTCTGATCATTTATATATGTTAAGAGGGAAGGTTATGATGGAAGTCCATGCAAAAAATCATCTGAAAACTAGATTCTATGAAACTTTTCTAAATGCAAGTTTCGGTCAAAAATCATAGTATATTATACACTAGTTTCGGTAAAAAAAATCAAATTTAATTGGGGACTATTTGAAATGATACGAGACTTTTCAGATCATTTATAAATGTTAAGAGGGAAGGTTAGGTTGGATTTCCATTAAAAAAATTCATCTGAAAACTAGATTCTATGAAACTTTTCGAAATGCAAGTTGCGGTCACAAAATCATAACATATTATACACTAGTTTATACTAGTTTCGGTCAAAAATCAAATTAAATCGGGGATTGTTCGAAATGATACGAAACTTCACATATCATTTATATATTTTACAAGGGAAGGTTATGATGGAAATCTATGCAATATATCATCGGAAAATTAGATTCTATGAAACTTTTCGAAAAGCAAGTTTCGGTCAAAAATTAAAGTATATTATACACTAGTTTCGGTCAAAAAAATCAAATTTAATTTGGGACTATTTGAAATGATACGAGACTTTACAGATCATTTATATATTTTACGAGGTATGGTTATGATGGAAGTCCATGAAAAAAATCATCGGAAAATTAGATTCTATGAAACTTTTCGAAATGCAAGTTTCGGTCAAAAATCAAAGTATATTATACACTAGTTGCGGTCGAAAAAAATTAAATTAAATTGGGAACTATTTGAAATGATACGAGACTTTTCAGATCATTTTTATATGTTAAGAGGGAAGGTTATGATGGAAGCCCATGCAAAAAAAGCATCTGAAAACTAGAATCTATGAAACTTTTCGAAATGCATGTTTCGGTCGAAAAATCATAACATTATATACACTAGTTTACACTAGTTTCTGTCAAAAATAAAATTAAATCAGGGACTATTCGAAATGATACGAAACTTCAAATATCATTTATATATTTTAAGAGGGAAGCTTATGATGGAAGTCCATGCAAAAAATATCTAAAAAATAGATTCTATGTAACTTTTCGAAATGCAAGTTTATGTCAAAAATCATAGTATATTATACACTAGTTGCGGTAAAAAAATCAAATTTAATTGGGGACTATTTGAAATGATACGAGACTTTTCTGATCATTTATTTATGTTAAGAGGGAAGGTTATGATGGAAGTCCATGCAAAAAATCATCTGAAAACTAGATTCTATGAAACTTTTCTAAATGCAAGTTTCGGTCAAAAATCAAAGTATATTATACACTAGTTTCGGTCAAAAAAATCAAATTTCGTTGGGGACTAATTGAAATGATACGAGACTTTTCTGATCATTTATATATGTTATAAGGGAAGGTTATGATGGAAGTCCATGCAAAAAATCATCTGAAAACTAGATTCTATGAAACTTTTCGAAATGCAAGTTTCGGTCGAAAAATCATAACATTATATACACTAGTTTACAGTAGTTTTTGTCAAATATCAAATTAAATCAGGGACTATTCGAAATGATACGAAACTTCACATATCATTTAAATATTTTAAGAGGGAAGCTTATGATTTAAGTCCATGCAAAAATTATCTATAAATTAGATTCTATGTAACTTTTCGAAATGCAAGTTTATGTCAAAAATCATAGTATATAATACACTAGTTTCGGAAAAAAAATCAAATTTAATTGGGGACTATTTGAAGTGATACGAGACTTTTCTGATCATTTATATATGTTAAGAGGGAAGGTTATGATGGAAGTCCATGCAAAAAATCATCTGAAAACTAGATTCTATGAAACTTTTCTAAATGCAAGTTTCGGTCAATAATCATAGTATATTATATACTAGTTTCGGTCAAAAAAATCAAATTTAATTGGGGACTATTTGAAATGATACGAGACTTTTCAGACCATTTATATATGTTAAGAGGGAAGGTTAGGTTGGATTTCCATTAATAAAATTCATCTGAAAACTAGATTCTATGAAACTTTTCGAAACGCAAGTTGCGGTCACAAAATCATAACATATTATACACTAGTTTATACTAGTTTCGGTCAAAAATCAAATTAAATTGGGGATTGTTCGAAATGATACGAAACTTCACATATCATTTATATATTTTACAAGGGAAGGTTATGATGGAAGTCTATGCAATATATTATCGGAAAATTAGATTCTATGAAACTTTTTGAAATGCAAGTTTCGGTCAAAAATAAAAGTATATTATACACTAGTTTCGGTCAAAAAAATCAAATTTAATTTGGGACTATTTGAAATGATACAAGACTTTACAGATCATTTATATATTTTACGAGGTATGGTTATGATGGAAGTCCATGAAAAAAATCATCAGAAAATTAGATTCTATGAGTTTTTTCGAAATGCAAGTTTCGGTCAAAAATCAAAGTATATTATACACTAGTTGCGGTCGAAAAAAATTAAATTTAATTGGGATCTATTTGAAATGATACGAGACTTTTCAGATCATTTTTATATGTTAAGAGGGAAGGTTATGATGGAAGCCCATGCAAAAAAATGCATCTGAAAACTAGAATCTATGAAACTTTTCGAAATGCATGTTTCGGTCGAAAAATCATAACATTATATACACTAGTTTACACTAGTTTCTGTCAAAAATCAAATTAAATCAGGGACTATTCGAAATGATACGAAACTTCACATATCATTTAAATATTTTAAGAGGGAAGCTTATGATGGAAGTCCATGCAAAAAATATCTAAAAATTAGATTCTATGTAACTTTTCGAAATGCAAGTTTATGTCAAAAATCATAGTATATAATACACTAGTTTCGGTAAAAAAAAATCAAATTTAATTGGGGACTATTTGAAGTGATACGAGACTTTTGTGATCATTTATATATGTTAAGAGGGAAGCTTATGATGGAAGTCCATGCAAAAAATCATCTTAAAACTAGATTCTATGAAACTTTTCTAAATGCATGTTTCGGTCAAAAATCAAAGTATATTATACACTAGTTTCGGTCAAAAAAATCAAATTTAATTGGGGACTATTTGAAATGATACGAGAATTTTCAGATCATTTATATATGTTAAGAGGGAAGGTTAGGTTGGATTTCCATTAAAAAAAATCATCTAAAAACTAGATTCTATGAAACTTTTCGAAATTCAAGTTGCGGTCAAAAAATCATAACATATTATACACTAGTTTATACTAGTTTCGGTCAAAAATCAAATTAAATTGTGGATTGTTCGAAATGATACGAAACTTCACATATCATTTATATATTTTACAAGGGAAGGTTATGATGGAAGTCTATGCAATATATCATCGGAAAATTAGATTCTATGAAACTTTTCGAAATGCAAGTTTCGGTCAAAAATCAAAGTATATTATACACTAGTTTCGGTCAAAAAAATCAAATTTAATTTGGGACTATTTGAAATGATACGAGACTTTACAGATCATTTATATATTTTACGAGGTATGGTTATGATGGAAGTCCATGAAAAAAATCATCAAAAAATTAGATTCTATGAGTTTTTTCGAAATGCAAGTTTCGGTCAAAAATCAAAGTATATTATACACTAGTTGAGGTCGAAAAAAATTAAATTTAATTGGGAACTATTTGAAATGATACGAGACTTTTCAGATCATTTATATATGTTAAGAGGGAAGGTTAGGTTGGATTTCCATTAAAAAAATTCATCTGAAAACTAGATTCTATGAAACTTTTCGAAATGCAAGTTGCGGTCACAAAATCATAACATATTATACACTAGTTTCGGTCAAAAATCAAATTAAATCGGGGATTGTTCGAAATGATACGAAACTTCACATATCATTTATATATTTTACAAGGGAAGGTTATGATGGAAGTCTATGCAATATATCATCGGAAAATTAGATTCTATGAAACTTTTCGAAAAGCAAGTTTCGGTCAAAAATTAAAGTATATTATACCCTAGTTTCAGTCAAAAAAATCAAATTTAATTTGGGACTATTTGAAATGATACGAGACTTTACAGATCATTTATATATTTTACGAGGTATGGTTATGATGGAAGTCCATGAAAAAAATCAACGGAAAATTAGATTCTATGAAACTTTTCGAAATGCAAGTTTCGGTCAAAAATCAAAGTATATTATACACTAGTTGCGGTCGAAAAAAATTAAATTTAATTGGGAACTATTTGAAATGATACGAGACTTTTCAGATCATTTTTATATGTTAAGAGGGAAGGTTATGATGGAAGCCCATGCAAAAAAAGCATCTGAAAACTAGAATCTATGAAACTTTTCGAAATGCATGTTTCGGTCGAAAAATCATAACATTATATACACTAGTTTACACTAGTTTCTGTCAAAAATCAAATTAAATCAGGGACTACTCGAAATGATACGAAACTTCACATATCATTTAAATATTTTAAGAGGGAAGCTTATGATGGAAGTCCATGCAAAAAATATCTAAAAATTATATTCTATGTAACATTTCGAAATGCAAGTTTATGTCAAAAATCATAGTATATAATACACTAGTTTCGGTAAAAAAACAAATTTAATTGGGGACTATTTGAAGTGATACGAGACTTTTCTGATCATTTATATATGTTAAGAGGTAAGGTTATGATGGAAGTCCATGCAAAAAATCATCTGAAAACTAGATTCTATGAAACTTTTCTAAATGCAAGTTTCGGTCAAAAATCATAGTATATTATACACTAGTTTCGGTAAAAAAAATCAAATTTAATTGGGGACTATTTGAAATGATACGAGACTTTTCAGATCATTTATAAATGTTAAGAGGGAAGGTTAGGTTGGATTTCCATTAAAAAAATTCATCTGAAAACTAGATTCTATGAAACTTTTCGAAATGCAAGTTGCGGTCAAAAAATCATAACATATTATACACTAGTTTATACTAGTTTCGGTCAAAAATCAAATTAAATTGGGAATTGTTCGAAATGATACGAAACTTCACATATCATTTATATATTTTACAAGGGAAGGTTATGATGGAAGTTTATGCAATATATCATCGGAAAATTAGATTCTATGAAACTTTTCGAAATGCAAGTTTCGGTCAAAAATCAAAGTATATTATACACTAGTTTCGGTCAAAAAAATCAAATTTAATTTTGGACTATTTGAAATGATACGAGACTTTATAGATCATTTATATATTTTACGAGGTATGGTTATGATGGAAGTCCATGAAAAAAATCATCAGAAAATTAGATTCTATGAGTTTTTTTGAAATGCAAGTTTCGGTCAAAAATCAAAGTATATTATACACTAGTTGCGGTCGAAAAAAATTAAATTTAATTGGGAACTATTTGAAATGATACGAGACTTTTCAGATCATTTTTATATGTTAAGAGGGAAGGTTATGATGGAAGCCCATGCAAAAAAATCATCTGAAAACTAGAATCTATGAAACTTTTCGAAATGCAAGTTTCGGTCGAAAAATCATAACATTATATACACTAGTTTACACTAGTTTCTGTAAAAAATCAAATTAAATCAGGGACTATTCAAACTGATACGAAACTTCACATATCATTTATATATTTTAAGAGGGAAGCTTATGATGGAAGTCCATGCAAAAAATATCTAATAATTAGATTCTATGTAACTTTCGAAATGCAAGTTTATGTCAAAAATCATAGTATATTATACACTAGTTTCGGTAAAAAAATCAAATTTAATTGGGGACTATTTGAAGTGATACGAGACTTTTCTGATCATTTATATATGTTAAGACGGAAGGTTATGATGGAAGTCCATGCAAAAAATCATCTGAAAACTAGATTCTATGAAACTTTTCTAAATGCAAGTTTCGGTCAATAATCATAGTATATTATATACTAGTTTCGGTCAAAAAAATCAAATTTAATTGGGGACTATTTGAAATGATACGAGACTTTTCAGACCATTTATATATGTTAAGAGGGAAGGTTAGGTTGGATTTCCATTAAAAAAATTCATCTGAAAACTAGATTCTATGAAACTTTTCGAAATGCAAGTTGCGGTCACAAAATCATAACATATTATACACTAGTTTATACTAGTTTCGGTCAAAAATCAAATTAAATCGGGGATTGTTCGAAATGATACGAAACTTCACATATCATTTATATATTTTACAAGGGAAGGTTATGATGGAAGTCTATGCAATATATCATCGGAAAATCAGATTCTATGAAACTTTTCGAAAGGCAAGTTTCAGTCAAAAATTAAAGTATATTATACACTAGTTTCGGTCAAAAAAATCAAATTTAATTTGGGACTATTTGAAATGATACGAGACTTTACAGATCATTTATATATTTTACGAGGTATGGTTATGATGGAAGTCCATGAAAAAAATCATCGGAATATTAGATTCTATGAAACTTTTCAAAATGAAATTTTCGGTCAAAAATCAAAGTATATTATACACTAGTTGCGGTCGAAAAAAATTAAAATTAATTGGGAACTATTTGAAATGATACGAGACTTTTCAGATCATTTTTATATGTTAAGAGGGAAGGTTATAATGGAAGCCCATGCAAAAAAAGCATCTGAAAACTAGAATCTATAAAACTTTTCTAAATGCATGTTTCGGTCGAAAAATCATAACATTATATACACTAGTTTCTGTCAAAAATCAAATTAAATCAGGGACTATTCAAAATGATACGAAACTTCACATATCATTTAAATATTTTAAAAAGGAAGCTTATGATGGAAGTCCATGCAAAAAATATCTAAAAATTATATTCTATGTAACTTTTCGAAATGCAAGTTTATGTCAAAAATCATAGTATATAATACACTAGTTTCGGTAAAAAAATCAAATTTAATTGGGGACTATTTGAAGTGATACGAGACTTTTCTGATCATTTATATATGTTAAGAGGGAAGGTTATGATGGAAGTCCATGCAAAAAATCATCTGAAAACTAGATTCTATGAAACTTTTCTAAATGCAAGTTTCGGTCAAAAATCATAGTATATTATACACTAGTTTCGGTAAAAAAAATCAAATTTAATTGGGGACTATTTGAAATGATACGAGACTTTTCAGATCATTTATAAATGTTAAGAGGGAAGGTTAGGTTGGATTTCCATTAAAAAAATTCATCTGAAAACTAGATTCTATGAAACTTTTCGAAATGCAAGTTGCGGTCACAAAATCATAACATATTATACACTAGTTTATACTAGTTTCGGTCAAAAATCAAATTAAATCGGGGATTGTTCGAAATGATACGAAACTTCACATATCATTTATATATTTTACAAGGGAAGGTTATGATGGAAATCTATGCAATATATCATCGGAAAATTAGATTCTATGAAACTTTTCGAAAAGCAAGTTTCGGTCAAAAATTAAAGTATATTATACACTAGTTTCGGTCAAAAAAATCAAATTTAATTTGGGACTATTTGAAATGATACGAGACTTTACAGATCATTTATATATTTTACGAGGTATGGTTATGATGGAAGTCCATGAAAAAAATCATCGGAAAATTAGATTCTATGAAACTTTTCGAAATGCAAGTTTCGGTCAAAAATCAAAGTATATTATACACTAGTTGCGGTCGAAAAAAATTAAATTAAATTGGGAACTATTTGAAATGATACGAGACTTTTCAGATCATTTTTATATGTTAAGAGGGAAGGTTATGATGGAAGCCCATGCAAAAAAAGCATCTGAAAACTAGAATCTATGAAACTTTTCGAAATGCATGTTTCGGTCGAAAAATCATAACATTATATACACTAGTTTACACTAGTTTCTGTCAAAAATAAAATTAAATCAGGGACTATTCGAAATGATACGAAACTTCAAATATCATTTATATATTTTAAGAGGGAAGCTTATGATGGAAGTCCATGCAAAAAATATCTAAAAAATAGATTCTATGTAACTTTTCGAAATGCAAGTTTATGTCAAAAATCATAGTATATTATACACTAGTTTCGGTAAAAAAATCAAATTTAATTGGGGACTATTTGAAATGATACGAGACTTTTCTGATCATTTATTTATGTTAAGAGGGAAGGTTATGATGGAAGTCCATGCAAAAAATCATCTGAAAACTAGATTCTATGAAACTTTTCTAAATGCAAGTTTCGGTCAAAAATCAAAGTATATTATACACTAGTTTCGGTCAAAAAAATCAAATTTCGTTGGGGACTAATTGAAATGATACGAGACTTTTCTGATCATTTATATATGTTATAAGGGAAGGTTATGATGGAAGTCCATGCAAAAAATCATCTGAAAACTAGATTCTATGAAACTTTTCGAAATGCAAGTTTCGGTCTAAAAATCATAACATTATATACACTAGTTTACAGTAGTTTTTGTCAAATATCAAATTAAATCAGGGACTATTCGAAATGATACGAAACTTCACATATCATTTAAATATTTTAAGAGGGAAGCTTATGATTTAAGTCCATGCAAAAATTATCTATAAATTAGATTCTATGTAACTTTTCGAAATGCAAGTTTATGTCAAAAATCATAGTATATAATACACTAGTTTCGGAAAAAAAATCAAATTTAATTGGGGACTATTTGAAGTGATACGAGACTTTTGTGATCATTTATATATGTTAAGAGGGAAGGTTATGATGGAAGTCCATGCAAAAAATCATCTGAAAACTAGATTCTATGAAACTTTTCTAAATGCAAGTTTCGGTCAATAATCATAGTATATTATATACTAGTTTCGGTCAAAAAAATCAAATTTAATTGGGGACTATTTGAAATGATACGAGACTTTTCAGACCATTTATATATGTTAAGAGGGAAGGTTAGGTTGGATTTCCATTAATAAAATTCATCTGAAAACTAGATTCTATGAAACTTTTCGAAACGCAAGTTGCGGTCACAAAATCATAACATATTATACACTAGTTTATACTAGTTTCGGTCAAAAATCAAATTAAATCGGGGATTGTTCGAAATGATACGAAACTTCACATATCATTTATATATTTTACAAGGGAAGGTTATGATGGAAGTCTATGCAATATATCATCGGAAAATCAGATTCTATGAAACTTTTCGAAAAGCAAGTTTAGTCAAAAATTAAAGTATATTATACACTAGTTTCGGTCAAAAAAATCAAATTTAATTTGGGACTATTTGAAATGATACGAGACTTTACAGATCATTTATATATTTTAAGAGGTATGGTTATGATGGAAGTCCATGAAAAAAATCATCGGAAAATTAGATTCTATGAAACTTTTCGAAATGCAAGTTTCGGTCAAAAATCAAAGTATATTATACACTAGTTGCGGTCGAAAAAAATTAAATTTAATTGGGAACTATTTGAAATGATACGAGACTTTTCAGATCATTTTTATATGTTAAGAGGGAAGGTTATGATGGAAGCCCAGGCAAAAAAAGCATCTGAAAACTAGAATCTATGAAACTTTTCTAAATGCATGTTTCGGTCGAAAAATCATAACATTATATACACTAGTTTCTGTCAAAAATCAAATTAAATCAGGGACTATTCAAAATGATACGAAACTTCACATATCATTTAAATATTTTAAGAGGGAAGCTTATGATGGAAGTCCATGCAAAAAAATCTAAAAATTAGATTCTATGTAACTTTTCGAAATGCAAGTTTATGTCAAAAATCATAGTATATAATACACTAGTTTCGGAAAAAAAATCAAATTTAATTGGGGACTATTTGAAGTGATACGAGACTTTTCTGATCATTTATATATGTTAAGAGGGAAGGTTATGATGGAAGTCCATGCAAAAAATCATCTGAAAACTAGATTCTATGAAACTTTTCTAAATGGAAGTTTCGGTCAATAATCATAGTATATTATATACTAGTTTCGGTCAAAAAAATCAAATTTAATTGGGGACTATTTGAAATGATACGAGACTTTTCAGACCATTTATATATGTTAAGAGGGAAGGTTAGGTTGGATTTCCATTAAAAAAATTCATCTGAAAACTAGATTCTATGAAACTTTTCGAAACGCAAGTTGCGTTCACAAAATCATAACATATTATACACTAGTTTATACTAGTTTCGGTCAAAAATCAAAATAAATCGGGGATTGTTCGAAATGATACGAAACTTCACATATCATTTATATATTTTACAAGGGAAGGTTATGATGGAAGTCTATGCAATATATCATCGGAAAATCAGATTCTATGAAACTTTTCGAAAAGCAAGTTTCATTCAAAAATTAAAGTATATTATACACTAGTTTCGGTCAAAAAAATCAAATTTAATTTGGGACTATTTGAAATGATACGAGACTTTACAGATCATTTATATATTTTACGAGGTATGGTTATGATGGAAGTCCATGAAAAAAATCATCGGAAAATTAGATTCTATGAAACTTTTCGAAATGCAAGTTTCGGTCAAAAATCAAAGTATATTATACACTAGTTTCGGTCGAAAAAAATTAAATTTAATTGGGAACTATTTGAAATGATACGAGACTTTTCAGATCATTTTTATATGTTAAGAGGGAAGGTTATGATGGAAGCCCATGCAAAAAAAGCATCTGAAAACTAGAATCTATGAAACTTTTCGAAATGCATGTTTCGGTCGAAAAATCATAACATTATATACACTAGTTTACACTAGTTTCTGTCAAAAATCAAATTAAATCAGGGACTATTCAAAATGATACGAAACTTCACATATCATTTATATATTTTAAGAGGGAAGCTTATGATGGAAGTCCATGCAAAAAATATCTAAAAAATAGATTCTATGTAACTTTTCGAAATGCAAGTTTATGTCAAAAATCATAGTATATTATACACTAGTTTCGGTAAAAAAATCAAATTTAATTGGGGACTATTTGAAATGATACGAGACTTTTCTGATCATTTATATATGTTAAGAGGGAAGGTTATGATGGAAGTCCATGCAAAAAATCATCTGAAAAGTAGATTCTATGAAACTTTTCTAAATGCAAGTTTCAGTCAAAAATCAAAGTATATTATACACTAGTTTCGGTCAAAAAAATCAAATTTCGATGGGGACTAATTGAAATGATACGAGACTTTTCTGATCATTTATATATGTTATAAGGGAAGGTTATGATGGAAGTCCATGCAAAAAATCATCTGAAAACTAGATTCTATGAAACTTTACGAAATGCATGTTTCGGTCTAAAAATCATAACATTATATACACTAGTTTACAGTAGTTTTTGTCAAATATCAAATTAAATCAGGGACTATTCGAAATGATACGAAACTTCACATATCATTTAAATATTTTAAGAGGGAAGCTTATGATTTAAGTCCATGCAAAAATTATCTAAAAATTAGATTCTATGTAACTTTTCGAAATGCAAGTTTATGTCAAAAATCATAGTATATAATACACTAGTTTCGGAAAAAAAATCAAATTTAATTGGGGACTATTTGAAGTGATACGAGACTTTTCTGATCATTTATATATGTTAAGAGGGAAGGTTATGATGGAAGTCCATGCAAAAAATCATCTGAAAACTAGATTCTATGAAACTTTTCTAAATGCAAGTTTCGGTCAATAATCATAGTATATTATATACTAGTTTCGGTCAAAAAAATCAAATTTAATTGGGGACTATTTGAAATGATACGAGACTTTTCAGACCATTTATATATGTTAAGAGGGAAGGTTAGGTTGGATTTCCATTAAAAAAATTCATCTGAAAACTAGATTCTATGAAACTTTTCGAAACGCAAGTTGCGGTCACAAAATCATAACATATTATACACTAGTTTATACTAGTTTCGGTCAAAAATCAAAATAAATCGGGGATTGTTCGAAATGATACGAAACTTCACATATCATTTATATATTTTACAAGGGAAGGTTATGATGGAAGTCTATGCAATATATCATCGGAAAATCAGATTCTATGAAACTTTTCGAAAAGCAAGTTTCAGTCAAAAATTAAAGTATATTATACACTAGTTTCGGTCAAAAAAATCAAATTTAATTTGGGACTATTTGAAATGATACGAGACTTTACAGATCATTTATATATTTTACGAGGTATGGTTATGATGGAAGTCCATGAAAAAAATCATCGGAAAATTAGATTCTATGAAACTTTTCGAAATGCAAGTTTCGGTCAAAAATCAAAGTATATTATACACTAGTTGCGGTCGAAAAAAATTAAATTTAATTGGGAACTATTTGAAATGATACGAGACTTTTCAGATCATTTTTATATGTTAAGAGGGAAGGTTATGATGGAAGCCCATGCAAAAAAAGCATCTGAAAACTAGAATCTATGAAACTTTTCGAAATGCATGTTTCGGTCGAAAAATCATAACATTATATACACTAGTTTACACTAGTTTCTGTCAAAAATCAAATAAAATCAGGGACTATTCGAAATGATACGAAACTTCACATATCATTTATATATTTTAAGAGGGAAGCTTATGATGGAAGTCCATGCAAAAAATATCTAAAAAATAGATTCTATGTAACTTTTCGAAATGCAAGTTTATGTCAAAAATCATAGTATATTATACACTAGTTTCGGTAAAAAAAATCAAATTTAATTGGGGACTATTTGAAATGATACGAGACTTTTCTGATCATTTATATATGTTAAGAGGGAAGGTTATGATGGAAGTCCATGCAAAAAATCATCTAAAAACTAGATTCTATGAAACTTTTCTAAATGCAAGTTTCAGTCAAAAATCAAAGTATATTATACACTAGTTTCGGTCAAAAAAATCAAATTTCATTGGGGACTAATTGAAATGATACGAGACTTTTCTGATCATTTATATATGTTATAAGGGAAGGTTATGATGGAAGTCCATGCAAAAAATCATCTGAAAACTAGATTCTATGAAACTTTTCGAAATGCAAGTTTCGGTCTAAAAATCATAACATTATATACACTAGTTTACAGTAGTTTTTGTCAAATATCAAATTAAATCAGGGACTATTCGAAATGATACGAAACTTCACATATCATTTAAATATTTTAAGAGGGAAGCTTATGATTTAAGTCCATGCAAAAATTATCTAAAAATTAGATTCTATGTAACTTTTCGAAATGAAAGTTTATGTCAAAAATCATAGTATATAATACACTAGTTTCGGAAAAAAAATCAAATTTAATTGGGGACTATTTGAAGTGATACGAGACTTTTCTGATCATTTATATATGTTAAGAGGGAAGGTTATGATGGAAGTCCATGCAAAAAATCATCTGAAAACTAGATTCTATGAAACTTTTCTAAATGCAAGTTTCGGTCAATAATCATAGTATATTATATACTAGTTTCGGTCAAAAAAATCAAATTTAATTGGGGACTATTTGAAATGATACGAGACTTTTCAGACCATTTATATATGTTAAGAGGGAAGGTTAGGTTGGATTTCCATTAAAAAAATTCTTCTGAAAACTAGATTCTATGAAACTTTTCGAAACGCAAGTTGCGGTCACAAAATCATAACATATTATACACTAGTTTATACTAGTTTCGGTCAAAAATCAAATTAAATCGGGGATTGTTCGAAATGATACGAAACTTCACATATCATTTATATATTTTACAAGGGAAGGTTATGATGGAAGTCTATGCAGTATATCATCGGAAAATCAGATTCTATGAAACTTTTCGAAAAGCAAGTTTCAGTCAAAAATTAAAGTATATTATACACTAGTTTCGGTCAAAAAAATCAAATTTAATTTGGGACTATTTGAAATGATACGAGACTTTACAGATCATTTATATATTTTACGAGGTATGGTTATGATGGAAGTCCATGAAAAAAATCATCGGAATATTAGATTCTATGAAACTTTTCGAAATGCAAGTTTCGGTCAAAAATCAAAGTATATTATACACTAGTTGCGGTCGAAAAAAATTAAATTTTAATTGGGAACTATTTGAAATGATACGAGACTTTTCAGATCATTTTTATATGTTAAGAGGGAAGGTTATGATGGAAGCCCATGCAAAAAAAGCATCTGAAAACTAGAATCTATGAAACTTTTCGAAATGCATGGTTCGGTCGAAAAATCATAACATTATATACACTAGTTTACACTAGTTTCTGTCAAAAATCAAATTAAATCAGGGACTATTCGAAATGATACGAAACTTCACATATCATTTATATATTTTAAGAGGGAAGCTTATGATGGAAGTCCATGCAAAAAATATCTAAAAAATAGATTCTATGTAACTTTTCGAAATGCAAGTTTATGTCAAAAATCATAGTATATTATACACTAGTTTCGGTAAAAAAATCAAATTTAATTGGGGACTATTTGAAATGATACGAGACTTTTCTGATCATTTATATATGTTAAGAGGGAAGGTTATGATGGAAGTCCATGCCAAAAATCATCTGAAAACTAGATTCTATGAAACTTTTCTAAATGCAAGTTTCGGTCAAAAATCAAAGTATATTATACACTAGTTTCGGTCAAAAAAATCAAATTTCGTTGGGGACTAATTGAAATGATACGAGACTTTTCTGATCATTTATATATGTTATGAGGGAAGGTTATGATGGAAGTCCATGCAAAAAATCATCTGAAAACTAGATTCTATGAAACTTTTCTAAATGCAAGTTTCGGTCTAAAAATCATAACATTATATACACTAGTTTACAGTAGTTTTTGTCAAATATCAAATTAAATCAGGGACTATTCGAAATGATACGAAACTTCACATATCATTTAAATATTTTAAGAGGGAAGCTTATGATTTAAGTCCATGCAAAAATTATCTAAAAATTAGATTCTATGTAACTTTTCGAAATGCAAGTTTATGTCAAAAATCATAGTATATAATACACTAGTTTCGGAAAAAAAATCAAATTTAATTGGGGACTATTTGAAGTGATACGAGACTTTTCTGATCATTTATATATGTTAAGAGGGAAGGTTATGATGGAAGTCCATGCAAAAAATCATCTGAAAACTAGATTCTATGAAACTTTTCTAAATGCAAGTTTCGGTCAATAATCATAGTATATTATATACTAGTTTCGGTCAAAAAAATCAAATTTAATTGGGGACTATTTGAAATGATACGAGACTTTTCAGACCATTTATATATGTTAAGAGGGAAGGTTAGGTTGAATTTCCATTAAAAAAATTCATCTGAAAACTAGATTCTATGAAACTTTTCGAAACGCAAGTTGCGGTCACAAAATCATAACATATTATACACTAGTTTATACTAGTTTCGGTCAAAAATCAAATTAAATCGGGGATTGTTCGAAATGACACGAAACTTCACATATCATTTATATATTTTACAAGGGAAGGTTATGATGGAAGTCTATGCAACATATCATCGGAAAATCAGATTCTATGAAACTTTTCGAAAAGCAAGTTTCAGTCAAAAATTAAAGTATATTATACACTAGTTTCGGTCAAAAAAATCAAATTTAATTTGGGACTATTTGAAATGATACGAGACTTTACAGATCATTTATATATTTTACGAGGTATGGTTATGATGGAAGTCCATGAAAAAAATCATCGGAATATTAGATTCTATGAAACTTTTCGAAATGCAAGTTTCGGTCAAAAATCAAAGTATATTATACACTAGTTGCGGTCGAAAAAAATTAAATTTTAATTGGGAACTATTTGAAATGATACGAGACTTTTCAGATCATTTTTATATGTTAAGAGGGAAGGTTATGATGGAAGCCCATGCAAAAAAAGCATCTGAAAACTAGAATCTATGAAACTTTTCGAAATGCATGTTTCGGTCGAAAAATCATAACATTATATACACTAGTTTACACTAGTTTCTGTCAAAAATCAAATTAAATCAGGGACTATTCGAAATGATACGAAACTTCACATATCATTTATATATTTTAAGAGGGAAGCTTATGATGGAAGTCCATGCAAAAAATATCTAAAAAATAGATTCTATGTAACTTTTCGAAATGCAAGTTTATGTCAAAAATCATAGTATATTATACACTAGTTTCGGTAAAAAAATCAAATTTAATTGGGGACTATTTGAAATGATACGAGACTTTTCTGATCATTTATATATGTTAAGAGGGAAGGTTATGATGGAAGTCCATGCAAAAAATCATCTGAAAACTAGATTCTATGAAACTTTTCTAAATGCAAGTTTCGGTCAAAAATCAAAGTATATTATACACTAGTTTCGGTCAAAAAAATCAAATTTCGTTGGGGACTAATTGAAATGATACGAGACTTTTCTGATCATTTATATATGTTATGAGGGAAGGTTATGATGGAAGTCCATGCAAAAAATCATCTGAAAACTAGATTCTATGAAACTTTTCTAAATGCAAGTTTCGGTCAATAATCATAGTATATTATATACTAGTTTCGGTCAAAAAAATCAAATTTAATTGGGAACTATTTGAAATGATACGAGACTTTTCAGACCATTTATATATGTTAAGAGGGAAGGTTAGGTTGGATTTCCATTAAAAAAATTCATCTGAAAACTAGATTCTAGGAAACTTTTCGAAACGCAAGTTGCGGTCACAAAATCATAACATATTATACACTAGTTTATACTAGTTTCGGTCAAAAATCAAATTAAATCGGGGATTGTTCGAAATGATACGAAACTTCACATATCATTTATATATTTTACAAGGGAAGGTTATGATGGAAGTCTATGCAATATATCATCGGAAAATCAGATTCTATGAAACTTTTCGAAAAGCAAGTTTCAGTCAAAAATTAAAGTATATTATACACTAGTTTCGGTCAAAAAAATCAAATTTAATTTGGGACTATTTGAAATGATACGAGACTTTACAGATCATTTATATATTTTAAGAGGTATGGTTATGATGGAAGTCCATGAAAAAAATAATCGGAAAATTAGATTCTATGAAACTTTTCGAAATGCAAGTTTCGGTCAAAAATCAAAGTATATTATACAATAGTTGCGGTCGAAAAAAATTAAATTAAATTGGGAACTATTTGAAATGATACGAGACTTTTCAGATCATTTTTATATGTTAAGAGGGAAGGTTATGATGGAAGCCCATGCAAAAAAAGCATCTGAAAACTAGAATCTATGAAACTTTTCGAAATGCATGTTTCGGTCGAAAAATCATAACATTATATACACTAGTTTACACTAGTTTCTGTCAAAAATCAAATTAGATCAGGGACTATTCGAAATGATACGAAACTTCACATATCATTTATATATTTTAAGAGGGAAGCTTATGATGGAAGTCCATGCAAAAAATATCTAAAAAATAGATTCTATGTAACTTTTCGAAATGCAAGTTTATGTCAAAAATCATAGTATATTATACACTAGTTTCGGTAAAAAAATCAAATTTAATTGGGGACTATTTGAAATAATACGAGACTTTTCTGATCATTTATATATGTTAAGAGGGAAGGTTATGATGGAAGTCCATGCAAAAAATCATCTGAAAACTAGATTCTATGAAACTTTTCTAAATGCAAGTTTCGGTCAAAAATCAAAGTATATTATACACTAGTTTCGGTCAAAAAAATCAAATTTCGTTGGGGACTAATTGAAATGATACGAGACTTTTCTGATCATTTATATATGTTATGAGGGAAGGTTATGATGGAAGTCCATGCAAAAAATCATCTGAAAACTAGATTCTATGAAACTTTTCGAAATGCAAGTTTCGGTCAATAATCATAGTATATTATATACTAGTTTCGGTCAAAAAAATCAAATTTAATTGGGGACTATTTGAAATGATACGAGACTTTTCAGACCATTTATATATGTTAAGAGGGAAGGTTAGGTTGGATTTCCATTAAAAAAATTCATCTGAAAACTAGATTCTATGAAACTTTTCGAAACGCAAGTTGCGGTCACAAAATCATAACATATTATACACTAGTTTATACTAGTTTCGGTCAAAAATCAAATTAAATCGGGGATTGTTCGAAATGATACGAAACTTCACATATCATTTATATATTTTACAAGGGAAGGTTATGATGGAAGTCTATGCAATATATCATCGGAAAATCAGATTCTATGAAACTTTTCGAAAAGCAAGTTTCAGTCAAAAATTAAAGTATATTATACACTAGTTTCGGTCAAAAAAATCAAATTTAATTTGGGACTATTTGAAATGATACGAGACTTTATAGATCATTTATATATTTTAAGAGGTATGGTTATGATGGAAGTCCATGAAAAAAATAATCGGAAAATTAGATTCTATGAAACTTTTCGAAATGCAAGTTTCGGTCAAAAATCAAAGTATATTATACAATAGTTGCGGTCGAAAAAAATTAAATTAAATTGGGAACTATTTGAAATGATACGAGACTTTTCAGATCATTTTTATATGTTAAGAGGGAAGGTTATGATGGAAGCCCATGCAAAAAAAGCATCTGAAAACTAGAATCTATGAAACTTTTCGAAATGCATGTTTCGGTCGAAAAATCATAACATTATATACACTAGTTTACACTAGTTTCTGTCAAAAATCAAATTAGATCAGGGACTATTCGAAATGATACGAAACTTCACATATCATTTATATATTTTAAGAGGGAAGCTTATGATGGAAGTCCATGCAAAAAATATCTAAAAAATAGATTCTATGTAACTTTTCGAAATGCAAGTTTATGTCAAAAATCATAGTATATTATACACTAGTTTCGGTAAAAAAATCAAATTTAATTGGGGACTATTTGAAATAATACGAGACTTTTCTGATCATTTATATATGTTAAGAGGGAAGGTTATGATGGAAGTCCATGCAAAAAATCATCTGAAAACTAGATTCTATGAAACTTTTCTAAATGCAAGTTTCGGTCAAAAATCAAAGTATATTATACACTAGTTTCGGTCAAAAAAATCAAATTTCGTTGGGGACTAATTGAAATGATACGAGACTTTTCTGATCATTTATATATGTTATGAGGGAAGGTTATGATGGAAGTCCATGCAAAAAATCATCTGAAAACTAGATTCTATGAAACTTTTCGAAATGCAAGTTTCGGTCAATAATCATAGTATATTATATACTAGTTTCGGTCAAAAAAATCAAATTTAATTGGGGACTATTTGAAATGATACGAGACTTTTCAGACCATTTATATATGTTAAGAGGGAAGGTTAGGTTGGATTTCCATTAAAAAAATTCATCTGAAAACTAGATTCTATGAAACTTTTCGAAACGCAAGTTGCGGTCACAAAATCATAACATATTATACACTAGTTTATACTAGTTTCGGTCAAAAATCAAATTAAATCGGGGATTGTTCGAAATGATACGAAACTTCACATATCATTTATATATTTTACAAGGGAAGGTTATGATGGAAGTCTATGCAATATATCATCGGAAAATCAGATTCTATGAAACTTTTCGAAAAGCAAGTTTCAGTCAAAAATTAAAGTATATTATACATTAGTTTCGGTCAAAAAAATCAAATTTAATTTGGGACTATTTGAAATGATACGAGACTTTACAGATCATTTATATATTTTAAGAGGTATGGTTATGATGGAAGTCCATGAAAAAAATCATCGGAAAATTAGATTCTATGAAACTTTTCGAAATGCAAGTTTCGGTCAAAAATCAAAGTATATTATACACTAGTTGCGGTCGAAAAAAATTAAATTAAATTGGGAACTATTTGAAATGATACGAGACTTTTCAGATCATTTTTATATGTTAAGAGGGAAGGTTATGATGGAAGCCCATGCAAAAAATATCTAAAAAATAGATTCTATGTAACTTTTCGAAATGCAAGTTTATGTCAAAAATCATAGTATATTATACACTAGTTTCGGTAAAAAAATCAAATTTAATTGTGGACTATTTGAAATGATACGAGACTTTTCTGATCATTTATATATGTTAAGAGGGAAGGTTATGATGGAAGTCCATGCAAAAAATCATCTGAAAACTAGATTCTATGAAACTTTTCTAAATGCAAGTTTCGGTCAAAAATCAAAGTATATTATACACTAGTTTCGGTCAAAAAAATCAAATTTCGTTGGGGACTAATTGAAATGATACAAGACTTTTCTGATCATTTATATATGTTATGAGCGAAGGTTATGATGGAAGTCCATGCAAAAAATCATCTGAAAACTAGATTCTATGAAACTTTTCTAAATGCAAGTTTCGGTCAATAATCATAGTATATTATATACTAGTTTCGATCAAAAAAATCAAATTTAATTGGGGACTATTTGAAATGATACGAGACTTTTCAGACCATTTATATATGTTAAGAGGGAAGGTTAGGTTGGATTTCCATTAAAAAAATTCATCTGAAAACTAGATTCTATGAAACTTTTCGAAACGCAAGTTGCGGTCACAAAATCATAACATATTATACACTAGTTTATACTAGTTTCGGTCAAAAATCAAAATAAATCGGGGATTGTTCGAAATGATACGAAACTTCACATATCATTTATATATTTTACAAGGGAAGGTTATGATGGAAGTCTATGCAATATATCATCGGAAAATCAGATTTTATGAAACTTTTCGAAAAGCAAGTTTCAGTCAAAAATTAAAGTATATTATACACTAGTTTCGGTCAAAAAAATCAAATTTAATTTGGGACTATTTGAAATGATACGAGACTTTACAGATCATTTATATATTTTAAGAGGTATGGTTATGATGGAAGTCCATGAAAAAAATCATCGGAAAATTAGATTCTATGAAACTTTTCGAAATGCAAGTTTCGGTCAAAAATCAAAGTATATTATACACTAGTTGCGGTCGAAAAAAATTAAATTTAATTGGGAACTATTTGAAATGATACGAGACTTTTCAGATCATTTTTATATGTTAAGAGGGAAGGTTATGATGGAAGCCCATGCAAAAAAAGCATCTGAAAACTAGAATCTATGAAACTTTTCGAAATGCATGTTTCGGTCGAAAAATCATAACATTATGTACAGTAGTTTACACTAGTTTCTGTCAAAAATCAAATTAAATCTGGGACTATTCGAAATGATACGAAACTTCACATATCATTTATATATTTTAAGAGGGAAGCTTATGATGGAAGTCCATGCAAAAAATATCTAAAAAATAGATTCTATGTAACTTTTCGAAATGCAAGTTTATGTCAAAAATCATAGTATATTATACACTAGTTTCGGTAAAAAAAATCAAATTTAATTGGGGACTATTTGAAATGATACGAGACTTTTCTGATCATTTATATATGTTAAGAGGGAAGGTTATGATGGAAGTCCATGCAAAAAATCATCTGAAAACTAGATTCTATGAAACTTTTCTAAATGCAAGTTTCAGTCAAAAATCAAAGTATATTATACACTAGTTTCAGTCAAAAAATCAAATTTCGTTGGGGACTAATTGAAATGATACGAGACTTTTCTGATCATTTATATATGTTATAAGGGAAGGTTATGATGGAAGTCCATGCAAAAAATCATCTGAAAACTAGATTCTATGAAACTTTTCGAAATGCAAGTTTCGGTCTAAAAATCATAACATTATATACACTAGTTTACAGTAGTTTTTGTCAAATATCAAATTAAATCAGGGACTATTCGAAATGATACGAAACTTCACATATCATTTAAATATTTTAAGAGGGAAGCTTATGATTTAAGTCCATGCAAAAATTATCTAAAAATTAGATTCTATGTAACTTTTCGAAATGCAAGTTTATGTCAAAAATCATAGTATATAATACACTAGTTTCGGAAAAAAAATCAAATTTAATTGGGGACTATTTGAAGTGATACGAGACTTTTCTGATCATTTATATATGTTAAGAGGGAAGGTTATGATGGAAGTCCATGCAAAAAATCATCTGAAAACTAGATTCTATGAAACTTTTCTAAATGCAAGTTTCGGTCAATAATCATAGTATATTATATACTAGTTTCGGTCAAAAAAATCAAATTTAATTGGGGACTATTTGAAATGATACGAGACTTTTCAGACCATTTATATATGTTAAGAGGGAAGGTTAGGTTGAATTTCCATTAAAAAAATTCATCTGAAAACTAGATTCTATGAAACTTTTCGAAACGCAAGTTGCGGTCACAAAATCATAACATATTATACACTAGTTTATACTAGTTTCGGTCAAAAATCAAATTAAATCGGGGATTGTTCGAAATGATACGAAACTTCACATATCATTTATATATTTTACAAGGGAAGGTTATGATGGAAGTCTATGCAATATATCATCGGAAAATCAGATTCTATGAAACTTTTCGAAATGCAAGTTTCGGTCAAAAATTAAAGTATATTATACACTAGTTTCGGTCAAAAAAATCAAATTTAATTTGGGACTATTTGAAATGATACGAGACTTTACAGATCATTTATATATTTTACGAGGTATGGTTATGATGGAAGTCCATGAAAAAAATCATCGGAAAATTAGATTCTATGAAACTTTTCGAAATGCATGTTTCGGTCAAAAATCAAAGTATATTATACACTAGTTGCGGTCGAAAAAAATTAAATTTAATTGGGAACTATTTGAAATGATACGAGACTTTTCAGATCATTTTTATATGTTAAGAGGGAAGGTTATGATGGAAGCCCATGCAAAAAAAGCATCTGAAAGCTAGAAACTATGAAACTTTTCGAAATGCATGTTTCGGTCGAAAAATCATAACATTATATACACTAGTTTACACTAGTTTCTGTCAAAAATCAAATTAAATCAGGGACTATTCGAAATGATACGAAACTTCACATATCATTTATATATTTTAAGAGGGAAGCTTATGATGGAAGTCCATGCAAAAAATATCTAAAAAATAGATTCTATTTAACTTTTCGAAATGCAAGTTTATGTCAAAAATCATAGTATATTATACACTAGTTTCGGTAAAAAAATCAAATTTAATTAGGGACTATTTGAAATGATACGAGACTTTTCTGATCATTTATATATGTTAAGAGGGAAGGTTATGATGGAAGTCCATGCAAAAAATCATCTGAAAACTAGATTCTATGAAACTTTTCTAAATGCAAGTTTCGGTCAAAAATCAAAGTATATTATACACTAGTTTCGGTCAAAAAAATCAAATTTCGTTGGGGACTAATTGAAATGATATGAGACTTTTCTGATCATTTATATATGTTATGAGGGAAGGTTATGATGGAAGTCCATGCAAAAAATCATCTGAAATCTAGATTCTATGAAACTTTTCGAAATGCAAGTTTCGGTCAAAAAATCATAACATTATATACACTAGTTTACAGTAGTTTTTGTCAAATATCAAATTAAATCAGGGACTATTCGAAATGATACGAAACTTCACATATCATTTAAATATTTTAAGAGGGAAGCTTATGATAGAAGTCCATGCAAAAATTATCTAAAAATTAGATTCTATGTAACTTTTCGAAATGCAAGTTTATGTCAAAAATCATAGTATATAATACACTAGTTTCGGTAAAAAAATCCAATTTAATTGGGGACTATTTGAAGTGATACGAGACTTTTCTGATCATTTATATATGTTAAGAGGGAAGGTTATGATAGAAGTCCATGCAAAAAATATCTGAAAACTAGATTCTATGAAACTTTTCTAAATGCATGTTTCGGTCAATAATCATAGTATATTATATACTAGTTTCGGTCAAAAAAATCAAATTTAATTGGGGACTATTTGAAATGATACGAGACTTTTCAGACCATTTATATATGTTAAGAGGGAAGGTTAGGTTGGATTTCCATTAAAAAAATTCATCTGAAAACTAGATTCTATGAAACTTTTCGAAATGCAAGTTGCGGTCACAAAATCATAACATATTATACACTAGTTTATACTAGTTTCGATCAAAAATCAAATTAAATCGGGGATTGTTCGAAATGATACGAAACTTCACATATCATTTATATATTTTACAAGGGAAGGTTATGATGGAAGTCTATGCAATATATCATCTGAAAATTAGATTCTATGAAACTTTTCGAAAAGCAAGTTTCGGTCAAAAATTAAAGTATATTATACACTAGTTTCGGTCAAAAAAATCAAATTTAATTTGGGACTATTTGAAATGATACGAGACTTTACAGATCATTTATATATTTTACGAGGTATGGTTATGATGGAAGTCCATGAAAAAAATCATCGGAAAATTAGATTCTATGAAACTTTTCGAAATGCAAGTTTCGGTCAAAAATCAAAGTATATTATACACTAGTTGCGGTCGAAAAAAATTAAATTTAATTGGGAACTATTTGAAATGATACGAGACTTTTCAGATCATTTTTATATGTTAAGAGGGAAGGTTATGATGGAAGCCCATGCAAAAAAAGCATATGAAAACTAGAATCTATGAAACTTTTCGAAATGCATGTTTCGGTCGAAAAATCATAACATTATATACACTAGTTTACACTAGTTTCTGTCAAAAATCAAATTAAATCAGGGACTATTCGAAATGATACGAAACTTCACATATCATTTATATATTTTAAGAGGGAAGCTTATGATGGAAGTCCATGCAAAAAATATCTACAAATTAGATTCTATGTAACTTTTCGAAATGCAAGTTTATGTCAAAAATCATAGTATATAATACACTAGTTTCGGTAAAAAAATCAAATTTAATTGGGGACTATTTGAAATGATACGAGACTTTTATGATCATTTATATATGTTAAGAGGGAAGGTTATGATGGAAGTCCATGCAAAAAATCATCTGAAAACTAGATTCTATGAAACTTTTCTAAATGCAAGTTTCGGTCAAAAATCATAGTATATTATACACTAGTTTAGGTCAAAAAAATCAAATTTAATTGGGGACTATTTGAAATGATACGAGACTTTTCAGATCATTTATATATGTTAAGAGGGAAGGTTAGGTTGGATTTCCATTAAAAAAATTCATCTGAAAACTAGATTCTATGAAACTTTTCGAAATGCAAGTTGCGGTCAAAAAATCATAACATATTATACACTAGTTTATACTAGTTTCGGTCAAAAATCAAATTAAATTGGGGATTGTTCGAAATGATACGAAACTTCACATATCATTTATATATTTTACAAGGGAAGGTTATGATGGAAGTCTATGCAATATATCATCGGAAAATTAGATTCTATGAAACTTTTCGAAATGCAAGTTTCGGTCAAAAATCAAAGTATATTATACACTAGTTTCGGTCAAAAAAATCAAATTTAATTTGGGACTATTTGAAATGATACGAGACATTACAGATCATTTATATATTTTACGAGGTATGGTTATGATGGAAGTCCATGAAAAAAATCATCAGAAAATTAGATTCTATGAGTTTTTTCGAAATGCAAGTTTCGGTCAAAAATCAAAGTATATTATACACTAGTTGCGGTCGAAAAAAATTAAATTTAATTGGGAACTATTTGAAATGATACGAGACTTTTCAGATCATTTTTATATGTTAAGAGGGAAGGTTATGATGGAAGCCCATGCAAAAAAATCATCTGAAAACTAGAATCTATGAAACTTTTCGAAATGAAAGTTTCGGTCGAAAAATCATAACATTATATACACTAGTTTACACTAGTTTCTGTCAAAAATCAAATTAAATCAGGGACTATTCGAAATGATACGAAACTTCACATATCATTTATATATTTTAAGAGGGAAGCTTATGATGGAAGTCCATGCAAAAAATATCTTAAAATTAGATTCTATATAACTTTCGAAATGCAAGTTTATGTCAAAAATCATAGTATATTATACACTAGTTTCGGTAAAAAAATCAAATTTAATTGGGGACTATTTGAAGTGATACGAGACTTTTCTGATCATTTATATATGTTAAGAGGGAAGGTTATGATGGAAGTCCATGCAAAAAATCATCTGAAAACTAGATTCTATGAAACTTTTCTAAATGCAAGTTTCGGTCAAAAATCAAAGTATATTATACACTAGTTTCGGTCAAAAAAATCAAATTTCATTGGGGACTAATTGAAATGATACGAGACTTTTCTGATCATTTATATATGTTATGAGGGAAGGTTATGATGGAAGTCCATGCAAAAAATCATCTGAAAACTAGATTCTATGAAACTTTTTGAAATGCAAGTTTCGGTCAAAAAATCATAACATTATATACACTAGTTTACACTAGTTTCTGTCAAATATCAAATTAAATCAGGGACTATTCGAAATGATACGAAACTTCACATATCATTTATATATTTTAAGAGGGAAGCTTATGATGGAAGTCCATGCAAAAAATATCTGAAAATTAGATTCTATGTAACTTTTTGAAATGCAAGTTTATGTCAAAAATCATAGTATATAATACACTAGTTTCGGTATAAAAATCAAATTTAATTGGGGACTATTTGAAATGATACGAGACTTTTCTGATCATTTATATATGTTAAGAGGGAAGGTTATGATGGAAGTCCATGCAAAAAATCATCTGAAAACTAGATTCTATGAAACTTTTCTAAATGCAAGTTTCGGTCAAAAATCATAGTATATTATACACTAGTTTCGGTCAAAAAAATCAAATTTAATTGGGGACTATTTGAAATGATACGAGACTTTTCAGATCATTTATATATGTTAAGAGGGAAGGTTAGGTTGGATTTCCATTAAAAAAATTCATCTGAAAACTAGATTCTATGAAACTTTTCGAAATGCAAGTTGCGGTCAAAAAATCATAACATATAATACACTAGTTTATACTAGTTTCGGTCAAAAATCAAATTAAATCGGGGATTGTTTGATATGATACGAAACTTCACATATCATTTATATATTTTAAAAGGGAAGGTTTTGATGGAAGTCTATGCAATATATCATCGGAAAATTAGATTCTGTGAAACTTTTCGAAATGCAACTTTCGGTCAAAAATCAAAGTATATTATACACTATTTTCGGTCAAAAAAATCAAATTTAATTTGGGACTATTTGAAATGATACGAGACTTTACAGATCATTTATATATTTTACGAGGTATGGTTATGATGGAAGTCCATGAAAAAAATCATCGGAAAATTAGATTCTATGAAATTTTTCAAAATGCAAGTTTCGGTCAAAAATCAAAGTATATTATACACTAGTTACGGTCGAAAAAAATTAAATTTAATTGCGAACTATTTGAAATGATACGAGACTTTTCAGATCATTTTTATATGTTAAGAGGGAAGGTTATGATGGAAGCCCATGCAAAAAAATCATCTGAAAACTAGAATCTATGAAACTTTTCGAAATGCATGTTTCGGTCGAAAATCATAACATTATATACACTAGTTTCTGTCAAAAATCAAATTAAATCAGGGACTATTCGAAATGATACGAAACTTCACATATCATTTATATATTTTAATAGGGAAGCTTATGATGGAAGTCCATGCAAAAAATATCTAAAAATTAGATTCTATGTAACTTTTAGAAATGCAAGTTTATGTCAAAAATCATAGTATATTATACACTAGTTTCGGCAAAAAAATCAAATTTAATTGGGGACTATTTGAAATGATACGAGACTTTTATGATCATTTATATATGTTAAAAGGGAAGGTTATGATGGAAGTCCATGCAAAAAATCATCTGAAAACTAGATTCTATGAAACTTTTCTAAATGCAAGTTTCGGTCAAAAATCAAAGTATATTATACACTAGTTTCGGTCAAAAAAATCAAATTTCATTGGGGACTAATTGAAATGATACGAGATTTTTCTGATCATTTATATATGTTATGGGGGAAGGTTATGATGGAAGTCCATGCAAAAAATCATTTGAAAACTAGATTCTATGAAACTTTTCGAAATGCAAGTTTCGGTCAAAAAATCATAACATTATATACACTAGTTTACACTAATTTCTGTCAAATATCAAATTAAATCATGGACTATTTGAAATGATACGAAACTTCACATATCATTTATATATTTTACAAGGGAATGTTATGATGGATGTCCATCCAAAAAATAACTAAAAATTAGATTTTATGAAACTTTTTCGAAATGCAAGTTTATGTCAAAAATCATAGTATATTATACACCAGTTTCGGTAAAAAAAATCAAATTTAATTGAGGATTATTTGAAATGATACGAGTCTTTTCTGATTATTTATATATGTTAAGAGGGAAGGTTATGATGGAAGTCCATGCAAAAAATCATCTGAAAACTAGATTCTATGAAACTTTTCGAAATGCAAGTTTCGGTCAATAATCAAAGTATATTATACACTAGTTTCGGTCAAAAAAATCAAATTTAATTTGGGACTATTTGAAATGATACGAGAAATTTCAAATCATTTATATATTTTACGAGGTATGGTTATGATGGAAGTCCTTGCAAAAAATCATCGGAAAATTAGATTCTATGAAACTTTTCGAAATACAATTTTCGGTCAAAAATCAATGTATATTATACACTAGATGCGGTCGAAAAAAATTAAATTTAATTGGGAACTATTTGAAATGATACGAGACTTTTCAGATCATTTTTATAGTTTATTAGGGAAGGTTATGATGGAAGTCCATGCAAAAAAATCATCTGAAAACTAGATTCTATGAAACTTTTCGAAATGCAAGTTTCGGGTCAAAAAATCATAACATTATATACACTAGTTTACACTAGTTTTTGTCAAAAATCAAATTAAATCAGGGACTATTCGAAATGATAAGAAACTTCACATATAATTAATATATTTTAAGAGCGAACCTTATGATGGAAGTCCATGCAAATAATATCTAAAAATTAGATTCTATGAAACTTTTCGAAATGCAAGTTTATGTCAAAAATCATAGTATATTATACACTAGTTTCGGTAAAAAAATCAAATTTAATTGGGGACTATTTGAAATGATACGAGACTTTTCTGATCATTTATATATGTTAAGAGGGAAGGTTATTATGGAAGTCCATGCAAAAAATCATCTGAAAACTAGATTCTATGAAACTTTTCTAAATGCAAGTTTCGGTCAAAAATCATAGTATATTATACACTAGTTTCGGTCAAAAAAATCAAATTTAATTGGGGACTATTTGAAATGATACGAGACTTTTCTGATCATTTATATATGTTAAGAGGGAATGTTATGCTGGAAGTCAATTTGAATAATCATCTGAAAACTAGATTCTATGAAACTTTTTGAAATGCAAGTTTCGGTCAAAAATCAAAGTATATTATACACTAGTTTCGGTCAAAAAAATCAAATTTAATTTGGGACTATTTGAAATGATACGAGACATTTCAGATCATTTATATATTTTACGAGGTATGGTTATGATGGAAGTCTATGCAAAAAATCATCAATAAATTAGATTCTATGAAACTTTTCTAAATGTAAGTTTCGGTCAAAAATCAAAGTATATTATACACTAGTTGCGGTCGAAAAAATTAAATTTAATTGGGAACTATTTGAAATGATACGAGACTTTTCAGATAATTTTTATAGGTTAAGAGGGAAAGTTATGATGGAAGTCCATGCAAAAAAACCATCTGAAAACTAGATTCTATGAAACTTTTCGAAATGCAAGTTTCGGTCAAAAAATCATAACATATTACACACTAGTTTCTGTCAAAAATCAAATTAAATCAGGGACTGTTCGAAATGATACGAAACTTCACATATCATTTATATATTTTAAGAGGGAAGCTTATGATGGAAGTCCATGCAAAAAATATCTTAAAATTAGATTTTATGAATCTTTTCGAAATGCAAGTTTATGTCAAAAATCATAGTATATTATACACTAGTTTCGATAAAAAAAATCAAATTTAATTGGGGACTATTTGAAATGATACGAGACTTTTCTGATCATTTACATATGTTAAGAGGGAAGGTTATGCTGGAAGTCCATGCGAAAAATCATCTGAAAACTAGATTCTATGAAACTTTTTGAAATGCATGTTTCGGTCAAAAATCAAAGTATATTATACACTAGTTTCGGTCAAAAAAATCAAATTTAATTTGGGACTATTTGAAATGATACGAGAAATTTCAGATCATTTATATATTTTATGAGGTATGGTTATGATGGAAGTCCATGCAAAAAATCATCTGAAAATTTGATTCTATGAAACTTTTCGAAAATGCATGTTTCGGTCAAAAATCAAAGTATATTATACACTAGATGCGGTCGAAAAAAATTAAATTTAATTGGGAACTATTTGAAATGATACGAGACTTTTCTGATCATTTTTATATGTTAAGAGGGAAGGTTATGATTGAAGTCCATGCAAAATCTTCATCTGAAAACTAGATTCTATGAAACTTTTCGAAATGCAAGTTTCGGTCAAAAAATCATAACATTATATACACTAGTTTACACTAGTTTCTGTCAAAAATCAAATTAAATCAGGGACTATTCGAAATGATACGAAACTTCACATATAATTAATATATTATAAGAGCGAAGCTTACGATGGAAGTCCATGCAAAAAATATCTAAAAATTAGATTCTATGAAACTTTTCGAAATGCAAGTTTATGTCAAAAATCATAGTATATTATACACTAGTTTCGGTAAAAAAATCAAATTTAATTGGGGACTATTTGAAATGATACGAGACTTTTCTGATCATTTATATATGTTAAGAGGGAAGCTTATGATGGAAGTCCATGCAAAAAATCATCTGAAAACTAGATTCTATGAAACTTTTATAAATGCAAGTTTCGGTCAAAAATCATAGTATATTATACACTAGTTTCGGTCAAAAAAATCAAATTTAATTGGGGACTATTTGAAATGATACGAGACTTTTCTGATCATTTACATATGTTAAGAGGGAAGGTTATGCTGGAAGTCCATGTGAAAAATCATCTGAAAACTAGATTCTATGAAACTTTTTGAAATGCATGTTTCGGTCAAAAATCAAAGTATATTATACACTAGTTTCGGTCAAAAAAATCAAATTTAATTTGGGACTATTTGAAATGATACGAGAAATTTCAGATCATTTATATATTTTACGAGGTATGGTTATGATGGAAGTCCATGCAAAAAATCATCTGAAAATTTGATTCTATGAAACTTTTCGAAAATGCAAGTTTCGGTCAAAAATCAAAGTATATTATACACTAGATGCGGTCGAAAAAAATTTAATTTAATTGGGAACTATTTGAAATGATACGATACTTTTCTGATCATTTTTATATGTTAAGAGGGAAGGTTATGATGGAAGTCCATGCAAAATCTTCATCTGAAAACTAGATTCTATGAAACTTTTCGAAATGCAAGTTTCGGTCAAAAAATCATAACATTATATACACTAGTTTACACTAGTTTCTGTCAAAAATCAAATTAAGTCAGGGACTATTCGAAATGATACGAAACTTCACATATAATTAATATATTATAAGAGCGAAGCTTATGATGGAAGTCCATGCAAAAAATATCTAAAAATTAGATTCTATGAAACTTTTCGAAATGCAAGTTTATGTCTAAAATCATAGTATATTATACACTAGTTTCGGTAAAAAAATCAAATTTAATTGGGGACTATTTGAAATGATACGAGACTTTTCTGATCATTTATATATGTTAAGAGGGAAGCTTATGATGGAAGTCCATGCAAAAAATCATCTGAAAACTAGATTCTATGAAACTTTTATAAATGCAAGTTTCGGTCAAAAATCATAGTATATTATACACTAGTTTCGGTCAAAAAAATCAAATTTCATTGGGGACTAATTGAAATGATACGAGATTTTTCTGATCATTTATATATGTTATGAGGGAAGGTTATGATGGAAGTCCATGCAAAAAATCATCGGAAAACTAGATTCTATGAAACTTTTTGAAATGCAAGTTTCGGTCAAAAAATCATAACATTATATACACTAGTTTACACTAGTTTCTGTCAAATATCAAATTAAATCAGGGACTATTCGAAATGATACGAAACTTCACATATCATTTATATATTTTAAGAGGGAAGCTTATGATGGAAGTCCATGCAAAAAATATCTGAAAATTAGATTCTATGTAACTTTTTGAAATGCAAGTTTATGTCAAAAATCATAGTATATAATACACTAGTTTCGGTATAAAAATCAAATTTAATTGGGGACTATTTGAAATGATACGAGACTTTTCTGATCATTTATATATGTTAAGAGGGAAGGTTATGATGGAAGTCCATGCAAAAAATCATCTGAAAACTAGATTCTATGAAACTTTTCTAAATGCAAGTTTCGGTCAAAAATCATAGTATATTATACACTAGTTTCGGTCAAAAAAATCAAATTTAATTGGGGACTATTTGAAATGATACGAGACTTTTCAGATCATTTATATATGTTAAGAGGGAAGGTTAGGTTGGATTTCCATTAAAAAAATTCATCTGAAAACTAGATTCTATGAAACTTTTCGAAATGCAAGTTGCGGTCAAAAAATCATAACATATTATACACTAGTTTATACTAGTTTCGGTCAAAAATCAAATTAAATCGGGGATTGTTTGATATGATACGAAACTTCACATATCATTTATATATTTTAAAAGGGAAGGTTTTGATGGAAGTCTATGCAATATATCATCGGAAAATTAGATTCTGTGAAACTTTTCGAAATGCAACTTTCGGTCAAAAATCAAAGTATATTATACACTAGTTTCGGTCAAAAAAATCAAATTTAATTTGGGACTATTTGAAATGATACGAGACTTTACAGATCATTTATATATTTTACGAGGTATGGTTATGATGGAAGTCCATGAAAAAAATCATCGGAAAATTAGATTCTATGAAATTTTTCAAAATGCAAGTTTCGGTCAAAAATCAAAGTATATTATACACTAGTTACGGTCGAAAAAAATTAAATTTAATTGGGAACTATTTGAAATGATACGAGACTTTTCAGATCATTTTTATATGTTAAGAGGGAAGGTTATGATGGAAGCCCATGCAAAAAAATCATCTGAAAACTAGAATCTATGAAACTTTTCGAAATGCATGTTTCGGTCGAAAATCATAACATTATATACACTAGTTTACACTAGTTTCTGTCAAAAATCAAATTAAATCAGGGACTATTCGAAATGATACGAAACTTCACATATCATTTATATATTTTAATAGGGAAGCTTATGATGGAAGTCCATGCAAAAAATATCTAAAAATTAGATTCTATGTAACTTTTAGAAATGCAAGTTTATGTCAAAAATCATAGTATATTATACACTAGTTTCGGCAAAAAAATCAAATTTAATTGGGGACTATTTGAAATGATACGAGACTTTTATGATCATTTATATATGTTAAAAGGGAAGGTTATGATGGAAGTCCATGCAAAAAATCATCTGAAAACTAGATTCTATGAAACTTTTCTAAATGCAAGTTTCGGTCAAAAATCAAAGTATATTATACACTAGTTTCGGTCAAAAAAATCAAATTTCATTGGGGACTAATTGAAATGATACGAGATTTTTCTGATCATTTATATATGTTATGGGGGAAGGTTATGATGGAAGTCCATGCAAAAAATCATTTGAAAACTAGATTCTATGAAACTTTTCGAAATGCAAGTTTCGGTCAAAAAATCATAACATTATATACACTAGTTTACACTAATTTCTGTCAAATATCAAATTAAATCATGGACTATTCGAAATGATACGAAACTTCACATATCATTTATATATTTTACAAGGGAATGGTATGATGGATGTCCATCCAAAAAATAACTAAAAATTAGATTTTATGAAACTTTTTCGAAATGCAAGTTTATGTCAAAAATCATAGTATATTATACACCAGTTTCGGTAAAAAAAATCAAATTTAATTGAGGATTATTTGAAATGATACGAGTCTTTTCTGATTATTTATATATGTTAAGAGGGAAGGTTATGATGGAAGTCCATGCAAAAAATCATCTGAAAACTAGATTCTATGAAACTTTTCGAAATGCAAGTTTCGGTCAATAATCAAAGTATATTATACACTAGTTTCGGTCAAAAAAATCAAATTTAATTTGGGACTATTTGAAATGATACGAGAAATTTCAAATCATTTATATATTTTACGAGGTATGGTTATGATGGAAGTCCTTGCAAAAAATCATCGGAAAATTAGATTCTATGAAACTTTTCGAAATACAATTTTCGGTCAAAAATCAATGTATATTATACACTAGATGCGGTCGAAAAAAATTAAATTTAATTGGGAACTATTTGAAATGATACGAGACTTTTCAGATCATTTTTATAGTTTAATAGGGAAGGTTATGATGGAAGTCCATGCAAAAAAATCATCTGAAAACTAGATTCTATGAAACTTTTCGAAATGCAAGTTTCGAGTCAAAAAATCATAACATTATATACACTAGTTTACACTAGTTTCTGTCAAAAATCAAATTAAATCAGGGACTATTCGAAATGATAAGAAACTTCACATATAATTAATATATTTTAAGAGCGAACCTTATGATGGAAGTCCATGCAAATAATATCTAAAAATTAGATTCTATGAAACTTTTCGAAATGCAAGTTTATGTCAAAAATCATAGTATATTATACACTAGTTTCGGTAAAAAAATCAAATTTAATTGGGGACTATTTGAAATGATACGAGACTTTTCTGATCATTTATATATGTTAAGAGGGAAGGTTATTATGGAAGTCCATGCAAAAAATCATCTGAAAACTAGATTCTATGAAACTTTTCTAAATGCAAGTTTCGGTCAAAAATCATAGTATATTATACACTAGTTTCGGTCAAAAAAATCAAATTTAATTGGGGACTATTTGAAATGATACGAGACTTTTCTGATCATTTATATATGTTAAGAGGGAATGTTATGCTGGAAGTCAATTTGAATAATCATCTGAAAACTAGATTCTATGAAACTTTTTGAAATGCAAGTTTCGGTCAAAAATCAAAGTATATTATACACTAGTTTCGGTCAAAAAAATCAAATTTAATTTGGGACTATTTGAAATGATACGAGAAATTTCAGATCATTTATATATTTTACGAGGTATGGTTATGATGGAAGTCTATGCAAAAAATCATCAATAAATTAGATTCTATGAAACTTTTCTAAATGTAAGTTTCGGTCAAAAATCAAAGTATATTATACACTAGTTGCGGTCGAAAAAATTAAATTTAATTGGGAACTATTTGAAATGATACGAGACTTTTCAGATAATTTTTATAGGTTAAGAGGGAAAGTTATGATGGAAGTCCATGCAAAAAAACCATCTGAAAACTAGATTCTATGAAACTTTTCGAAATGCAAGTTTCGATCAAAAAATCATAACATATTATACACTAGTTTCTGTCAAAAATCAAATTAAATCAGGGACTGTTCGAAATGATACGAAACTTCACATATCATTTATATATTTTAAGAGGGAAGCTTATGATGGAAGTCCATGCAAAAAATATCTTAAAATTAGATTTTATGAATCTTTTCGAAATGCAAGTTTATGTCAAAAATCATAGTATATTATACACTAGTTTCGATAAAAAAAAATCAAATTTAATTGGGGACTATTTGAAATGATACGAGACTTTTCTGATCATTTACATATGTTAAGAGGGAAGGTTATGCTGGAAGTCCATGCGAAAAATCATCTGAAAACTAGATTCTATGAAACTTTTTGAAATGCATGTTTCGGTCAAAAATCAAAGTATATTATACACTAGTTTCGGTCAAAAAAATCAAATTTAATTTGGGACTATTTGAAATGATACGAGAAATTTCATATCATTTATATATTTTATGAGGTATGGTTATGATGGAAGTCCATGCAAAAAATCATCTGAAAATTTGATTCTATGAAACTTTTCGAAAATGCATGTTTCGGTCAAAAATCAAAGTATATTATACACTAGATGCGGTCGAAAAAAATTAAATTTAATTGGGAACTATTTGAAATGATACGAGACTTTTCTGATCATTTTTATATGTTAAGAGGGAAGGTTATGATTGAAGTCCATGCAAAATCTTCATCTGAAAACTAGATTCTATGAAACTTTTCGAAATGCAAGTTTCGGTCAAAAAATCATAACATTATATACACTAGTTTACACTAGTTTCTGTCAAAAATCAAATTAAATCAGGGACTATTCGAAATGATACGAAACTTCACATATAATTAATATATTATAAGAGCGAAGCTTACGATGGAAGTCCATGCAAAAAATATCTAAAAATTAGATTCTATGAAACTTTTCGAAATGCAAGTTTATGTCAAAAATCATAGTATATTATACACTAGTTTCGGTAAAAAAATCAAATTTAATTGGGGACTATTTGAAATGATACGAGACTTTTCTGATCATTTATATATGTTAAGAGGGAAGCTTATGATGGAAGTCCATGCAAAAAATCATCTGAAAACTAGATTCTATGAAACTTTTATAAATGCAAGTTTCGGTCAAAAATCATAGTATATTATACACTAGTTTCGGTCAAAAAAATCAAATTTAATTGGGGACTATTTGAAATGATACGAGACTTTTCTGATCATTTACATATGTTAAGAGGGAAGGTTATGCTGGAAGTCCATGCGAAAAATCATCTGAAAACTAGATTCTATGAAACTTTTTGAAATGCATGTTTCGGTCAAAAATCAAAGTATATTATACACTAGTTTCGGTCAAAAAAATCAAATTTAATTTGGGACTATTTGAAATGATACGAGAAATTTCAAATCATTTATATATTTTACGAGGTATGGTTATGATGGAAGTCCTTGCAAAAAATCATCGGAAAATTAGATTCTATGAAACTTTTCGAAATACAATTTTCGGTCAAAAATCAATGTATATTATACACTAGATGCGGTCGAAAAAAATTAAATTTAATTGGGAACTATTTGAAATGATACGAGACTTTTCAGATCATTTTTATAGTTTAATAGGGAAGGTTATGATGGAAGTCCACGCAAAAAAATCATCTGAAAACTAGATTCTATGAAACTTTTCGAAATGCAAGTTTCGGGTCAAAAAATCATAACATTATATACACTAGTTTACACTAGTTTCTGTCAAAAATCAAATTAAATCAGGGACTATTCGAAATGATAAGAAACTTCACATATAATTAATATATTTTAAGAGCGAACCTTATGATGGAAGTCCATGCAAATAATATCTAAAAATTAGATTCTATGAAACTTTTCGAAATGCAAGTTTATGTCAAAAATCATAGTATATTATACACTAGTTTCGGTAAAAAAATCAAATTTAATTGGGGACTATTTGAAATGATACGAGACTTTTCTGATCATTTATATATGTTAAGAGGGAAGCTTATGATGGAAGTCCATGCAAAAAATCATCTGAAAACTAGATTCTATGAAACTTTTATAAATGCAAGTTTCGGTCAAAAATCATAGTATATTATACACTAGTTTCGGTCAAAAAAATCAAATTTAATTGGGGACTATTTGAAATGATACGAGACTTTTCTGATCATTTACATATGTTAAGAGGGAAGGTTATGCTGGAAGTCCATGCGAAAAATCATCTGAAAACTAGATTCTATGAAACTTTTTGAAATGCATGTTTCGGTCAAAAATCAAAGTATATTATACACTAGTTTCGGTCAAAAAAATCAAATTTAATTTGGGACTATTTGAAATGATACGAGAAATTTCAGATCATTTATATATTTTACGAGGTATGGTTATGATGGAAGTCCATGCAAAAAATCATCTGAAAATTTGATTCTATGAAACTTTTCGAAAATGCAAGTTTCGGTCAAAAATCAAAGTATATTATACACTAGATGCGGTCGAAAAAAATTTAATTTAATTGGGAACTATTTGAAATGATACGATACTTTTCTGATCATTTTTATATGTTAAGAGGGAAGGTTATGATGGAAGTCCATGCAAAATCTTCATCTGAAAACTAGATTCTATGAAACTTTTCGAAATGCAAGTTTCGGTCAAAAAATCATAACATTATATACACTAGTTTACACTAGTTTCTGTCAAAAATCAAATTAAGTCAGGGACTATTCGAAATGATACGAAACTTCACATATAATTAATATATTATAAGAGCGAAGCTTATGATGGAAGTCCATGCAAAAAATATCTAAAAATTAGATTCTATGAAACTTTTCGAAATGCAAGTTTATGTCAAAAGTCATAGTATATTATACACTAGTTTCGGTAAAAAAATCAAATTTAATTGGGGACTATTTGAAATGATACGAGACTTTTCTGATCATTTATATATGTTAAGAGGGAAGCTTATGATGGAAGTCCATGCAAAAAATCATCTGAAAACTAGATTCTATGAAACTTTTATAAATGCAAGTTTCGGTCAAAAATCATAGTATATTATACACTAGTTTCGGTCAAAAAAATCAAATTTAATTGGGGACTATTTGAAATGATACGAGACTTTTCTGATCATTTACATATGTTAAGAGGGAAGGTTATGCTGGAAGTCCATGCGAAAAATCATCTGAAAACTAGATTCTATGAAACTTTTTGAAATGCATGTTTCGGTCAAAAATCAAAGTATATTATACACTAGTTTCGGTCAAAAAAATCAAATTTAATTTGGGACTATTTGAAATGATACGAGAAATTTTAGATCATTTATATATTTTACGAGGTATGGTTATGATGGAAGTCCATGCAAAAAATCATCTGAAAATTTGATTCTATGAAACTTTTCGAAAATGCATGTTTCGGTCAAAAATCAAAGTATATTATACACTAGATGCGGTCGAAAAAAATTAAATTTAATTGGGAACTATTTGAAATGATACGAGACTTTTCTGATCATTTTTATATGTTAAGAGGGAAGGTTATGATGGAAGTCCATGCAAAATCTTCATCTGAAAACTAGATTCTATGAAACTTTTCGAAATGCAAGTTTCGGTCAAAAAATCATAACATTATATACACTAGTTTACACTAGTTTTTGTCAAAAATCAAATTAAATCAGGGACTATTCGAAATGATACGAAACTTCACATATAATTAATATATTATAAGAGCGAAGCTTATGATGGAAGTCCATGCAAAAAATATCTAAAAATTAGATTCTATGAAACTTTTCGAAATGCAAGTTTATGTCAAAAATCATAGTATATTATACACTAGTTTCGGTAAAAAAATCAAATTTAATTGGGGACTATTTGAAATGATACGAGACTTTTCTGATCATTTATATATGTTAAGAGGGAAGGTTATGATGGAAGTCCATGCAAAAAATCATCTGAAAACTAGATTCTATGAAACTTTTATAAATGCAAGTTTCGGTCAAAAATCATAGTATATTATACACTAGTTTCGGTCAAAAAAATCAAACTTAATTGGGGACTATTTGAAATGATACGAGACTTTTCTGATCATTTACATATGTTAAGAGGGAAGGTTATACTGGAAGTCCATGCGAAAATCATCTGAAAACTAGATTCTATGAAACTTTTTGAAATGCATGTTTCGGTCAAAAATCAAAATATATTATACACTAGTTTCGGTCAAAAAAATCAAATTTAATTTGGGACTATTTGAAATGATACGAGAAATTTCAGAACATTTATATATTTTACGAGGTATGGTTATGATGGAAGTCCATGCAAAAAATCATCTGAAAATTTGATTCTATGAAACTTTTCGAAAATGCATGTTTCGGTCAAAAACCAAAGTATATTATACACTAGATGCGGTCGAAAAAAATTTAATTTAATTGGGAACTATTTGAAATGATACGATACTTTTCTGATCATTTTTATATGTTAAGAGGGAAGGTTATGATGGAAGTCCATGCAAAATCTTCATCTGAAAACTAGATTCTATGAAACTTTTCGAAATGCAAGTTTCGGTCAAAAAATCATAACATTATATACACTAGTTTACACTAGTTTCTGTCAAAAATTAAATTAAATCAGGGACTATTCGAAATGATACGAAACTTCACATATAATTAATATATTATAAGAGCGAAGCTTACGATGGAAGTCCATGCAAAAAATATCTAAAAATTAGATTCTATGAAACTTTTCGAAATGCAAGTTTATGTCAAAAATCATAACATTATATACACTAGTTTACACTAGTTTTTGTCAAAAATCAAATTAAGTCAGGGACTATTCGAAATGATACGAAACTTCACATATAATTAATATATTATAAGAGCGAAGCTTATGATGGAAGTCCATGCAAAAAATATCTAAAAATTAGATTCTATGAAACTTTTCGAAATGCAAGTTTATGTCAAAAATCATAGTATATTATACACTAGTTTCGGTAAAAAAATCAAATTTAATTGGGGACTATTTGAAATGATACGAGACTTTTCTGATCATTTATATATGTTAAGAGGGAAGCTTATGATGGAAGTCCATAAAAAAATCATCTGAAAACTAGATTCTATGAAACTTTTATAAATGCAAGTTTCGGTCAAAAATCAGTATATTATACACTAGTTTCGGTCAAAAAAATCAAACTTAATTGGGGACTATTTGAAATGATACGAGACTTTTCTGATCATTTACATATGTTAAGAGGGAAGGTTATGCTGGAAGTCCATGCGAAAATCATCTGAAAACTAGATTCTATGAAACTTTTTGAAATGCATGTTTCGGTCAAAAATCAAAGTATATTATACACTAGTTTCGGTCAAAAAAATCAAATTTAATTTGGGACTATTTGAAATGATACGAGAAATTTCAGATCATTTATATATTTTACGAGGTATGGTTATGATGGAAGTCCATGCAAAAAATCATCTGAAAATTTGATTCTATGAAACTTTTCGAAAATGCATGTTTCGGTCAAAAATCAAAGTATATTATACACTAGATGCGGTCGAAAAAAATTAAATTTAATTGGGAACTATTTGAAATGATACGATACTTTTCTGATCATTTTTATATGTTAAGAGGGAAGGTTATGATGGAAGTCCATGCAAAATCTTCATCTAAAAACTAGATTCTATGAAACATTTCGAAATGCAAGTTTCGGTCAAAAAATCATAACATTATATACACTAGTTTCTGTCAAAAATCAAATTAAATCAGGGACTATTCGAAATGATACGAAACTTCACATATAATTAATATATTATAAGAGAGAAGCTTACGATGGAAGTCCATGCAAAAAATATCTAAAAATTAGATTCTATGAAACTTTTCGAAATGCAAGTTTATGTCAAAAATCATAGTATATTATACACTAGTTTCGGTAAAAAAATCAAATTTAATTGGGGACTATTTGAAATGATACGAGACTTTTCTGATCATTTATATATGTTAAGAGTGAAGCTTATGATGGAAGTCCATGCAAAAAATCATCTGAAAACTAGATTCTATGAAACTTTTATAAATGCAAGTTTCGGTCAAAAATCATAGTATATTATACACTAGTTTCGGTCAAAAAAATCAAACTTAATTGGGGACTATTTGAAATGATACGAGACTTTTCTGATCATTTACATATGTTAAGAGGGAAGGTTATGCTGGAAGTCCATGCGAAAAATCATCTGAAAACTAGATTCTATGAAACTTTTTGAAATGCATGTTTCGGTCAAAAATCAAAGTATATTATACACTAGTTTCGGTCAAAAAAATCAAATTTAATTTGGGACTATTTGAAATGATACGAGAAATTTCAGATCATTTATATATTTTACGAGGTATGGTTATGATGGAAGTCCATGCAAAAAATCATCTGAAAATTTGATTCTATGAAACTTTTCGAAAATGCATGTTTCGGTCAAAAATCAAAGTATATTATACACTAGATGCGGTCGAAAAAAATTTAATTTAATTGGGAACTATTTGAAATGATACGATACTTTTCTGATCATTTTTATATGTTAAGAGGGAAGGTTATGATGGAAGTCCATGCAAAATCTTCATCTAAAAACTAGATTCTATGAAACATTTCGAAATGCAAGTTTCGGTCAAAAAATCATAACATTATATACACTAGTTTACACTAGTTTCTGTCAAAAATCAAATTAAATCAGGGACTATTCGAAATGATACGAAACTTCACATATAATTAATATATTATAAGAGAGAAGCTTACGATGGAAGTCCATGCAAAAAATATCTAAAAATTAGATTCTATGAAACTTTTCGAAATGCAAGTTTATGTCAAAAATCATAGTATATTATACACTAGTTTCGGTAAAAAAATCAAATTTAATTGGGGACTATTTGAAATGATACGAGACTTTTCTGATCATTTATATATGTTAAGAGTGAAGCTTATGATGGAAGTCCATGCAAAAAATCATCTGAAAACTAGATTCTATGAAACTTTTATAAATGCAAGTTTCGGTCAAAAATCATAGTATATTATACACTAGTTTCGGTCAAAAAAATCAAACTTAATTGGGGACTATTTGAAATGATACGAGACTTTTCTGATCATTTACATATGTTAAGAGGGAAGGTTATGCTGGAAGTCCATGCGAAAATCATCTGAAAACTAGATTCTATGAAACTTTTTGAAATGCATGTTTCGGTCAAAAATCAAAGTATGTTATACACTAGTTTCGGTCAAAAAAATCAAATTTAATTTGGGACTATTTGAAATGATACGAGAAATTTCAGATCATTTATATATTTTACGAGGTATGGTTATGATGGAAGTCCATGCAAAAAATCATCTGAAAATTTGATTCTATGAAACTTTTCGAAAATGCATGTTTCGGTCAAAAATCAAAGTATATTATACACTAGATGCGGTCGAAAAAAGTTTAATTTAATTGGGAACTATTTGAAATGATACGATACTTTTCTGATCATTTTTATATGTTAAGAGGGAAGGTTATGATGGAAGTCCATGCAAAATCTTCATCTAAAAACTAGATTCTATGAAACATTTCGAAATGCAAGTTTCGGTCAAAAAATCATAACATTATATACACTAGTTTACACTAGTTTCTGTCAAAAATCAAATTAAATCATGGACTATTCGAAATGATACGAAACTTCACATATAATTAATATATTATAAGAGAGAAGCTTACGATGGAAGTCCATGCAAAAAATATCTAAAAATTAGATTCTATGAAACTTTTCGAAATGCAAGTTTATGTCAAAAATCATAGTATATTATACACTAGTTTCGGTAAAAAAAATCAAATTTAATTAGGGACTATTTGAAATGATACGAGACTTTTCTGATCATTTATATATGTTAAGAGTGAAGCTTATGATGGAAGTCCATGCAAAAAATCATCTGAAAACTAGATTCTATGAAACTTTTATAAATGCAAGTTTCGGTCAAAAATCATAGTATATTATACACTAGTTTCGGTCAAAAAAATCAAACTTAATTGGGGACTATTTGAAATGATACGAGACTTTTCTGATCATTTACATATGTTAAGAGGGAAGGTTATGCTGGAAGTCCATGCGAAAAATCATCTGAAAACTAGATTCTATGAAACTTTTTGAAATGCATGTTTCGGTCAAAAATCAAAGTATATTATACACTAGTTTCGGTCAAAAAAATCAAATTTAATTTGGGACTATTTGAAATGATACGAGAAATTTCAGATCATTTATATATTTTACGAGGTATGGTTATGATGGAAGTCCATGCAAAAAATCATCTGAAAATTTGATTCTATGAAACTTTTCGAAAATGCATGTTTCGGTCAAAAATCAAAGTATATTATACACTAGATGCGGTCGAAAAAAGTTTAATTTAATTGGGAACTATTTGAAATGATACGATACTTTTCTGATCATTTTTATATGTTAAGAGGGAAGGTTATGATGGAAGTCCATGCAAAATCTTCATCTAAAAACTAGATTCTATGAAACATTTCGAAATGCAAGTTTCGGTCAAAAAATCATAACATTATATACACTAGTTTACACTAGTTTCTGTCAAAAATCAAATTAAATCAGGGACTATTCGAAATGATACGAAACTTCACATATAATTAATATATTATAAGAGAGAAGCTTACGATGGAAGTCCATGCAAAAAATATCTAAAAATTAGATTCTATGAAACTTTTCGAAATGCAAGTTTATGTCAAAAATCATAGTATATTATACACTAGTTTCGGTAAAAAAATCAAATTTAATTGGGGACTATTTGAAATGATACGAGACTTTTCTGATCATTTATATATGTTAAGAGTGAAGCTTATGATGGAAGTCCATGCAAAAAATCATCTGAAAACTAGATTCTATGAAACTTTTATAAATGCAAGTTTCGGTCAAAAATCATAGTATATTATACACTAGTTTCGGTCAAAAAAATCAAACTTAATTGGGGACTATTTTAAATGATACGAGACTTTTCTGATCATTTACATATGTTAAGAGGGAAGGTTATGCTGGAAGTCCATGCGAAAAATCATCTGAAAACTAGATTCTATGAAACTTTTTGAAATGCATGTTTCGGTCAAAAATCAAAGTATATTATACACTAGTTTCGGTCAAAAAATCAAATTTAATTTGGGACTATTTGAAATGATACGAGAAATTTCAGATCATTTATATATTTTACGAGGTATGGTTATGATGGAAGTCCATGCAAAAAATCATCTGAAAATTTGATTCTATGAAACTTTTCGAAAATGCATGTTTCGGTCAAAAATCAAAGTATATTATACACTAGATGCGGTCGAAAAAAGTTTAATTTAATTGGGAACTATTTGAAATGATACGATACTTTTCTGATCATTTTTATATGTTAAGAGGGAAGGTTATGATGGAAGTCCATGCAAAATCTTCATCTAAAAACTAGATTCTATGAAACATTTCGAAATGCAAGTTTCGGTCAAAAAATCATAACATTATATACACTAGTTTACACTAGTTTCTGTCAAAAATCAAATTAAATCAGGGACTATTCGAAATGATACGAAACTTCACATATAATTAATATATTATAAGAGAGAAGCTTACGATGGAAGTCCATGCAAAAAATATCTAAAAATTAGATTCTATGAAACTTTTCGAAATGCAAGTTTATGTCAAAAATCATAGTATATTATACACTAGTTTCGGTAAAAAAATCAAATTTAATTGGGGACTATTTGAAATGATACGAGACTTTTCTGATCATTTATATATGTTAAGAGTGAAGCTTATGATGGAAGTCCATGCAAAAAATCATCTGAAAACTAGATTCTATGAAACTTTTATAAATGCAAGTTTCGGTCAAAAATCATAGTATATTATACACTAGTTTCGGTCAAAAAAATCAAACTTAATTGGGGACTATTTGAAATGATACGAGACTTTTCTGATCATTTACATATGTTAAGAGGGAAGGTTATGCTGGAAGTCCATGCGAAAAATCATCTGAAAACTAGATTCTATGAAACTTTTTGAAATGCATGTTTCGGTCAAAAATCAAAGTATATTATACACTAGTTTCGGTCAAAAAAATCAAATTTAATTTGGGACTATTTGAAATGATACGAGAAATTTCAGATCATTTATATATTTTACGAGGTATGGTTATGATGGAAGTCCATGCAAAAAATCATCTGAAAATTTGATTCTATGAAACTTTTCGAAAATGCATGTTTCGGTCAAAAATCAAAGTATATTATACACTAGATGCGGTCGAAAAAAGTTTAATTTAATTGGGAACTATTTGAAATGATACGATACTTTTCTGATCATTTTTATATGTTAAGAGGGAAGGTTATGATGGAAGTCCATGCAAAATCTTCATCTAAAAACTAGATTCTATGAAACATTTCGAAATGCAAGTTTCGGTCAAAAAATCATAACATTATATAAACTAGTTTACACTAGTTTCTGTCAAAAATCAAATTAAATCAGGGACTATTCGAAATGATACGAAACTTCACATATAATTAATATATTATAAGAGAGAAGCTTACGATGGAAGTCCATGCAAAAAATATCTAAAAATTAGATTCTATGAAACTTTTCGAAATGCAAGTTTATGTCAAAAATCATAGTATATTATACACTAGTTTCGGTAAAAAAATCAAATTTAATTGGGGACTATTTGAAATGATACGAGACTTTTCTGATCATTTATATATGTTAAGAGTGAAGCTTATGATGGAAGTCCATGCAAAAAATCATCTGAAAACTAGATTCTATGAAACTTTTATAAATGCAAGTTTCGGTCAAAAATCATAGTATATTATACACTAGTTTCGGTCAAAAAAATCAAACTTAATTGGGGACTATTTTAAATGATACGAGACTTTTCTGATCATTTACATATGTTAAGAGGGAAGGTTATGCTGGAAGTCCATGCGAAAAATCATCTGAAAACTAGATTCTATGAAACTTTTTGAAATGCATGTTTCGGTCAAAAATCAAAGTATATTATACACTAGTTTCGGTCAAAAAATCAAATTTAATTTGGGACTATTTGAAATGATACGAGAAATTTCAGATCATTTATATATTTTACGAGGTATGGTTATGATGGAAGTCCATGCAAAAAATCATCTGAAAATTTGATTCTATGAAACTTTTCGAAAATGCATGTTTCGGTCAAAAATCAAAGTATATTATACACTAGATGCGGTCGAAAAAAGTTTAATTTAATTGGGAACTATTTGAAATGATACGATACTTTTCTGATCATTTTTATATGTTAAGAGGGAAGGTTATGATGGAAGTCCATGCAAAATCTTCATCTAAAAACTAGATTCTATGAAACATTTCGAAATGCAAGTTTCGGTCAAAAAATCATAACATTATATACACTAGTTTACACTAGTTTCTGTCAAAAATCAAATTAAATCAGGGACTATTCGAAATGATACGAAACTTCACATATAATTAATATATTATAAGAGAGAAGCTTACGATGGAAGTCCATGCAAAAAATATCTAAAAATTAGATTCTATGAAACTTTTCGAAATGCAAGTTTATGTCAAAAATCATAGTATATTATACACTAGTTTCGGTAAAAAAAATCAAATTTAATTGGGGACTATTTGAAATGATACGAGACTTTTCTGATCATTTATATATGTTAAGAGTGAAGCTTATGATGGAAGTCCATGCAAAAAATCATCTGAAAACTAGATTCTATGAAACTTTTATAAATGCAAGTTTCGGTCAAAAATCATAGTATATTATACACTAGTTTCGGTCAAAAAAATCAAACTTAATTGGGGACTATTTGAAATGATACGAGACTTTTCTGATCATTTACATATGTTAAGAGGGAAGGTTATGCTGGAAGTCCATGCGAAAAATCATCTGAAAACTAGATTCTATGAAACTTTTTGAAATGCATGTTTCGGTCAAAAATCAAAGTATATTATACACTAGTTTCGGTCAAAAAAATCAAATTTAATTTGGGACTATTTGAAATGATACGAGAAATTTCAGATCATTTATATATTTTACGAGGTATGGTTATGATGGAAGTCCATGCAAAAAATCATCTGAAAATTTGATTCTATGAAACTTTTCGAAAATGCATGTTTCGGTCAAAAATCAAAGTATATTATACACTAGATGCGGTCGAAAAAAATTTAATTTAATTGAGAACTATTTGAAATGATACGATACTTTTCTGATCATTTTTATATGTTAAGAGGGAAGGTTATGATGGAAGTCCATGCAAAATCTTCATCTAAAAACTAGATTCTATGAAACATTTCGAAATGCAAGTTTCGGTCAAAAAATCATAACATTATATACACTAGTTTACACTAGTTTCTGTCAAAAATCAAATTAAATCAGGGACTATTCGAAATGATACGAAACTTCACATATAATTAATATATTATAAGAGAGAAGCTTACGATGGAAGTCCATGCAAAAAATATCTAAAAATTAGATTCTATGAAACTTTTCGAAATGCAAGTTTATGTCAAAAATCATAGTATATTATACACTAGTTTCGGTAAAAAAATCAAATTTAATTGGGGACTATTTGAAATGATACGAGACTTTTCTGATCATTTATATATGTTAAGAGTGAAGCTTATGATGGAAGTCCATGCAAAAAATCATCTGAAAACTAGATTCTATGAAACTTTTATAAATGCAAGTTTCGGTCAAAAATCATAGTATATTATACACTAGTTTCGGTCAAAAAAATCAAACTTAATTGGGGACTATTTGAAATGATACGAGACTTTTCTGATCATTTACATATGTTAAGAGGGAAGGTTATGCTGGAAGTCCATGCGAAAAATCATCTGAAAACTAGATTCTATGAAACTTTTTGAAATGCATGTTTCGGTCAAAAATCAAAGTATATTATACACTAGTTTCGGTCAAAAAAATCAAATTTAATTTGGACTATTTGAAATGATACGAGAAATTTCAGATCATTTATATATTTTACGAGGTATGGTTATGATGGAAGTCCATGCAAAAAATCATCTGAAAATTTGATTCTATGAAACTTTTCGAAAATGCATGTTTCGGTCAAAAATCAAAGTATATTATACACTAGATGCGGTCGAAAAAAATTTAATTTAATTGGGAACTATTTGAAATGATACGATACTTTTCTGATCATTTTTATATGTTAAGAGGGAAGGTTATGATGGAAGTCCATGCAAAATCTTCATCTAAAAACTAGATTCTATGAAACATTTCGAAATGCAAGTTTCGGTCAAAAAATCATAACATTATATACACTAGTTTACACTAGTTTCTGTCAAAAATCAAATTAAATCAGGGACTATTCGAAATGATACGAAACTTCACATATAATTAATATATTATAAGAGAGAAGCTTACGATGGAAGTCCATGCAAAAAATATCTAAAAATTAGATTCTATGAAACTTTTCGAAATGCAAGTTTATGTCAAAAATCATAGTATATTATACACTAGTTTCGGTAAAAAAATCAAATTTAATTGGGGACTATTTGAAATGATACGAGACTTTTCTGATCATTTATATATGTTAAGAGTGAAGCTTATGATGGAAGTCCATGCAAAAAATCATCTGAAAACTAGATTCTATGAAACTTTTATAAATGCAAGTTTCGGTCAAAAATCATAGTATATTATACACTAGTTTCGGTCAAAAAAATCAAACTTAATTGGGGACTATTTGAAATGATACGAGACTTTTCTGATCATTTACATATGTTAAGAGGGAAGGTTATGCTGGAAGTCCATGCGAAAAATCATCTGAAAACTAGATTCTATGAAACTTTTTGAAATGCATGTTTCGGTCAAAAATCAAAGTATATTATACACTAGTTTCGGTCAAAAAAATCAAATTTAATTTGGGACTATTTGAAATGATACGAGAAATTTCAGATCATTTATATATTTTACGAGGTATGGTTATGATGGAAGTCCATGCAAAAAATCATCTGAAAATTTGATTCTATGAAACTTTTCGAAAATGCATGTTTCGATCAAAAATCAAAGTATATTATACACTAGATGCGGTCGAAAAAAGTTTAATTTAATTGGGAACTATTTGAAATGATACGATACTTTTCTGATCATTTTTATATGTTAAGAGGGAAGGTTATGATGGAAGTCCATGCAAAATCTTCATCTAAAAACTAGATTCTATGAAACATTTCGAAATGCAAGTTTCGGTCAAAAAATCATAACATTATATACACTAGTTTACACTAGTTTCTGTCAAAAATCAAATTAAATCAGGGACTATTCGAAATGATACGAAACTTCACATATAATTAATATATTATAAGAGAGAAGCTTACGATGGAAGTCCATGCAAAAAATATCTAAAAATTAGATTCTATGAAACTTTTCGAAATGCAAGTTTATGTCAAAAATCATAGTATATTATACACTAGTTTCGGTAAAAAAATCAAATTTAATTGGGGACTATTTGAAATGATACGAGACTTTTCTGATCATTTATATATGTTAAGAGGGAAGCTTATGATGGAAGTCCATGCAAAAAATCATCTGAAAACTAGATTCTATGAAACTTTTATAAATGCAAGTTTCGGTCAAAAATCATAGTATATTATACACTAGTTTCGGTCAAAAAAATCAAACTTAATTGGGGACTATTTGAAATGATACGAGACTTTTCTGATCATTTACATATGTTAAGAGGGAAGGTTATGCTGGAAGTCCATGCGAAAAATCATCTGAAAACTAGATTCTATGAAACTTTTTGAAATGCATGTTTCGGTCAAAAATCAAAGTATATTATACACTAGTTTAGGTCAAAAAAATCAAATTTAATTTGGGACTATTTGAAATGATACGAGAAATTTCAGATCATTTATATATTTTACGAGGTATGGTTATGATGGAAGTCCATGCAAAAAATCATCTGAAAATTTGATTCTATGAAACTTTTCGAAAATGCATGTTTCGGTCAAAAATCAAAGTATATTATACACTAGATGCGGTCGAAAAAAGTTTAATTTAATTGGGAACTATTTGAAATGATACGATACTTTTCTGATCATTTTTATATGTTAAGAGGGAAGGTTATGATGGAAGTCCATGCAAAATCTTCATCTAAAAACTAGATTCTATGAAACATTTCGAAATGCAAGTTTCGGTCAAAAAATCATAACATTATATACACTAGTTTACACTAGTTTCTGTCAAAAATCAAATTAAATCATGGACTATTCGAAATGATACGAAACTTCACATATAATTAATATATTATAAGAGAGAAGCTTACGATGGAAGTCCATGCAAAAAATATCTAAAAATTAGATTCTATGAAACTTTTCGAAATGCAAGTTTATGTCAAAAATCATAGTATATTATACACTAGTTTCGGTAAAAAAAATCAAATTTAATTGGGGACTATTTGAAATGATACGAGACTTTTCTGATCATTTATATATGTTAAGAGTGAAGCTTATGATGGAAGTCCATGCAAAAAATCATCTGAAAACTAGATTCTATGAAACTTTTATAAATGCAAGTTTCGGTCAAAAATCATAGTATATTATACACTAGTTTCGGTCAAAAAAATCAAACTTAATTGGGGACTATTTGAAATGATACGAGACTTTTCTGATCATTTACATATGTTAAGAGGGAAGGTTATGCTGGAAGTCCATGCGAAAAATCATCTGAAAACTAGATTCTATGAAACTTTTTGAAATGCATGTTTCGGTCAAAAATCAAAGTATATTATACACTAGTTTCGGTCAAAAAAATCAAATTTAATTTGGGACTATTTGAAATGATACGAGAAATTTCAGATCATTTATATATTTTACGAGGTATGGTTATGATGGAAGTCCATGCAAAAAATCATCTGAAAATTTGATTCTATGAAACTTTTCGAAAATGCATGTTTCGGTCAAAAATCAAAGTATATTATACACTAGATGCGGTCGAAAAAAGTTTAATTTAATTGGGAACTATTTGAAATGATACGATACTTTTCTGATCATTTTTATATGTTAAGAGGGAAGGTTATGATGGAAGTCCATGCAAAATCTTCATCTAAAAACTAGATTCTATGAAACATTTCGAAATGCAAGTTTCGGTCAAAAAATCATAACATTATATACACTAGTTTACACTAGTTTCTGTCAAAAATCAAATTAAATCAGGGACTATTCGAAATGATACGAAACTTCACATATAATTAATATATTATAAGAGAGAAGCTTATGATGGAAGTCCATGCAAAAAATATCTAAAAATTAGATTCTATGAAACTTTTTCGAAATGCAAGTTTATGTCAAAAATCATAGTATATTATACACTAGTTTCGGTAAAAAAATCAAATTTAATTGGGGACTATTTGAAATGATACGAGACTTTTCTGATCATTTATATATGTTAAGAGGGAAGCTTATGATGGAAGTCCATGCAAAAAATCATCTGAAAACTAGATTCTATGAAACTTTTATAAATGCAAGTTTCGGTCAAAAATCATAGTATATTATACACTAGTTTCGGTCAAAAAAATCAAATTTAATTTGGGACTATTTGAAATGATACGAGAAATTTCAGATCATTTATATATTTTACGAGGTATGGTTATGATGGAAGTCCATGCAAAAAATCATCTGAAAATTTGATTCTATGAAACTTTTCGAAAATGCATGTTTCGGTCAAAAATCAAAGTATATTATACACTAGATGCGGTCGAAAAAAATTAAATTTAATTGGGAACTATTTGAAATGATACGAGACTTTTCTGATCATTTTTATATGTTAAGAGGGAAGGTTATGATTGAAGTCCATGCAAAATCTTCATTTGAAAACTAGATTCTATGAAACTTTTCGAAATGCAAGTTTCGGTCAAAAAATCATAACATTATATACACTAGTTTACACTAGTTTCTGTCAAAAATCAAATTAAATCAGGGACTATTCGAAATGATACGAAACTTCACATATAATTAATATATTATAAGAGCGAAGCTTACGATGGAAGTCCATGCAAAAAATATCTAAAAATTAGATTCTATGAAACTTTTCGAAATGCAAGTTTATGTCAAAAATCATAGTATATTATACACTAGTTTCGGTAAAAAAATCAAATTTAATTGGGGACTATTTGAAATGATACGAGACTTTTCTGATCATTTATATATTATAAGAGGGAAGCTTATGATGGAAGTCCATGCAAAAAATCATCTGAAAACTAGATTCTATGAAACTTTTATAAATGCAAGTTTCGGTCAAAAATCATAGTATATTATACACTAGTTTCGGTCAAAAAAATCAAATTTAATTGGGGACTATTTGAAATGATACGAGACTTTTCTGATCATTTACATATGTTAAGAGGGAAGGTTATGCTGGAAGTCCATGCGAAAAATCATCTGAAAACTAGATTCTATGAAACTTTTTGAAATGCATGTTTCGGTCAAAAATCAAAGTATATTATACACTAGTTTCGGTCAAAAAAATCAAATTTAATTTGGGACTATTTGAAATGATACGAGAAATTTCAGATCATTTATATATTTTACGAGGTATGGTTATGATGGAAGTCCATGCAAAAAATCATCTGAAAATTTGATTCTATGAAACTTTTCGAAAATGCATGTTTCGGTCAAAAATCAAAGTATATTATACACTAGATGCGGTCGAAAAAAGTTTAATTTAATTGGGAACTATTTGAAATGATACGATACTTTTCTGATCATTTTTATATGTTAAGAGGGAAGGTTATGATGGAAGTCCATGCAAAATCTTCATCTAAAAACTAGATTCTATGAAACATTTCGAAATGCAAGTTTCGGTCAAAAAATCATAACATTATATACACTAGTTTACACTAGTTTCTGTCAAAAATCAAATTAAATCAGGGACTATTCGAAATGATACGAAACTTCACATATAATTAATATATTATAAGAGCGAAGCTTATGATGGAAGTCCATGCAAAAAATATCTAAAAATTAGATTCTATGAAACTTTTCGAAATGCAAGTTTATGTCAAAAATCATAGTATATTATACACTAGTTTCGGTAAAAAAATCAAATTTAATTGGGGACTATTTGAAATGATACGAGACTTTTCTGATCATTTATATATGTTAAGAGGGAAGCTTATGATGGAAGTCCATGCAAAAAATCATCTGAAAACTAGATTCTATGAAACTTTTATAAATGCAAGTTTCGGTCAAAAATCATAGTATATTATACACTAGTTTCGGTCAAAAAAATCAAATTTAATTGGGGACTATTTGAAATGATACGAGACTTTTCTGATCATTTACATATGTTAAGAGGGAAGGTTATGCTGGAAGTCCATGCGAAAAATCATCTGAAAACTAGATTCTATGAAACTTTTTGAAATGCATGTTTCGGTCAAAAATCAAAGTATATTATACACTAGTTTCGGTCAAAAAAATCAAATTTAATTTGGGACTATTTGAAATGATACGAGAAATTTCAGATCATTTATATATTTTACGAGGTATGGTTATGATGGAAGTCCATGCAAAAAATCATCTGAAAATTTGATTCTATGAAACTTTTCGAAAATGCATGTTTCGGTCAAAAATCAAAGTATATTATACACTAGATGCGGTCGAAAAAAATTAAATTTAATTGGGAACTATTTAAAATGATACGAGACTTTTCTGATCATTTTTATATGTTAAGAGGGAAGGTTATGATTGAAGTCCATGCAAAATCTTCATTTGAAAACTAGATTCTATGAAACTTTTCGAAATGCAAGTTTCGGTCAAAAAATCATAACATTATATACACTAGTTTACACTAGTTTCCGTCAAAAATCAAATTAAATCAGGGACTATTCGAAATGATACGAAACTTCACATATAATTAATATATTATAAGAGCGAAGCTTACGATGGAAGTCCATGCAAAAAATATCTAAAAATTAGATTCTATGAAACTTTTCGAAATGCAAGTTTATGTCAAAAATCATAGTATATTATACACTAGTTTCGGTAAAAAAATCAAATTTAATTGGGGACTATTTGAAATGATACGAGACTTTTCTGATCATTTATATATGTTAAGAGGGAAGCTTATGATGGAAGTCCATGCAAAAAATCATCTGAAAACTAGATTCTATGAAACTTTTATAAATGCAAGTTTCGGTCAAAAATCATAGTATATTATACACTAGTTTCGGTCAAAAAAATCAAATTTAATTGGGGACTATTTGAAATGATACGAGACTTTTCTGATCATTTACATATGTTAAGAGGGAAGGTTATGCTGGAAGTCCATGCGAAAAATCATCTGAAAACTAGATTCTATGAAACTTTTTGAAATGCATGTTTCGGTCAAAAATCAAAGTATATTATACACTAGTTTCGGTCAAAAAAATCAAATTTAATTTGGGACTATTTGAAATGATACGAGAAATTTCAGATCATTTATATATTTTACGAGGTATGGTTATGATGGAAGTCCATGCAAAAAATCATCTGAAAATTTGATTCTATGAAACTTTTCGAAAATGCAAGTTTCGGTCAAAAATCAAAGTATATTATACACTAGATGCGGTCGAAAAAAATTTAATTTAATTTGGAACTATTTGAAATGATACGATACTTTTCTGATCATTTTTATATGTTAAGAGGGAAGGTTATGATGGAAGTCCATGCAAAATCTTCATCTGAAAACTAGATTCTATGAAACTTTTCGAAATGCAAGTTTCGGTCAAAAAATCATAACATTATATACACTAGTTTACACTAGTTTCTGTCAAAAATCAAATTAAATCAGGGACTATTCGAAATGATACGAAACTTCACATATAATTAATATATTATAAGAGCGAAGCTTATGATGGAAGTCCATGCAAAAAATATCTAAAAATTAGATTCTATGAAACTTTTCGAAATGCAAGTTTATGTCAAAAATCATAGTATATTATACACTAGTTTCGGTAAAAAAATCAAATTTAATTGGGGACTATTTGAAATGATACGAGACTTTTCTGATCATTTATATATGTTAAGAGGGAAGCTTATGATGGAAGTCCATGCAAAAAATCATCTGAAAACTAGATTCTATGAAACTTTTATAAATGCAAGTTTCGGTCAAAAATCATAGTATATTATACACTAGTTTCGGTCAAAAAAATCAAATTTAATTGGGGACTATTTGAAATGATACGAGACTTTTCTGATCATTTACATATGTTAAGAGGGAAGGTTATGCTGGAAGTCCATGTGAAAAATCATCTGAAAACTAGATTCTATGAAACTTTTTGAAATGCATGTTTCGGTCAAAAATCAAAGTATATTATACACTAGTTTCGGTCAAAAAAATCAAATTTAATTTGGGACTATTTGAAATGATACGAGAAATTTCAGATCATTTATATATTTTACGAGGTATGGTTATGATGGAAGTCCATGCAAAAAATCATCTGAAAATTTGATTCTATGAAACTTTTCGAAAATGCATGTTTCGGTCAAAAATCAAAGTATATTATACACTAGATGCGGTCGAAAAAAATTAAATTTAATTGGGAACTATTTGAAATGATACGATACTTTTCTGATCATTTTTATATGTTAAGAGGGAAGCTTATGATGGAAGTCCATGCAAAATCTTCATCTGAAAACTAGATTCTATGAAACTTTTCGAAATGCAAGTTTCGGTCAAAAATCATAACATTATATACACTAGTTTCTGTCAAAAATCAAATTAAATCAGGGACTATTCGAAATGATAAGAAACTTCACATATAATTAATATATTATAAGAGCGAAGCTTATGATGGAAGTCCATGCAAAAAATATCTAAAAATTAGATTCTATGAAACTTTTCGAAATGCAAGTTTATGTCAAAAATCATAGTATATTATACACTAGTTTCGGTAAAAAAAATCAAATTTAATTGGGGACTATTTGAAATGAAACGAGACTTTTCTGATCATTTATATATGTTAAGAGGGAAGGTTATGATGGAAGTCCATGCAAAAAATCATCTGAAAACTAGATTCTATGAAACTGTTATAAATGCAAGTTTCGGTCAAAAATCATAGTATATTATACACTAGTTTCGGTCAAAAAAATCAAATTTAATTGGGGACTATTTGAAATGATACGAGACTTTTCTGATCATTTACATATGTTAAGAGGGAAGGTTATGCTGGAAGTCCATGCGAAAAATCATCTGAAAACTAGATTCTATGAAACTTTTTGAAATGCATGTTTCGGTCAAAAATCAAAGTATATTATACACTAGTTTCGGTCAAAAAAATCAAATTTAATTTGGGACTATTTGAAATGATACGAGAAATTTCAGATCATTTATATATTTTACGAGGTATGGTTATGATGGAAGTCCATGCAAAAAATCATCTGAAAATTTGATTCTATGAAACTTTTCGAAAATGCATGTTTCGGTCAAAAATCAAAGTATATTATACACTAGATGCGGTCGAAAAAAATTAAATTTAATTGGGAACTATTTGAAATGATACGAGACTTTTCTGATCATTTTTATATGTTAAGAGGGAAGGTTATGATGGAAGTCCATGCAAAATCTTCATCTGAAAACTAGATTCTATGAAACTTTTCGAAATGCAAGTTTCGGTCAAAAAATAATAACATTATATACACTAGTTTACACTAGTTTCTGTCAAAAATCAAATTAAATCAGGCACTATTCAAAATGATACGAAACTTCACATATATTTAATATATTATAAGAGCGAAGCTTATGATGGAAGTCCTTGCAAAAAATATCTAAAAATTAGATTCTATGAAACTTTTCGAAATGCAAGTTTATGTCAAAAATCATAGTATATTATACACTAGTTTCGGTAAAAAAATCAAATTTAATTGGGGACTATTTGAAATGATACGAGACTTTTCTGATCATTTATATATGTTAAGAGGGAAGCTTATGATGGAAGTCCATGCAAAAAATCATCTGAAAACTAGATTCTATGAAACTTTTATAAATGCAAGTTTCGGTCAAAAATCATAGTATATTATACACTAGTTTCGGTCAAAAAAATCAAATTTAATTGGGGACTATTTGAAATGATACGAGACTTTTCTGATCATTTACATATGTTAAGAGGGAAGGTTATGCTGGAAGTCCATGTGAAAAATCATCTGAAAACTAGATTCTATGAAACTTTTTGAAATGCATGTTTCGGTCAAAAATCAAAGTATATTATACACTAGTTTCGGTCAAAAAAATCAAATTTAATTTGGGACTATTTGAAATGATACGAGAAATTTCAGATCATTTATATATTTTACGAGGTATGGTTATAATGGAAGTCCATGCAAAAAATCATCTGAAAATTTGATTCTATGAAACTTTTCGAAAATGCATGTTTCGGTCAAAAATCAAAGTATATTATACACTAGATGCGGTCGAAAAAAATTAAATTTAATTGGGAACTATTTGAAATGATACGAGACTTTTCTGATCATTTTTATATGTTAAGAGGGAAGGTTATGATGGAAGTCCATGCAAAATCTTCATCTAAAAACTAGATTCTATGAAACTTTTCGAAATGCAAGTTTCGGTCAAAAAATAATAACATTATATACACTAGTTTACACTAGTTTCTGTCAAAAATCAAATTAAATCAGGCACTATTCAAAATGATACGAAACTTCACATATATTTAATATATTATAAGAGCGAAGCTTATGATGGAAGTCCTTGCAAAAAATATCTAAAAATTAGATTCTATGAAACTTTTCGAAATGCAAGTTTATGTCAAAAATCATAGTATATTATACACTAGTTTCGGTAAAAAAATCAAATTTAATTGGGGACTATTTGAAATGATACGAGACTTTTCTGATCATTTATATATGTTAAGAGGGAAGCTTATGATGGAAGTCCATGCAAAAAATCATCTGAAAACTAGATTCTATGAAACTTTTATAAATGCAAGTTTCGGTCAAAAATCATAGTATATTATACACTAGTTTCGGTCAAAAAAATCAAATTTAATTGGGCACTATTTGAAATGATACGAGACTTTTCTGATCATTTACATATGTTAAGAGGGAAGGTTATGCTGGAAGTCCATGCGAAAAATCATCTGAAAACTAGATTCTCTGAAACTTTTTGAAATGCATGTTTCGGTCAAAAATCAAAGTATTTTATACACTAGTTTCGGTCAGAAAAATCAAATTTAATTTGGGACTATTTGAAATGATACGAGAAATTTCAGATCATTTATATATTTTACGAGGTATGGTTATGATGGAAGTCCATGCAAAAAATCATCTGAAAATTTGATTCTATGAAACTTTTCGAAAATGCATGTTTCGGTCAAAAATCAAAGTATATTATACACTAGATGCGGTCGAAAAAAATTAAATTTAATTGGGAACTATTTGAAATGATACGAGACTTTTCAGATCATTTTTATATGTTAAGAGGGAAGGTTATGATGGAAGTCCATGCAAAATCTTCATCTGAAAACTAGATTCTATGAAACTTTTCGAAATGCAAGTTTCGGTCAAAAAATCATAACATTATATACACTAGTTTACACTAGTTTCTGTCAAAAATCAAATTAAATTAGGGACTATTCGAAATGATACGAAACTTCACATATAATTAATATATTATAAGAGCGAAGCTTATGATGGAAGTCCATGCAAAAAATATCTAAAAATTAGATTCTATGAAACTTTTCGAAATGCAAGTTTATGTCAAAAATCATAGTATATTATACACTTGTTTCGGTAAAAAAATCAAATTTAATAGGGGACTATTTGAAATGATACGAGACTTTTCTGATCATTTATATATGTTAAGAGGGAAGGTTATGATGGAAGTCCATGCAAAAAATCATCTGAAAACTAGATTCTATGAAACTTTTCTAAATGCAAGTTTCGGTCAAAAATCATAGTATATTATACACTAGTTTCGGTCAAAAAAATCAAATTTAATTGGGGACTATTTGAAATGATACGAGACTTTTCTGATCATTTACATATGTTAAGAGGGAAGGTTATGCTGGAAGTCCATGCGAAAAATCATCTGAAAACTAGATTCTATGAAACTTTTTGAAATGCATGTTTCGGTCAAAAATCAAAGTATATTGTACACTAGTTTCGGTCAAAAAAATCAAATTTAATTTGGGACTATTTGAAATGATACGAGACATTTCAGATCATTTATATATTTTACGAGGTATGGTTATGATGGAAGTCCATGCAAAAAATCATCTGAAAATTTGATTCTATGAAACTTTTCGAAAATGCATGTTTCGGTCAAAAATCAAAGTATATTATACACTAGATGCGGTCGAAAAAAATTAAATTTAATTGGGAACTATTTGAAATGATACGAGACTTTTCAGATCATTTTTATATGTTAAGAGGGAAGGTTATGATAGAAGTCCATGCAAAATCTTCATCTGAAAACTAGATTCTATGAAACTTTTCGAAATGCAAGTTTCGGTCAAAAAATCATATCATTATATACACTAGTTTACACTAGTTTCTGTCAAAAATCAAATTAAATCAGGGACTATTCGAAATGATACGAAACTTCACATATAATTAATATATTATAAGAGAGAAGCTTACGATGGAAGTCCATGCAAAAAATATCTAAAAATTAGATTCTATGAAACTTTTCGAAATGCAAGTTTATGTCAAAAATTATAGTATATTATACACTAGTTTCGGTAAAAAAAATCAAATTTAATTGGGGACTATTTAAAATGATACGAGACTTTTCTGATCATTTATATATGTTAAGAGGGAAGGTTATGATGGAAGTCCATGCAAAAAATCATCTGCAAACTAGATTCTATGAAACTTTTCTAAATGCAAGTTTCGGTCAAAAATCATAGTATATTATACACTAGTTTCGGTCAAAAAAATCAAATTTAATTGGGGACTATTTGAAATGATACAAGACTTTTCTGATCATTTACATATGTTAAGAGGGAAGGTTATGCTGGAAGTCCATGCGAAAAATAATCTGAAAACTAGATTCTATGAAACTTTTTGAAATGCATGTTTCGGTCAAAAATCAAAGTATATTGTACACTAGTTTCGGTCAAAAAAATCAAATTTAATTTGGGACTATTTGAAATGATACGAGACATTTCAGATCATTTATATATTTTACGAGGTATGGTTATGATGGAAGTCTACGCAAAAAATCATCAATAAATTAGATTCTATGAAACTTTTCGAAATGTAAGTTTCGGTCAAAAATCAAAGTATATTATACACTAGTTGCGGTCGAAAAAAATTAAATTTAATTGGGAACTATTTGAAATGATACGAGACTTTTCAGATAATTTTTATAGGTTAAGAGGGAAGGTTATGATGGAAGTCCATGCAAAAAACCATCTGAAAACTAGATTCTATGAAACGTTTCGAAATGCAAGTTTCGGTCAAAAAATCATAACATATTATACACTAGTTTCTGTCAAAAATCAAATTAAATCTGGGACTGTTCGAAATGATACGAAACTTCACATATCATTTATATATTTTAAGAGGGAAGCTTATGATGGAAGTCCATGCAAAAAATATCTAAAAATTAGATTTTATGAAACTTTTCGAAATGCAAGTTTATGTCAAAAATCATAGTATATTATACACTAGTTTCGATAAAAAAAATCAAATTTAATTGGGGACTATTTAAAATGATACGAGACTTTTCTGATCATTTATATATGTTAAGAGGGAAGGTTATGATGGAAGTCCATGCAAAAAATCATCTGAAAACTAGATTCTATGAAACTTTTCGAAATGCAAGTTTCGGTCAAGAATCATAGTATATTATACACTAGTTTCGGTAAAAAAAAATCAAATTTAATTGGGGACTATTTGAAATGATACGAGACTTTTCAGATCATTTTTATATGTTAAGAGTGAAGGTTAATTTGGATTTCCATTTAAGAAATTCATTTGAAAACTATATTCTATGAAACTTTTCGAAATCCAAGTTGCGGTCAAAGAATCATAACATATTATACACTAGTTTATACTAGTTTCGGTCAAAAATTAAATTAAATCGGGGATAGTCGAAATGATACGAAACTTCACATATCATTTATATATTTTACAAGGGAAGGTTATGATGGAAGTCTATGCAATATATCATCGGAAAATTAGATTCTATGAAACTTTTCGAAATGCAAGTTTCGATCAAAAATCAAAGTATATTATACACTAGTTTCGGTCAAAAAAATCAAATTTAATTTGGGACTATTTGAAATGATACGAGAAATTTCAGATCATTTATTTATTTTACGAGGAATGGTTATGATGGAAGTCCATGCAAAAAATCATCTGAAAATTTGATTCTATGAATCTTTTCGAAAATGCAAGTTTCGGTCAAAAATCAAAGTATATTATACACAAATTACTAACGAAAAAAATTAAATTTAATTGTGAACTATTTGAAATGATACGAGACTTTTCAGATCATTTTTATATGTTAAGAGGGAAGGTTATGATGGAATTCCATGCAAAATATTCATCTAAAAACTAGATTCTATGAAACTTTTCGAAATGCAAGTTTCGGTCAAAAAATCATAACATTATATACACTAGTTTACACTAGTTTCTGTCAAAAATCAAATTAAATCAGGGACTATTCGAAATGATACGAAACTTCACATATCATTTATATATTTTAAGAGCGAAGCTTATGATGGAAGTTCAAGCAAAAAATATCTAAAAATTAGATTCTATGAAACTTTTCGAAATGCAAGTTTATGTCAAAAATCATAGTATATTATACACTAGTTTCGGTAAAAAAAATCAAATTTAATTGGGGACTATTTGAAATGATACGAGACTTTTCTGATCATTTATATATGTTAAGAGGGAAGGTTATGATAGAAGTCCATGCAAAAAATCATCTGCAAACTAGATTCTATGAAACTTTTCTAAATGCAAGTTTCGGTCAAAAATCATAGTATATTATACACTAGTTTCGGTCAAAAAAATCAAATTTAATTGGGGACTATTTGAAATGATACGAGACATTTCTGATCATTTACATATGTTAAGAGGGAAGGTTATGCTGGAAGTCCATGCGAAAAATCATCTGAAAACTAGATTCTATGAAACTTTTTGAAATGCATGTTTCGGTCAAAAATCAAAGTATATTATACCCTAGTTTCGGTCAAAAAAATCAAATTTAAATTGGGACTATTTGAAATGATACGAGACATTTCAGATCATTTATATATTTTACGAGGTATGGTTATGATGGAAGTCTACGCAAAAAATCATCAATAAATTAGATTCTATGAAACTTTTCGAAATGTAAGTTTCGGTCAAAAATCAAAGTATATTATACACTAGTTGCGGTCGAAAAAATTTAATTTAATTGGGAACTATTTGAAATGATACGAGACTTTTCAGATAATTTTTATAGGTTAAGAGGGAAGGTTATGATGGAAGTCCATGCAAAAAACCATCTGAAAACTAGATTCTATGAAACGTTTCGAAATGCAAGTTTCGGTCAAAAAATCATAACATATTATACACTAGTTTCTGTCAAAAATCAAATTAAATCAGGGACTATTCGAAATGATACGAAACTTCACATATCATTTATATATTTTAAGAGGGAAGCTTATGATGGAAGTCCATGCAAAAAATATCTAAAAATTAGATTTTATGAAACTTTTCGAAATGCAAGTTTATGTCAAAAATCATAGTATATTATACACTAGTTTCGATAAAAAAATCAAATTTAATTGGGGACTATTTAAAATGATACGAGACTTTTCTGATCATTTATATATGTTAAGAGGGAAGGTTATGATGGTAGTCCATGCAAAAAATCATCTGAAAACTAGATTCTATGAAACTTTTCGAAATGCAAGTTTCGGTCAAGAATCATAGTATATTATACACTAGTTTCGGTAAAAAAAAAATCAAATTTAATTGGGGACTATTTGAAATGATACGAGACTTTTCAGATCATTTTTATATGTTAAGAGGGAAGGTTAGGTTGGATTTCCATTTAAGAAATTCATTTGAAAACTATATTCTATGAAACTATTAGAAATCCAAGTTGCGGTCAAAGAATCATAACATATTATACACTAGTTTATACTAGTTTCGGTCAAAAATTAAATTAAAATCGGGGAATGTCGAAATGATACGAAAATTCACATATCATTTATATATTTTATAAGGGAAGGTTATGATGGAAGTCTATGCAATATATCATCGGAAAATTAGATTCTATGAAACTTTTCGAAATGCAAGTTTCGGTCAAAAATCAAAGTATATTATACACTAGTTTCGGTCAAAAAAATCAAATTTAATTTGGGACTATTTGAAATGATACGAGAAATTTCAGATCATTTATTTATTTTACGAGGTATGGTTATGATGGAAGTCCATGCAAAAAATCATCTGAAAATTTGATTCTATGAAACTTTTCGAAAATGCAAGTTTCGGTCAAAAATCAAAGTATATTATACACTAATTGCGGTCGAAAAAAATTAAATTTAATTGTGAACTATTTGAAATGATACGAGACTTTTCAGATCATTTTTATATGTTAAGAGGGAAGGTTATGATGGAAGTCCATGCAAAATATTCATCTGAATACGAGATTCTATGAAACTTTTCGAAATGCAAGTTTCGGTCACAAAATCATAACATTATATACACTAGTTTACAGTAGTTTCTGTCAAAAATCAAATTAAATCAGGGACTATTCGAAATGATACGAAACTTCACATATCATTTATATATTTTAAGAGCGAAGCTTATGATGGAAGTCCATGCAAAAAATATCTAAAAATTAGATTCTATGAAACTTTTCGAAATGCAAGTTTATGTCAAAAATCATAGTATATTATACACTAGTTTCGGTAAAAAAAATCAAATTTAATTGGGGACTATTTGAAATGATACGAGACTTTTCTGATCATTTATATATGTTAAGAGGGAAGGTTATGATGGAAGTCCATGCAAAAAATCATCTGAAAACTAGATTCTATGAAACTTTTCGAAATGCATGTTTCGGTCAAAAAATCATAACATATTATACACTAGTTTCTGTCAAAAATCAAATTAAATCAGGGATTGTTCGAAATGATACGAAACTTCACATATCATTTATATATTTTAAGAGGGAATATTATGATGGAAGTCCATGCAAAAAATATCTAAAAATTAGATTTTATGAAACTTTTCGAAATGCAAGTTTATGTCAAAAATCATAGTATATTATACACTAGTTTCGATAAAAAAAACCAAATTTAATTGGGGACTATTTGAAATGATACGAGACTTTTCTGATCATTTATATATGTTAAGAGGGAAGGTTATGATGGAAGTCCATGCAAAAAATCTTCTGAAAACTAGATTCTATGAAACTTTTCGAAATGCAAGTTTCGGTCAAAAATCATAGTATATTATACACTAGTTTCAGTAAAAAAAATCAAATTTAATTGGGGACCTTTTGAAATGATACGAGACTTTTCAGATCATTTATATATGTTAAGAGGGAAGGTTATGAAGGTGCGCAAAACACAAGGAAGGGGGGTTGGAATTAGGTTTTCTTTAACAACTAAAAATAACTTCTAATGACACGTTAATTTATCCTGGTTCGTTTGAACTCAAACTACGCCCAGTCTACCCGCCAAGGTGATTTTGCCTCTACTGAGGTCTTAATCCACTATTCAATTTGAATACACACAAAGACCTATAGTCAATGTCCTCTTGAGTCTTCTGACTAAACTTAGTCACTCAAGGAATAAAATAACTATAACAATGATAATAAAGAAGTAACTAAGAATGCTTCTTGATAAGCAAGGATCACTAGGTGAAAGTTACACTATATAAGCACAAGTTGATTCAGTCTTTTTGCGTGAGTGTATTGTAGCGTCTTTCAATTCTTCAAATGAAGTCCTTTATATAGTCCTTGAATGAATGTAGCCGTTGGAAACATCTTGAGCTAAATTTAGGATATAAATTAATACCATAAATTCCTTCCATAAACAGAGATACTTGTCTTGACCATTAATTAAAATATTCTTTAATTAATGTCTTCATTATGAATATCAACATCTTCTAAGTGGAGATCAGAGATCATAAATATTTGATGCGCAGCTAATAAATATTTCATTAAATGATGGATTCTCCTTTGAGAGTATCTTCTGTATGTGGCTTAATGAATCTTCTAATCAAGTACGTTTTACTTAACTGGATTGATCTTCTAGACACGAATAAAGATATTTATTAGAACTTCTATTCTATAAAAGACTTTGTTATCATCAAAACACTTGGAGGTTCAGAACCATAATTGTTCTAACAGGTTAGGTTGGATTTCCATTAAAAAAATTCATCTGAAAACTAGATTCTATGAAACTTTTCGAAATGCAAGTTGCGGTCAAAGAATCATAACATATTATACACTAGTTTATACTAGTTTTGGTCAAAAATCAAATTAAATCGGGGAATGGTCGAAATGATACGAAACATCACATATCATTTATATATTTTACAAGGGAAGGTTATGATGGAAGTCTATGCAATATATCATCGGAAAATTAGATTCTATGAAACTTTTCGAAATGCATGTTTCGGTCAAAAATCAAAGTATATTATACACTAGTTTCGGTCAAAAAAATTTAATTTAATTTGGGACTATTAGAAATGATACGAGACTTTACAGATCATTTATATATTTTACGAGGTATGGTTATGATGGAAGTCCATGAAAAAAATCATCGGAAAATTAGATTCTATGAAACTTTTCGAAATGAAAATTTCGGTTAAAAATCAAAGTATATTATACACTAGTTGCGGTCGAAAAAAATTAAATTTAATTGGGAACTATTTGAAATGATACGAGACATTTCAGATCATTTTTATATGTTAAGAGGGAAGGTTATGATGGAAGCCCATGCAAAAAAATCATCTGAAAACTAGAATCTAGGAAACTTTTCGAAATGCAAGTTTCGGTCGAAAAATCATAACATTATATACACTAGTTTACACTAGTTTCTGTCAAAAATCAAACTAAATCAGGGACTATTCGAAATGATACGAAACTTCACATATCATATATATATTTTAAGAGGGAAGCTTATGATGGAAATCCATGCAAAAAATATCTAAGAATTAGATTCTATGAAACTTTTCGAAATGCAAGTTTATGTCAAAAATCATAGTATATTATACACTAGTTTCGGTAAAAAAATCAAATTTAATTGGGGACTATTTGAAATGATACGAGACTTTTCTGATCATTTATATATGTTAAGAGGGAAGGTTATGATGGAAGTCCATGCAAAAAATCATCTGAAAACTAGATCCTATGAAGCTTTTCTAAATGCAAGTTTCGGTCAAAAATCATAGTATATTATACACTAGTTTCGGTCAAAAAAATCAAATTTAATTGGGGACTATTTGAAATGATACGAGACTTTTCTGATCATTTACATATGTTAAGAGGGAAGGTTATGCTGGAAGTCCATGCGAAAAATCATCTGAAAACTAGATTCTATGAAACTTTTTGAAATGCATGTTTCGGTCAAAAATCTAAGTATATTATACACTAGTTTCGGTCAAAAAAATCAAATTTAATTTGGGACTATTTTTAAATGATTCGAGACATTTCAGATCATTTATATATTTTACGAGGTATGGTTTTGATGGAAGTCTATGCAAAAAATCATCAATAAATTAGATTCTATGAAACTTTTCGAAATGTAAGTTTCGGTCAAAAATCAAAGTATATTATACACTAGTTGCGGTCGAAAAAAATTTAATTTTAATGGGAACTATTTGAAATTATATGAGACTTTTCAGATAATTTTTATAGGTTAAGAGGGAAGGTAATGATGGAAGTCCATGCAAAAAAACCATCTGAAAACTAGATTCTATGAAACTTTTCGAAATGCATGTTTCGGTCAAAAAATCAAAACATATTATACACTAGTTTCTGTCAAAAATCAAATTAAATCAGGGACTGTTCAAAATGATACGAAACTTCACATATCATTTATATATTTTAAGAGGGAAGCTTATGATGGAAGTCCATGCAAAAAATATCTAAAAATTAGATTTTATGAAACTTTTCGAAATGCAAGTTTATGTCAAAAATCATAGTATATTATACACTAGTTTCGTTTAAAAAAACCAAATTTAATTGGGGACTATTTGAAATGATACGAGACTTTTGTGATCATTTATATATGTTATGAGGGAAGGTTATGATGGAAGTCCATGCAAAAAATCATTTGAAAACTAGATTCTATGAAACTTTTCGAAATGCAAGTTTCGGTCAAAAATCATAGTATATTATACACTAATTTCAGTAAAAAAAATCAAATTTAATTGGGGACCATTTGAAATGATACGAGACTTTTCAGATCATTTATATATGTTAAGAGGGAAGGTTAGGTTGGATTTCCATTAAAAAAATTCATCTGAAAACTAGATTCTATGAAACTTTTCGAAATGCAAGTTGCGGTCAAAGAATCATAACATATTATACACTAGTTTATACTAGTTTCGGTCAAAAATCAAATTAAATCGGGGAATGGTCGAAATGATACGAAACTTCACATATCATTTATATATTTTACAAGGGAAGGTTATGATGGAAGTTTATGCAATATATCATCGGAAAATTAGATTCTATGAAACTTTTCGAAATGCATGTTTCGGTCAAAAATCAAAGTATATTATACACTAGTTTCGGTCAAAAAAATATAATTTAATTTGGGACTATTTGAAATGATACGAGAGTTTACAGATCATTTATATATTTTACGAGGTATGGTTATGATGGAAGTCCATGAAAAAAATCATCGGAAAATTAGATTCTATGAAACTTTTCAAAATGCAAATTTCGGTCAAAAATCAAAGTATATTATACACTAGTTGCGGTCGAAAAAAATTAAATTTAATTTGGAACTATTTGAAATGATACGAGATGTTTCAGATCATTTTTATATGTTAAGAGGGAAGGTTATGATGGAAGCCCATGCAAAAAAATCATCTAAAAACTAGAATCTATGAAACTTTTCTAAATGCAAGTTTCGGTCGAAAAATCATAACATTATATACACTAGTTTACACTAGTTTCTGTCAAAATTCAAATTAAATCAGCGACTATTCGAAATGATACGAAACTTCACATATCATATATATATTTTAAGAGGGAAGCTTATGATGGAAGTCCATGCAAAAAATATCTAAAAATTAGATTCTATGAAACTTTTCGAAATGCAAGTTTATGTCAAAAATCATAGTATATTATACACTAGTTTCGGTAAAAAAATCAAATTTAATTGGGGACTATTTGAAATGATACGAGACTTTTCTGATCATTTATATATGTTAAGAGGGAAGGTTATGATGGAAGTCCATGCAAAAAATCATTTGAAAACTAGATTCTATGAAACTTTTCTAAATGCAAGTTTCGGTCAAAAATCATAGTATATTATACACTAGTTTCGGTCAAAAAAATCAAATTTAATTGGGGACTATTTGAAATGATACGAGACTTTTCTGATCATTTACATATAATAAGAGGGAAGGTTATGCTGGAAGTCCATGCGAAAAATCATCTGAAAACTAGATTCTATGAAACTTTTTGAAATGCATGTTTCGGTCAAAAATCAAAGTATATTATACCTTAGTTTCGGTCAAAAAAATCAAATTTAATTTGGGACTATTTTTCAATGATTTGAGACATTTCAGATCATTTATATATTTTACAAGGTATGGTTTTGATGGAAGTCTATGCAAAAAATCATCAATAAATTAGATTCTATGAAACTTTTCGAAATGTAAGTTTCGGTCAAAAATCAAAGTATATTATACACTAGTTGCGGTCGAAAAAAATTTAATTTTAATGGGAACTATTTGAAATGATATGAGACTTTTCAGATAATTTTTATATGTTAAGAGGGAAGGTTATGATGGAAGTCCATGCAAAAAAACCATCTGAAAACTAGATTCTATGAAACTTTTCGAAATGCAAGTTTCGGTCAAAAAATCTTAACATATTATACACTAGTTTCTGTCAAAAATCAAATTAAATCAGGGACTGTTCGAAATGATACGAAACTTCACATATCATTTATATATTTTAAGAGGGAAGCTTATGATGGAAGTCCATGCAAAAAATATTTAAAAATTAGATTTTATGAAACTTTTCGAAATGCAAGTTTATGTCAAAAATCATTGTATATTATACACTAGTTTCGATAAAAAAAATCAAATTTAATTTGGGACTATTCGAAATGATACGAGACTTCACATATCATTTATATATGTTAAGAGGGAAGGTTATGATGGAAGTCCATGCGAAAAATCATCTGAAAACAAGATTCTATGAAACTTTTTGAAATGCAAGTTTCGGTCAAAAATTAAAGTATATTATACACTAGTTTCGTTCAAAAAATCAAATTTAATTTGGGACTATTTGAAATGATACGAGACATTTCTAATCATTTATATATTTTACGAGGTATGGTTATGATGGAAGTCTATGCAAAAAATCATCAATAAATTAGATTCTATGAAACTTTTCGAAATGTAAGTTTCGTTCAAAAATCAAAGTATATTATACACTAGTTGCGGTCGAAAAAAATTAAATTTAATTGGGAACTATTTGAAATGATACGAGACTTTTCAGATAATTTTTATAGGTTAAGAGGGAAGGTTATGATGGAAGTCCATGCAAAAATACCATCTGAAAACTAGATTCTATGAAACTTTTCGAAATGCAAGTTTCAGTCAAAAAATCATAACATATTATACACTAGTTTCTGTCAAAAATAAAATTAAATCAGGGACTGTTCAAAATGATACGAAACTTCACATATCGTTTATATATTTTAAGAGGGAAGCTTATGATGGAAGTCCATGCAAAAAATATCTAAAAATTAGATTTTATGAAACTTTTCGAAATGCAAGTTTATGTCAATAATCATAGTATATTATACACTAGTTTCGATAAAAAAAACTCAAATTTAATTGGGGACTATTTGAAATGATACGAGACTTTTCTGATCATTTATATATGTTAAGAGGGAAGGTTATGATGGAAGTCCATGCAAAAATCATCTGAAAACTAGATTCTATGAAACTTTTCGAAATGCAAGTTTCGGTCAAAAATCATAGTATATTATACACTAGTTTTGGTAAAAAAAATCAATTTTAATTGAGGACTATTTGAAATGATACGTGACTTTTCAGATCATTTATATATGTTAAGAGGGAAGGTTAGGTTGGATTTCCATTAAAAAAAATCATCTGAAAACTAGATTCTATGAAACTTTTCGAAATGCAAGTTGCGGTCAAAGAATCATAACATATTATACACTAGTTTATACTAGTTTTGGTCAAAAATCAAATTAAATCGGGGAATGGTCGATATGATACGAAACTTCACATATCATTTATATATTTTACAAGGGAAGGTTATGATGGAAGTCTATGCAATATATCATCGGAAAATTAGATTCTATGAAACTTTTCGAAATGCATGTTTCGGTCAAAAATCAAAGTATATTATACACTAGTTTCGGTCAAAAAAATATAATTTAATTTGGGACTATTTGAAATGATACGAGACATTTCAGATCATTTATATATTTTACGAGGTATGGTTATGATGGAAGTACATGAAAAAAATCATCGGAAAATTAGATTCTATGAAACTTTTCGAAATGCAAGTTTCGGTCAAAAATCAAAGTATATTATACACTAGTTGCGGTCGAAAAAAATTAAATTTAATTGGGAACTATTTGAAATGATACGAGACTTTTCAGATCATTTTTATATGTTAAGAGGGAAGGTTATGATGGAAGCCCATGCAAAAAAATCATCTGAAAACTAGAATCTATGAAACTTTTCGAAATGCATGTTTCGGTCGAAAAATCATAACATTATATACACTAGTTTACACTAGTTTCTGTCAAAAATCAAATTAAATCAGTGACTATTCGAAATGATACGAAACTTCACATATCATTTATATATTTTAAGAGGGAAGCTTATGATGGAAGTCCATGCAAAAAATATCTAAAAATTAGATTCTATGAAAGTTTTCGAAATGCAAGTTTATGTCAAAAATCATAGTATATTATACACTAGTTTCGGTAAAAAAAATAAAATTTAATTGGGGACTATTTGAAATGATACGAGACTTTTCTGATCATTTATATATTTTAAGAGGGAAGCTTATGATGGAAGTTCATGCAAAATATCATCTGAAAACTAGATTCTATGAAACTTTTCTAAATGCAAGTTTCTGTCAAAAATCATAGTATATTATACACTAGTTTCGGTCAAAAAAATAAAATTTAATTGGGGACTAATTGAAATGATACGAGACTTTTCTGATCATTTATATATGTTAAGAGGGAAGGTTATGCTGGAAGTCCATGCGAAAAATCATCTGAAAACTAGATTCTATGAAACTTTTCGAAATGCAAGTTTCGATAAAAAATTAAAGTATATTATACACTAGTTGCGGTCGAAAAAAATTAAATTTAACTTGGAACTATTTGAAATGATACGAGACTTTTCAGATAATTTTTATATGTTAAGAAGGAAGGTTATGATGGAAGTCCATGCAAAAAAACCAACTGAAAACTAGATTCTATAAAACTTTTCGAAATGCAAGTTTCGGTCAAAAAATCATAACATATTATACACTAGTTTCTGTCAAAAATAAAATTAAATCAGGGACTGTTCTAAATGATACGAAACTTCACATATCATTTATATATTTTAAGAGGGAAGCTTATGATGGAAGTCCATGCAAAAAATATCTAAAAATTAGATTTTATGAAACTTTTCGAAATGCAAGTTTATGTCAAAAATCATAGTATATTATACACTAGTTTCGATAAAAAAATCAAATTTAATTTGGGACTATTCGAAATGATACGAGACTTCACATATCATTTATATATGTTCAGAGGGAAGGTTATGATGGAAGTCCATGCAAAAAATCATCTGAAAACTAGATTCTATGAAACTTTTCGAAATGTAAGTTTCGGTCAAAAATCATAGTATATTATACACTAGTTTCGGTACAAAAAGATCAAATTTAATTGGGGACTATTTGAAATGATACGAGACTTTTCAGATCATTTATATATGTTAAGAGGGAAGGTTAGGTTGGATTTCCATTAAAAAAATTCATTTGAAAACTAGATTCTATGAAACTTTTCAAAATGCAAGTTGCGGTCAAAGAATCATAACATATTATACACTAGTTTATACTAGTTTCGGTCAAAAATCAAATTAAATCGGGGAATGGTCGAAATGATACGAAACTTCACATATCATTTATATATTTTACAAGGGAAGGTTATGATGGAAGTCTATGCAATATATCATCGGAAAATTAGATTCTATGAAACTTTTCGAAATGCATGTTTCGGTCAAAAATCAAAGTATATTATACACTAGTTTCGGTCAAAAAAATCAAATTTAATTTGGGACTATTTGAAATGATACGAGACATTTCAGATCATTTATATATTTTACGAGGTATGGTTATGATGGAAGTCCATGCAAAAAATCATCTGAAAATTTGATTCTATGAAAATTTTCGAAAATGCAAGTTTCGGTCAAAAATCAAAGTATATTATACACTAGTTGCGGTTGAAAAAAATTAAATTTAATTGGGAACTATTTGAAATGATACGAGACTTTTCAGATCATATTTATATGTTAAGAGGGAAGGTTATGATGGAAGTCCATGCAAAATATTCATCTGAAAACTAGATTCTATGAAACTTTTCGAAATGCAAGTTTCGGTCAAAAAATCATAACATTATATACATTAGTTTACACTAGTTTCTGTCAAAAATCAAATTAAATCAGGGACTATTTGAAATGATACAAAACTTCACATATCATTTATATATTTTAAGAGCGAAGCTTATTATGGAAGTCCATGCAAAAAATATCTAAAAATTAGATTCTATGAAACTTTTCGAAATGCAAGTTTATGTCAAAAATAATAGTATAGTATACACTAGTTTCGGTAAAAAAATCATAATTAATTGGGGACTATTTGAAATGATACGAGACTTCTCTGATCATTTATACATGTTAAGAGGGAAGTTTATTATGGAAGTCCATGCAAAATATCATCTGAAAACTAGATTCTATGAAATTTTTCTAAATGTAAGTTTCGGTCAAAAATCATAGTATATTATACAATAGTTTCGGTCAAAAAAATCAAATTTAATTGGGGACTATTTGAAATGATACGAGACTTTTCTGATCATTTATAAATGTTAAGAGGGAAGGTTATTGTTCTGGACTGGGCCACGCGAACATATAGGGCCACGGTCCAGTACATGTCGGGCAATGGCCCATAATGTCGAGCAGGAGAACCTCTTGGACAAGTCACCTGCTTATACGACGGGCATGCACTAGAGACGAGCAGAGAGCATGTCTGCCAGCTCATCTGCCACACCACCCAACTGCCCTTTATTATCTCCTGAAAGATAGGGGCAGTTGGACCAAGGGGCAGACCGTTTGTCTAGGTCTTCACGCTTCTTACGTTTCCCTTGGCAGTTCCTCCATAGGCCTAGCTAGATTCAGCCCATTGAGGGGCCTTGGCCCAGCACTGGGGGCATATTATAAATACCCTTTCTTAACAAAGGGTCAGGTATTCTCACTCACTCTAAATAAAACTATTTTGTACCTCTTCTGACTTAAGCATTGGAGTGCTTTGCAGGTACCCCCCTTTTCCTCACTTCATTCTCTGGCACACACCTCAAATCACTGGAAGGAATTTCTGATCAGGTGAGATCAGTGGTGCCGTCTGTGGGAAACTAGCTCCCCCTTCTTCCACAACAGAAGATCAAAGCACAAACACCGTCCTTCCAGCATGTTCGGAGAACAACGTAACGAGCGCAGCCGTCCCCTCGTCGACTACACAATGGACGACGACATGCAGTACCATGAAGCAGACGTCCGAGATGGTCGTCCGGCCACCCCGTCTCCTGAACCCCAGAATAACGGGGATCCCCCTCAAGTTTAAAACCAGGGGACTGAGGCGTTTCAACCCATCCCCGTTCCCATCGAAGGAGATGCCACCATGATCGCTATGGTGAACGCCCTCAACCAAGCCAGCTCTATGCTCTACCAACAGCATGAGAGAATCATGGCCCTAGAAGCTGACCGACAGGAGGTCCGACCTCAACAAGAGAGGAGGACACAACAATGTCCAGAAGCAACAAACAAAACGCGCCCGCCGTGACACCGGTCGATTGGGAACCTCACCGAGGCGTGATCGTAGCCCCGACCACAACGAATTCTCTCCACTAAGGAGCGACGAAGAAGACCTGCATTGTCCCCTGTCACGGGCAATAATGGAAGCTCCGCTCCCCAAAGGCATGGAGAAACCTCCTAACCTGGCCGTGTACGATGGGACTACCGACCCTGACGATCACGTCGACAACGTTAACGCGATGCTCGACTACCGTAATGACATCACCGGGCATCTCAAATGCAGGCTGTTCTCGATGACTCTCAGGAAAGGGGCCATAGCCTGGTACAAAAGCTTGACCCCCGAGTTCATCATGTCTTGGAGATCATGAGATCCATGTTCACGAGGCATTTCACAGCCTCCCGGCGCCATCCCAAGACAGAGGCGACCCTTGAAGCCATAGTCCAAAAGAAAAATGAAACATTGCGCTCGTACATCGAGCGATTCAACCAAGAGGCCGTCGAGGTGGACACGACAGAACACATGAAGAAATACCTCCTCGAGAGGGCCAGGGAAGTAAAAATCCAATTCCTGGTCATAGAGTGTCCCTCTCTCTACAATTGCATCCTCGGCCGCCCGACATTAGCCGAACTAACCGCGGTCCCATCTACTGTCCATTTAAAGATTAAGTACTACACTAAACTGGGTCGTGTGGTCACCGTCCACGGCGACATAGAGGCTGCCCGATGGTGTTACAACGCCGCGGTAAAAGGACAGGCCACGGTCAATACAAAGAGCAACAAAAAACCCAAAACCGAGGATCCTCCCCTCCAGGGAATCAACACCATCGACCTCGACTGCCGCATCTGCCAGGACGAGATTGAAGAATGGAAACCCATCGGGGAACAGACTCCCGAACACCCGTTCCGGCCAATCCCAGACGGAGAGTTCGAGCTTATCCCTCTGGGCGACGACCCTGGAAGAACAGTAAGGATAGGCAAAGTATTTCCCGAGGAAACAAGGGAGCAGCTTGCGGCATGCCTCAAGGAGAACTCTGACCTCTTCACATGGAACGCCGCAGAGATGCCCGGCCTGGATCCTGAGGTCGTGTGCCACCAACTAGCTTTGGATCGGGCAGTCAAACCCATAGCACAGCGTAGGCGCAAGCAGTCCCCCGAGAAGGCAGAGGCTGCCGAGCGAGCTGTAAAAGACCTCTTAGAGGCAAATTTTATTTCTGAAGCCCAATACACAACCTGGCTCTCTAATGTAGTCCTCGTTAAGAAAAATAATGGAAAATGGCGCATGTGTGTTGATTATACCGATCTTAATAGGGCTTGCCCCAAAGATGTTTTCCCCCTCCCTAACATAGATAAACTCGTTGACAATTCTGCAGGTTTCAGACTCTTGTCCTTCATGGACGCATATAGCGGATACAATTAAATCCCTATGTCGGACACGGACAAGAGACACAAGGCGTTCATGACCTCAACCGGCAACTACTACTACAACGTAATGCCGTTCGGACTCAAGAACGCCGGGGCCATATACCAGCGCATGATGAACAAAGTCTTCAAGGGAGAGATAGGGGACATGCTCGAGGTATACATGGATGACATGATCATCAAGTCACACGAGGAGATCGACCATGCCCGACAGCTATACAAAGTCTTCGAGCAGGAGAGACAGTGTAAAATGAGGTTTAACCCTGAAAAATGCACGTTCGGCGTCCGGGCAGGAAAATTCCTAGGTTTCTACCTCACCGAGAGGGGAATCGAGGCCAACCCCGACAAATGCCGAGCATTCTCGGAATTTCCAACCCCGAAGACCAAAATATCAATCCAATCCCTCAACAGGGTGCTCGCCTCACTCTCCCGTTTCATCGCCAAATTTGCCCAGCATGCACTGCCCTTCTTCAGACTCCTTCGTAAGGAGGCCAGCTTCGAATGGACCGACGAATGTGAACGGGCACTACTCCATATGAAGAAAGTCCTCTCCTAGCCCCCGATCCTATCACGACCGTTGGAAAGAGAGACCTTATACATGTATCTGTCTGTGGCGACCGAGGCCGTCAGTGCCGTCCTAATAAGGGAAACCGACGAAGGACAAAAACCCATCTATTTTACGAGCAAAGCGCTCCAAGGCCCCGAACTCAGATACCAACAAATCGAAAAGGTCGCTCTGGCTCTCATAAACGCGGCGAGGAGGCTACGTCACTACTTCCTCGCTCATACGGTCAAAGTAAGAACCGACCAGCCAATCAAACAACTTCTCGGACGACCAGATATGGCCGGCAGGATGCTCAAATGGTCGCTGGAACTCTCCGAATTCGATATACAATATGAGAACAGAAAGGCCTTGAAAGCTCAAGCACTGGCCGACTTTGTCGCGGAAATGACCCACAACCCGACACCGACGGACGACGCCCATAAATGGACGATCTTCGTCGACGGCGCCTCCAGTACGACGGGCAGCGGAGCCGGAATCATCCTCGAAAATGAGGACGGGATCCTTATCGAGGTCTCACTAGCACTAGCTTTCCCGACGTCAAACAACCAAGCCGAATATGATGCTTTCATCGCCGGTCTGAGATTGGTCGAAGACCTAGGAGCAAAGGAGGTAAAAATATCAACAGACTCCCAGCTCGTGGCATCACAAGTACGAGGAGAGTACCAGACCAAGAACGACAACCTTGTCGAGTACCTAGCCTTGGTCAAAGAAAAACTCGAAAAATTCGAGAAGTGGGAAGTACAGCACGTACCTTGCGAGCACAACACACGGGCCGACATCTTATCAAAGCTAGCTAGCACGAGAAAGAAGGGCGGAAACAAATCTGTAATTCAAGAGATCCTTCCTCGACCTAGTATCGAAAAACCACCTCCTCCACTCGAGGTCAACGTGATCGGGGATACTCATTGTTGGATGACGCCCATCTATAATTACCTCACGAAAGGCGAGCTCCCCGCCGAACCAAAAGAGGCGACCACCACCAACGTAGGGCATGCTCGTACGTTCTCCTCGAAGGGAAACTTTACCGTAGGTGGTTTTCCATCCCGTTACTCAAATGCGTCGAAGAAGAGAAAGTTCCCGACATACTGGGAGAGATACACCGAGGAATCAACGCCCAACACCCCGGCGGACGATCACTTTCACGAAAAGCTCTTCAGGAAGGCTACTACTGGCCGACCATGCAACACGACTCCAAGGAACATGTCAAAAAATGCGACAAGTTCCAACGGCACGCCGACATGCACCTCACACCCCCGAACGAACTAAAAACGCTCTCCTCTCTATGGCCCTTCGCATGGTGGGGCATGGATATCCTCGGGCCTTTTGTGACCGGATCGTACCAGAATAAGTACCTCATCGTAGGGGTAGATTATTTTACCAAATGGATCGAAGCAGAGGCGCTAGCTAAAATAACAGTGCAAAACATCCTTCGATTCTTTAAACGAAATATCCTCGCTCGGTTCGGCGTGCCCCAGGCCCTCATCACGGACAACGGAACGCAATTCACGGACGGGGGATTCCAAGACTTCGTGGCGAGCTTGGGTACTAAGCAGCATTTCACATCCTTCGAGCATCCCCAAACCAACGGGCAAGCGGAAGCGGCCAACAGGGTAATCCTGCGCGGGCTAAAACGCAGACTCGGCGAGGCGAAGAGGGCGTGGGTCGAGGAGTTACACAGCGTCCTATGGGCCTACCAAACAACACCTCACTCCACAACCGGGGAGACCCCATTCCGACTAGCATATGGCACCGAAGCAGTCATCCCAGTAGAAATAAGAGAACCGACGAGGCGCATAGAAGAACCCCTAGACGAAGAAGTGAACGACGAGGCACTCAGAGCCGAGCTGGACCTCATCGACGAGATCCACTCCGAAGCAGCCCTTCGCGAAATATCCCTCCAGCGAAAAATAGCCTTGCGCCACGATGCAAAGGTCATAAAAAGAGAGTTCCAGGTGGGCAGCCTGGTCCTTAAAAGAAACCAAAAAAACCCAAGAGAGGGTAAACTGGCCGCCAACTGGGAAGGCCCCTACCGCGTCCGCGACAAGACGAACAACAGAGCCTATTATTAAAAAACCTACAAGGCGAAGAACTTGCTCGACCATGGAACCCAGAGAAACTTAGACAATATTACAGCTAAATATGTCACGGGGAGACGTGGGAGGTACGACCACACTCCACCTCCAAAACTACAGGGAGGAATCGCCCGACCCGGGGACGAACACGCCCCTCCAGCGAACACAACCCTCCCCGACGGTTGGGACCTCGATCGAGCACCAACGTCGAAGTACCTAGACCGGCAGGTCACCTAGCTCACGATGGGAATGCCCAAGCCTCGGAACCGGAGTTCCAAACCACGGGCTCGATTTCGATCTAAACGGGCACAACGCCCGCTACCTCGTCGGTTCCCTAAACCGAGGAGACAGACATGGTCGAGCACAAAATAGTTCATGAATACAAGAAACAAACTATAACAAAAGAAAAACCGAGCAAGGTGAATAATTAAAAACAAAGCATTCATTCATTAAAACGGCCGAAGCGAAAGATAAGTACGCCCGAAGGCCAATATTCATACAAAATAGGCACGCAGGCCATACAAAATGGGCACGCAGGCCATATAAACAAAACAGATAAAAATTCCTAAAGACTCCGCCCGGAGCTACTCTTCGACATTCTCCACCTCTTCTTCATCGTCCCCCAGCTCCTCTTCGGCTTCGAACAGGCACACGATCTCCCTCTCCTGGACACAATAATTGTGGGTTGACCCCTCCGTCACCAAATCGGGATTTAAAACCCTCAGCTGCTCGACGACATTATCAAAACCCTCCTTGAAGACCGCCACGAGGTCCTGGTTGAGAGAACGAATGTGCCCCACCAACTCACCCCGGGAACCGAGAGCAAGCTTTTCTTCAGTCTCATCAGCCAAAGGACGGACCTTATCCTCGAGCGAAGTAAGACGAGCAGCATTTTCCTCAACCACCTTCTGATGTCCAACTGCTTGCTCCTCCAGACTTTCCTTGGCCGCCTTCAGTAGGTCCCGCTCATCCTTGACTTCCTCCAACTCTTTTTTCAGCCCCTCCTGCAGCTGATGCTCCTCCTTATAGTCCGACAAATCCTTGGACAACTTCTCTTTTTCAGACTGGACTTGCAGAAGGGCATCTTCCAAGGCGGTAGTGGACACGGAAGTGTCAGTCAGGACCATAGCCGTCTCCATCACCCTAATGACGGTGGCCAAGTCCCTAGCCAACTCCTTGCACCGGAAACCAGCCTCCTGGTTTAAGATAGCCTTCGCCTCGGGCGCTGGCACAGTGATGGCGTCCTCAGTCTTGAAGAAAGCCTGCACTACATAGCAGGGGGCAGTAAGTAGCTTCCAGGGCCACCCGGACTGCCGTTCCCCGCTAAGGTCGACCTGAAGAGTGTCCCATCCGGGCGCTTCCGCTTATGGAGAGGGGAGGTAGCCGGAGACGGACTATCTAGTATGTCGATCATGGATGCGCGATGAGGGGAGGAGGGCACTGGACTCGCTGTGTTCGAGGTCCCGACCCCGGAGTCGCCAACTACCTCTTGGACACGAGGCGCGACCTTCTTTTTCTTCTTTGAAACCCTGTCCAGGGCACCTGCCTGGTTGGCCAACTTGAGAACACGATCACGAGCAGTGGGCATAGCACCTACAAAACAGGAACATATACATCAGCGGGCGAAAACATAAACAAAAAAACATAAGAATAAATGAAACACCTACTCAATAATTCCATGGCCTTCTCCTCAGTTCTACACTCGAGCAAAGCCTTAGTGTTAATAATACGGGGCTCGCAAATCGGCATCCCGGCCTCATCAAGATAAGGCACGCCCTTTCGATCCGTCCAGACCGCCAGGTTGAAGCTCTGCACGTACTGAACCAGTTTCTTATAAGCAAGCCTATCCTCGACACCTAACATCGCGAACTTGATCCTATAGTGGCCGGTGGTAAGATCGAAATGGTCGCGCTGCCACCTCAGCGTTATCTTCGACATTAATTTCTCCTCCCCGTCTGCATCCAGTTTGAAGTAATAAAGGGAATGCAGGGCGGCACGGGTGATCGGTCTCACCACATACCACCGACCCTTAAAATGACGGGCAGAATCCACGTACGTCTTGAACAAATGTACGGGCTGTTTGAAGGAAACCCAGTTGTGTCGCCCCCGAAGACCGGACCGCTGGAGGTGGAAGACATGGAAGAAAAGGGCCTGAGTACACCCAATGCCGAGGAAGCGGCAGACCAACTCAAACGCCTGCATAAAAGCAAAGGAATTAGGGTGTAACTATGACGGCGCCAGCCCGAGCCACTTGAAGATAGACATCTGGAAGGAGTTGAAGGGCAGCCTAAACCCCGCCTCCCGGAAAGCGAACTCGTACATGGCGAACTGCTTCCCTGGGAAACGATAGCTTATTCGGTCTGCCTCTTTGGGAGCATGGCACTGCCAGTTTTCAGGATCTTCCCGGCTTCTATTTTCCACCACGGCATAAGCGTGGATCGCCTCGTCACAGAAATAGGATTCCTCATCCAAGGGTTCGTCCGCAACCCAAGAGAGGTCATTTTTCCCGGACAACGAGACATGTTCAGTACCACCTCGGGTGTTCCCCTCCTCGGCAGATAAATGCGTAAGGTCCGTGTCAGCGGGCCGCGGCCCGATTTCTTCTCCTCTCGATCGTAGACGCCCGGTTGCACCTGAAACGCAGACAGAAAGAGTGAATTCGACGTCATATCAAATCCACCCTTCCACCGCAGGTCAAGTGAAAGGGCGTGGGGGCGACGTTCATGGGCACCAGTGCGAAACCTCACCCACTGCCACCAAGCCCAGTTGAGAAATTTCGCACGTGTTCGACGTAGCAATGTGCACGTGAACATTCTCATGCCCCGGGAAAAAATCTCATACATGCTTATGAAATTTTTACCCGACACATGAAATTTATGCCCGAGACAGTCTAATCCTAACCCTATTTTTCACATCTACAGCCTATTTAACTACTTCTAAGTTAAATCTAATTACTCTATACATATGAAAACATGCATTCACAGCCATTAATGCAGAAAAACATGGAAAATAGAGGATTGAGAAGGCAAAAATAGTACCTGACATGATGAGAATCAAAAAGGGACGGTGGTGCGCGAGCAGAAGCGGTGGTTCAGGTGACGAGACGGGCAGAGACAAGGAAATTCTTCAGAGCTTCCGGTGAACGTCTGAGCGAAAAAGTGTAAATGAAGTCACTCAGCCCCCTTTTATAGTCCCAGGCGCGTGGATTAACGCGCTAGGCCATCATTACCTACTGCCTATGTCACCGTTTGCACACTAAACGAAGTGACACCATTAATACTGAAACACGTCAATCCATAAGGAATCTGGAACGACGTCGGGCAACTATACACCTCCCCGACTCTATGGAACGTCCCCGACCCCGTATGACGTCCTCGACTTCTACAAAAACAGCACGAACCCGTCGGGGACCTTCGTCCTCGACACTATTTGGGGTATCACGTGCCCGAGGAGAAAAGGATGCTATGGTCAGTTCTGCTGGAACATTACGTGCCCGACCATATGCCCGCTACTTTATCCTTGGTGCGTGTGCCCCGATTGCAATACAAGTCATCACTCGGACACAGAGATTCGACTTGGGGGGCTCCTGTTCTGGACTGGGCCACGCGAACATATAGGGCCACGGCCCAGTACATGCCGGGCAAGGGCCCATATGCTAGAGCAGGAGAACCTCTTGGACAAGTCACCTGCTTATACAACGGGCATGCACTAGAGACAGGAAAAGAGCATGTCTGCCAGCTCATCTGCCACACCACCCAACTGCCCTTTATTATCTCCTGAAAGATAGGGGCAGTTGGACCAAGGGGCAAACCTTTTGTCTAGGTCTTCATGCTTCTTACGCGTCCCTTGGCAGTTCCTCCATGGGCCTAGCTAGATTCAGCCCATTGAGGGGCCTTGGCCCAGCGCTGGGGGCACATTATAAATACCCTTTCTTAACAAAGGGTCAGGTATTCTCACTCACTCTGAATAAAACTATTATGTACCTCTTCTGACTTAAGCATTGGAGTGCTTTGCAGGTACACCCCCCTTTTCCTCACTTCATTCTCTGGCCCGCACCTCAAATCACTGGAAGGCATTTCTGATCAGGTCAGATCAGTTATGTTGGAAGTCCATGCAAAAAATCATCTGAAAACTACATTCTATGAAACTTTTCGAAATGCAAGTTTCGGTAAAAAAATAATAACATTATAAACACTGGTTTACACTAGTTTCTGTCAAAAATCAAATTAAATCAGGGACTGTTCGAAATGATACGAAACTTCACATATCATTTATATATTTTAAGAGGGAAGCCTATGATGGAAGTCCATCCAAAAAATATCTAAAAATTAGATTCTATGAAACTTTTCGAAATGCAAGTTTATGTCAAAAATCATAATATATTATACACTAGTTTCGGTAAAAAAAACACAAATTTAATTGGGGACTATTTGAAATGATACGAGACTTTTCTGATCATTTATATATGTTAAGAGGGAAGGTTATGATGGAAGTGTGTGCAAAAAATCATCTAAAAACTAGATTCTATGAAACTTTTCTAAATGCATGTTTCGGTCAAAAATCAAAGTATATTATACACTAGTTTCGGTCAAAAAAATCAAATTTCATTGGGGACTAATTGAAATGATACGAGACATTTCTGATCATTTATATATGTTATGAGGGAAGGTTATGTTGGAAGTCCATGCAAAAAATCATCTGAAAACTAGATTCTATGAAACTTTTCGAAATGCAAGTTTCGGTCAAAAAATCATAACATTATAAACACTACTTTACACTAGTTTCTGTCAAAAATCAAATTAAATCAGGGACTGTTCGAAATGATACGAAACTTCACATATCATTTATATTTTTAAGAGGGAAGCTTATGTTGGAAGTCCATCCAAAAAATATCTAAAAATTAGATTCTATGAATCTTTTCGAAATGCAAGTTTATGTCAAAAATCATAGTATATTATACACTAGTTTCGGTAAAAAAAATTAATTGGGGACTATTTGAAATGATACGAGACTTTTCTTATCATTTATATATGTTAAGAGGGAAGGTTATGATGGAAGTCCATGCAAAAAATCATCTGAAAACTAGATTCTATGAAACTATTCGAAATGCAAGTTTCGGTCAAAAATCAAAGTATATTATACACTAGTTTCGGTCAAAAAAATCAAATTTAATTTGGGACTATTTGAAATGTTACGAGAAATTTCAGATCATTTATATATTTTACGAGGTATGGTTATGATGGAAGTCCTTGCAAAAAATCATCGGAAAATTAGATCCTATGAAACTTTTCGAAATGCAAGTTTCGGTCAAAAATCAAAGTATATTATACACTAGTTGCGGTCGAAAAAAATTAAATTTAATTGGGAAATATTTGAAATGATACGAGACTTTTCAGATCATTTTTATATGTAACTAAATTCTATGAAACTTTTCGAAATGCAAGTTTCAGTCAAAAATCAAATTAAATCAGGGACTGTTCAAAATGATACGAAACTTCACATATCATTGATATATTTTAAGAGGGAAGCTTATGATGTAAGTCCATGCAAAAAATATCTAAAAATTAGATTCTATGAAACTTTTCGAAATGCAAGTTTATGTCAAAAATCATAGTATATTATACACTAGTTTCGTTAAAAAAAATCAAATTTAATTGGGGATTATTTGAAATGATACGAGACTTTTCTGATCATTTATATATGTTAAGAGGGAAGGTTATGATGGAAGTCCATGCAAAAAAATTTCTGAAAACTAGATTCTATGAAACTTTTCAAAATGCATGTTTCGGTCAAAAATCATAGTATATTATACACTAGTTTCGGTCAAAAAAATCAAATTTAATTGGGGACTAGTTGAAATGATATGAGACTTTTCAGATCATTTATATATGTTAAGCAGGAAGGTTATGTTGGATTTCCATTAAATAAATTCATCTGAAAACTAGATTCTATGAAACATTTTGAAATGCAAGTTGCGGTCAAAGAATCATAACATATTATTAACTAGTTTATACTAGTTTCGGTAAAAATCAAATTAAATCGGGGACTGTTCGAAATGATACGAAACTTCACATATCATTTATATATTTTACAAGGGAAGGTTATGATGGAAGTCTATGCAAGTTTCGGTCAAAAATCAAAGTATATTATACACGAGTTTCGGTCAAAAAAATCAAATTTAATTTGGGTCTATTTGAAATGATACGAGACATTTCAGATCATTTATATATTTTACGAGGTATGGTTATGATGGAAGTCCATGCAAAAAATCATCGGAAAATTAGATTCTATGAAACTTTTCGAAATGCAAGTTTCGGTCAAAAACCAAAGTATATTATACACTAGTTGCGGTCGAAAAAAATTAAATTTAATTGGGAATTATTTGAAATGATACGAGACTTTTCTGATCATTTATATATGTTAAGAGGGAATGTTATCATGGAAGTACATGCAAAATATTCATCTGAAAACTAGATTCTATGAAGCTTTTCGAAATGCAAGTTTCGGTCAAAAAATCATGACATTATATACACTAGTTTACACTAGTTTCTGTCAAAAATCAAATTAAATTAGGGACTATTCGAAATGATACAAAACTTCACATATCATTTATATATTTTAAGAGCGAAGCTTATGATGGAAGTCCAAGCAAAAAATATCTAAAAATTAGATTCTATGAAACTTTTCGAAATGCAAGTTTATATCAAAAATCATAGTATAGTATACACTAGTTTCGGTAAAAAAATCAAATTTAATTGGGGACTATTTGAAATGATACGTGACTTTTCTGATCATTTATACATGTTAAGAGGGAAGGTTATTATGGAAGTTCATGCAAAAAATCATCTGAAAACTAGATTCTATGAAACTTTTCTAAATGCAAGTTTCGGTCAAAAATCATAGAATATTATACACTAGTTTCGGTCAAAAAAATCAAATTTAATTGGGGACTATTTGAAATGATACGAGACTTTTCAGATAATTTATATATGTTAAGAGGGAAGGTTAGGTTGGATTTCCATTTAAAAAATTCATCTGAAAACTAGATTCTATGAAACTATTCGAAATGCAAGTTGCGGTCAAAAAATCATAACATATTATACACTAGTTTATACTAGTTTCGTTCAAAAACAAATTAAATCGGGGATTGTTCAAAATGATACGAAACTTCACATATCATTTATATATTTTACAAGGGAAGGTTATGATGGAAGTCTATGCAATATATCATCGGAAAATTAGATTATATGAAACTTTTCGAAATGCAAGTTTCGGTCAAAAATCAAAGTATATTATACACTAGTTTCGATCAAAAAAATCAAATTTAATTTGGGACTATTTGAAATGATACGAGAGTTTTCAGATCATTTACATATTTTACGAGGTATGGTTATGATGGAAGTCCATGCAAAAAATCATCTGAAAATTTGATTCTATGAAACTTTTCGAAAATGCATGTTTCGGTCAAAAATCATAGTATATTATACACTAGTTGCGGTCGAAAAAAATTAAATTTAATTGTGAACTATTTGAAATGATACGAGACTTTTCAGATCATTTTTATATGTTAAGAGGGAAGGTTATCGTGGAAGTACATGCAAAATATTCATCTGAAAACTAGATTCTATGAAACTTTTCGAAATGCAAGTTTCGGTCAAAAAATCCTGACATTATATACACTAGTTTACATTAGTTTCTGTCAAAAATCAAATTAAATCAGGGACTATTCGAAATGATACAAAACTTCACATATCATTTATATATTTTAAGAGCGAAGCTTTTGATGGAAGTCCATGCAAAAAATATCTAAAAATTAGATTCTATGAAACTTTTCGAAATGCAAGTTTATGTCAAAAATCATAGTATAGTATACACTAGTTTCGGTAAAAAAATCAAATTTAATTGGGGAATATTTGAAATGATACGAGACTTTTCTGATCATTTATACATGTTAAGAGGGAAGGTTATTATGGAAGTCCATGCAAAAAATCATCTGAAAACTAGATTCTATGAAACTTTTCTAAATGCAAGTTTCAGTCAAAATTCATAGTATATTATACACTAGTTTTGGTAAAAAAAATCAAATTTAATTGGGGACTATTTTAAATGATACGAGAATTTTCAGATCATTTATATATGTTGAGAGGGAAGGTTAGGTTGGATTTCCATTAAAAAAATTCATCTGAAAACTAGATTCTATGAAACTTTTCGAAATGCAAGTTGCGGTCAAAGAATCATAACATATTATACACTAGTTTATACTAGTTTCGGTCAAAAATCAAATTAAATCGGGGAATGGTCGAAATGATACGAAACTTCACATATGATATATATATATTTTACAAGGGAAGGTTATGATGGAAGTCTATGCAATATATCATCGGAAAATTAGATTCTATGAAACTTTTCGAAATGCAAGTTTCGGTCAAAAATCAAAGTATATTATACACTAATTTCGGTCAAAAAAATCAAATTTAATTTGGGACTATTTGAAATGATACGAGACATATCAGATCATTTATATATTTTACAAGGTATGGTTATGATGGAAGTCCATGCAAAAAATCATCTAAAAATTTGATTCTATGAAACTTTTCGAAAATGCAAGTTTCGGTCAAAAATCAAAGTATATTATACACTAGTTGCAGTCGAAAAAAATTAAATTTAATTGGGAACTATTTGAAATGATACGAGACTTTTCAGATCATTTTTATATGTTAAGAGGGAAGGTTATGATGGATGTCCATGCAAAATATTCATCTGAAAACTAGATTCTATGAAACTTTTTGAAATGCAAGTTTCGGTCAAAAAATCATAACATTATATACACTAGTTTACACTAGTTTCTGTCAAAAATCAAATTAAATCAGGGACTATTCGAAATGATACAAAACTTCACATATCATTTATATATTTTAAGAGCGAAGCTTATGATGGAAGTCCATGCAAAAAATATCTAAAATTAGATTCTATGAAACTTTTCGAAATGGAAGTTTATGTCAAAAATCATAGTATAGTATACACTAGTTTCGGTAAAAAAATCAAATTTAATTGAGGACTATTTGAAATGATAAGAGACTTTTCTGATCATTTATACATGTTAAGAGGGAAGGTTATGATGGAAGTCCATGCAAAAAATCATTTGAAATTTTGATTCTTTGAAAATTTTCGAAATGTAAGTTTCGGTCAAAAATCATAGTATATTATAAACTAGTTTCGGTCAAAAAAATCAAATTTAATTTGGGACTATTTGAAATCATACAAGACTTTTCTGATCATTTATAAATGTTAAGAGGGAAGGTTATGATGGAAGTCCATGCAAAAAATCATCTGAAAACTACATTCTTTGAAACTTTTCGAAATGCAAGTTTCGGTCAAAAACCATAGTATATTATACACTAGTTTCGGTCAAAAAAAATCAAATTTAATTGGAGACTATTTGAAATGATACTAGACTTTTCAGATCATTTATATATGTTAAGAGGGAAGGTTAGGTTGGATTTCCATTAAAAAAATTCATCTGAAAACTAGATTCTATGAAACTTTTCGAAATGCGAGTTGCGGTCAAAGAATCATAACATATTATACACTAGTTTATACTAGTTTCGGTCAAAAATCAAATTAAATCGGGGAATGGTCGAAATGATACGAAACTTCACATATGATATATATATTTTACAAGGGAAGGTTATGATGGAAGTCTATGCAATATATCATTGGAAAATTAGATTCTATGAAACTTTTCGAAATGCAAGTTTCGCTCAAAAATCAAAGTATATTATACACTAGTTTCGGTCAAAAAAATCAAATTTAATTTGGGACTATTTGAAATGATACGAGACATATCAGATCATTTATATATTTTACGAGGTATGGTTATGATGGAAGTCCATGCAAAAAATCATTTGAAAATTTGATTCTATGAAACTTTTCGAAAATGCAAGTTTCGGTCAAAAATCAAAGTATATTATACACTAGTTGCGGTCGAAAAAAATTAAATTTAATTGGGAACTATTTGAAATGATACGAGACTTTTCAGATCATTTTTATATATTAAGAGGGAAGGTTATGATGGAAGTCCATGCAAAATATTCATCTGAACACTAGATTCTATGAAACTTTTCGAAATGCAAGTTTCGGTCAAAAAATCATAACATTATATACACTAGTTTATGTCAAAAATCAAATTAAATCAGGGACTATTCGAAATGATACAAAACTTCACATATCATTTATATATTTTAAGAGCGAAGCTTATGATGGAAGTCCATGCAAAAAATATCTCAAATTAGATTCTATGAAACTTTTCGAAATGGATGTTTATGTCAAAAATCATACTATAGTATACACTAGTTTCGGTAAAAAAATCAAATTTAATTGGGGACTATTTGAAATGATACGAGACTTTTCTGATCATTTATACATGTTAAGAGGGAAGGTTATTATGGAAGTCCATGCAAAACATCATCTGAAAACTAGATTCTATGAAACTTTTCTAAATGCAAGTTTCGGTCAAAAATCATAGTATATTATACACTAGTCTCGGTCAAAAAAATCAAATTTAATTGGGGACTATTTGAAATCATACAAGACTTTTCTGATCATTTATAAATGTTAAGAGGGAAGATTATGATGGAAGTCCATGCAAAAAATCATCTGAAAACTAGATTCTATGAAACTTTTCGAAATGCAAGTTTCGGTCAAAAACCATAGTATATTATACACTAGTTTCGGTCAAAAAAAATCAAATTTAATTGGGGACTATTTGAAATGATACTAGACTTTTCAGATCATTTATATATGTTAAGAGGGAAGGTTAGGTTGGATTTCCATTAAAAAAATTCATCTGAAAACTAGATTCTATGAAACTTTTCGAAATGCGAGTTGCGGTCAAAGAATCATAACATATTATACACTACTTTATACTAGTTTCGGTCAAAAATCAAATTAAATCGGGGAATGGTCGAAATGATACGAAACTTCACATATGATATATATATTTTACAAGGGAAGGTTATGATGGAAGTCTATGCAATATATCATCGGAAAATTAGATTCTATGAAACTTTTCGAAATGCAAGTTTCGCTCAAAAATCAAAGTATATTATACACTAGTTTCGGTCAAAAAAATCAAATTTAATTTGGGACTATTTGAAATGATATGAGACATTTCAGATCATTTATATATTTTACGAGGTATGGTTATGATGGAAGTCCATGCAAAAAATCATCTGAAAATTGGATTCTATGAAACTTTTCGAAAATGCAAGTTTCTGTCAAAAATCAAAGAATATTATACACTAGTTTCGGTCGAAAAAAATTAAATTTAATTGGGAACTATTTGAAATGATACGAGACTTTTCAGATCATTTAAATATGTTAAGAGGGAAGGTTATGATGGAAGTCCATGCAAAATATTCATTTGAAAACTAGATTCTATGAAACTTTTTGAAATGCAAGTTTCGGTCAAAAAATCATAAAATTATATACACTAGTTTCTGTCAAAAATCAAATTAAATCAGGGACTATTCGAAATGATACAAAAATTCACATATCATTTATATATTTTAAGAGCGAAGCTTTAGATGGAAGTCCATGCAAAAAATATCTAAAAATTAGATTCTATGAAACTTTTCGAAATGCAAGTTTATGTCAAAAATCATAGTATAGTATACACTAGTTTCGGGAAAAAAATCAAATTTAATTGGGGACTATTTGAAATGATACGAGACTTTTCTGATCATTTATACATGTTAAGAGGGAAGGTTATTATGGAAGCCCATGCAAAAAATCATCTGAAAACTAGATTCTATGAAATTTTTCTAAATGCAAGTTTCGAATAAAAATCATAGTATATTATACACTAGTTTCGGTCAAAAAAATCAAATTTAATTGGGGACTATTTGAAATGATACAAGACTTTTCTGATCATTTATAAATGTTAAGAGGGAAGGTTATGATGGAAATCCATGCAAAAAATCATCTGAAAACTAGATTCTATGAAACTTTTCGAAATGCAAGTTTCAGTCAAAAATCATAGTATATTATACACTAGTTTCGGTCAAAAAAATCAAATTTAAATGGGGACTATTTGAAATGATACGAGACTTTTCAGATCATTTATATGTGTTAAGAGGGAAGGTTAGGTTGGATTTCCATTAAAAAAATCATCTGAAAACTAGATTCTATGAACTTTTCGAAATGCAAGTTGCGGTCAAAGAATCTTAACATATTATACACTAGTTTATAATGGTTTCGGTCAAAAATCAAATTAAATCGGGGAATGGTCAAAATGATACGAAACTTCACATATGATATATATATATTTTACAAGGGAAGGTTATGATGGAAGTCTATGCAATATATCATCGGAAAATTAGATTCTATGAAACTTTTCGAAATGCATGTTTCGGTCAAAAATCAAAGTATATTATACACTTGTTTCGGTCAAAAAAATCAAATTTAATTTGGGACTATTTGAAATGATACGAGACATTTCAGATCATTTATATATTTTACGAGGTATGGTAATGATGGAAGTCCATGCAAAAAATCATCTGAAAATTGGATTCTATGAAACTTTTCGAAAATGCATGTTTCGGTCAAAAATCAAAGAATATTATACACTAGTTGCGGTCGAAAAAAATTAAATTTAATTGGGAACTATTTGAAATGATACAAGACTTTTCAGATCATTTAAATATGTTAAGAGGGAAGGTTATGATGGAAGTCCATGCAAAATATTCATCTGAAAACTAGATTCTATGAAACTTTTCGAAATGCAAGTTTCGGTCAAAAAATCATAAAATTATATACACTAGTTTACACTAGTTTCTGTCAAAAATCAAATTAAATCAGGGACTATTCGAAATGATACAAAAATTCACATATCATTTATATATTTTAAGAGCGAAGCTTTAGATGGAAGTCCATGCAAAAAATATCTAAAAATTAGATTCTATGAAACTTTTCGAAATGCAAGTTTATGTCAAAAATCATAGTATAGTATACACTAGTTTCGGGAAAAAAATCAAATTTAATTGGGGACTATTTGAAATGATACGAGACTTTTCTGATCATTTATACATGTTAAGAGGGAAGGTTATTATGGAAGCCCATGCAAAAAATCATCTGAAAACTAGATTCTATGAAATTTTTCTAAATGCAAGTTTCGGATAAAAATCATAGTATATTATACACTAGTTTCGGTCAAAAAAATCAAATTTAATTGGGGACTATTTGAAATGATACAAGACTTTTCTGATCATTTATAAATGTTAAGAGGGAAGGTTATGATGGAAATCCATGCAAAAAATCATCTGAAAACTAGATTCTATGAAACTTTTCGAAATGCAAGTTTCGGTCAAAAATCATAGTATATTATACACTTGTTTCGGTCAAAAAAATCAAATTTAATTGGGGACTATTTGAAATGATACTAGACTTTTCAGATCATTTATACATGTTAAGAGGGAAGGTTATGTTGGATTTCCATTAAAAAAATTCATCTGAAAACTAGATTCTATGAAACTTTTCGAAATGCAAGTTGCGGTCAAAGAATCATAACATATTATACACTAGTTTATACTAGTTTCGGTCAAAAATCAAATTAAATCGGGGAATGGTCGAAATGATACGAAACTTCACATATGATATATATATTTTACAAGGGAAGGTTATGATGGAAGTCTATGCAATATATCATCGGAAAATTAGATTCTATGAAACTTTTCGAAATGCAAGTTTCGCTCAAAAATCAAAGTATATTATACACTAGTTTCGGTCAAAAAAATCAAATTTAATTTGGGACTATTTGAAATGATACGAGACATTTCAGATCATTTATATATTTTACGAGGTATGGTTATGATGGAAGTCCATGCAAAAAATCATCTGAAAATTTGATTCTATGAAACTTTTTGAAAATGCAAGTTTCGGTCAAAAATCAAAGTATATTATACACTAGTTGCGGTCAAAAAAAATTAAATTTAATTGGGAACTATTTGAAATGATACGAGACTTTTCAGATCACTTTTATATGTTAAGAGGGAAGGTTATGATGGAAGTGCATGCAAAATATTCATCTGAAAACTAGATTCTATGAAACTTTTCGAAATGCATATTTCGGTAAAAAAATCATAACATTATATACACTAGTTTACACTAGTTTCTGTCAAAAATCAAATTAAATCAGGGACTATTCGAAATGATACAAAACTTCACATATCATTTATATATTTTAAGAACGAAGCTAATGATGGAAGTCCATGCAAAAAATATATAAAAATTAGATTCTATGAAACTTTTCGAAATGCAAGTTTATGTCAAAAATCATAGTATAGTATACACTATTTTCTGTAAAAAAATCAAATTTAATTGGGGACTATTTGAAATGATACGAGACTTTTCTGATCATTTATACATGTTAAGAGGGAAGGTTATTATGGAATACCATGCAAAAAATCATCTGAAAACTAGATTCTATGAAACTTTTCATAATGCATGTTTCGGTCAAAAATCATAGTATATTATACACTAGTTTCGGTCAAAAATCATAGTATATTATGCACTAGTTTCGGTCACAAATATCAAATTTAATTGGGGACTATTTGAAATGATACAAGACTTTTCTGATCATTTATAAATGTTAAGAGGGAAGGTTATGATGGAAGTCCATGCAAAAAATCATCTGAAAACTTGATTCTATGAAACTTTTCGAAATGCAAGTTTCGGTCAAAAATCATAGTATATTATACACTAGTTTCGGTCAAAAAAATCAAATTTAAATGGGGACTATTTGAAATGATACGAGACTTTTCAGATCATTTATATATGTTAAGAGGGAAGGTTAGGTTGGATTTCCATTAAAAAAATTCATCTGAAAACTAGATTCTGTGAAACTTTTCGAAATGCGAGTTGCGGTCAAAGAATCATAACATATTATACACTAGTTTATACTAGTTTCGGTCAAAAATCAAATTAAATCGGGGAATGGTCGAAATGATACGAAACTTCACATATGATATATATATTTTACAAGGGAAGGTTATGATGGAAGTCTATGCAATATATCATCGGAAAATTAGATTATATAAAACTTTTCGAAATGCAACTTTCGGTCAAAAATCAAAGTATATTATACACTAGTTTCGGTCAAAAAAATCAAATTTAATTTGGGACTATTTGAAATGATATGATACTTTTCAGATCATTTATATATTTTACGAGGTATGGTTATGATGGAAGTCCATGCAAAAAATCATCTGAAAATTTGATTCTATGAAACTTTTCGAAAATGCAAGTTTCGGTCAAAAATCATAGTATATTATACACTATTTGCGGTCGAAAAAAATTAAATTTAATTGGGAACTATTTGAAATGATACGAGACTTTTCAGATCATTTTTATATGTTAAGAGGGAAGGTTATCATGGAAGTACATGCAAAATATTCATCTGAAAACTAGATTCTATGAAACTTTTCGAAATGCAAGTTTCGGTCAAAAAATCATAACATTATATACACTAGTTTACACTAGTTTCTGTCAAAAATCAAATTAAATCAGGGACTATTCGAAATGATACAAAACTTCACATATCATTTATATATTTTAAGAGCGAAGCTTATGATGGAAGTCCATGCAAAAAATATCTAAAAATTAGATTTTATGAAACTTTTCGAAATGCAAGTTTATGTCAAAAATCATAGTATATTATACACTAGTTTCGGTATAAAAAAAATCGAATTTAATTGGCGACTATTTGAAATGATACAAGACTTTTCTAGTCATTTATATATGTTAAGAGGGAAGGTTATGATGGAAGTCCTTGCAAAAAATCATCTGAAAACTAGATTCTATGAAAATTTTCGTAATGCAAGTTTCGGTCAAAAATCATAGTATATTATACGCTAGTTTCGGTCAAAAAAATCAAATTTAATTGGGGACTATTTGAAATGATACGAGACTTTTCAGATCATTTATATATGTTAAGAGGGAAGGTTAGGTTGGATTTCCATTAAAAAGTTCATCTGAAAACTAGATTCTATGAAACTTTTCGAAATGTGAGTTGCGGTCAAAGAATCATAACATATTATACACTAGTTTATACTAGTTTCGGTCAAAAATCAAATTAAATCGGGGAATGGTCGAAATGATACGAAACTTCACATATGATATATATATTTTACAAGGGAAGGTTATGATGGAAGTCTATGCAATATATCATCGGAAAATTAGATTATATAAAACTTTTCGAAATGCAAGTTTCGGTCAAAAATCAAAGTATATTATACACTAGTTTCGATCAAAAAAATCAAATTTAATTTGGGACTATTTGAAATGATATGATACTTTTCAGATCATTTATATATTTTACGAGGTATGGTTATGATGGAAGTCCATGCAAAAAATCATTTGAAAATTTGATTCTATGAAACTTTTCGAAAATGCAAGTTTCGGTCAAAAATCATAGTATATTATACACTATTTGCGGTCGAAAAAAATTAAATTTAATTGGGAACTATTTGAAATGATACGAGACTTTTCAGATCATTTTTATATGTTAAGAGGGAAGGTTATCATGGAAGTACATGCAAAATATTCATCTGAAAACTAGATTCTATGAAACTTTTCGAAATGCAAGTTTCGGTCAAAAAATCATAACATTATATACACTAGTTTCTGTCAAAAAACAAATTAAATCAGGGACTATTCGAAATGATACAAAACTTCACATATCATTTATATATTTTAAGAGCGAAGCTTAGGATGGAAGTCCATGCAAAAAATATCTAAAAATTAGATTTTATGAAACTTTTCGAAATGGAAGTTTATGTCAAAAATCATAGTATATTATACACTAGTTTCGGTAAAAATAAATCAAATTTAATTGGGGATTATTTGAAAAGATACGAGACTTTTCTGATCATTTATATATGTTAAGAGGGAAGGTTACGATGGAAGTCAATGCAAAAAATCATCTGAAAACTAGATTCTATGAAACTTTTTGAAATGCAAGTTTCGATCAAAAATCATAGTATATTATACACTAGTTTCGGTCAAAAAAATCAAATTTAATTGGGGACTATTTGAAATGATACGAGACTTTTCAGATCATTATCTATTTTAAGAGGGAAGGTTAGGTTTAATTTCCATTAAAAAAATTCATCTGAAAACTAGATTCTATGAAATTTTCGAAATGCACGTTGCGGTCAAAAAATCATAACATATTATACACTAGTTTATATTAGTTTCGGTCAAAAATCAAATTAAATCGGGGATTGTTCGAAATTATACGAAACTTCACATATCATTTATATATTTTACAAGGGAAGGTTATGATGGAAGTCTATGCAATATATCATCGGAAAATTAGATTCTTTGAAACTTTTCGAAATGCAAGTTTCGGTAAAAAATCAAAGTATATTATACACTAGTTTCGATCAAAAAAATCAAATTTAATTTGGGACTATTTGAAATGATACGAGACTTTTCAGATACTTTATATATTTTATGAGGTATGGTTATGATGGAAGTCCATGCAAAAAATCATCGGAAAATTAGATTCAATGAAACATTTTGAAATGCAAGTGTCGGTCAAAAATCAAAGAATATTATACACTAGTTGCGGTCGAAAAAAATTAAATTTAATTGGGAACTATTTGAAATGATACGAGACTTTTCAGATCATTTAAATATGTTAAGAGGGAAGGTTATGATGGAAGTCCATGCAAAATATTTATCTGAAAACTAGATTCTATGAAACTTTTCGAAATGCAAGTTTCAGTCAAAAAATCATAACATTATATACACTAGTTTACACTAGTTTCTGTCAAAAATCAAATTAAATCAGGGACTATTCGAAATGATACAAAAATTCACATATCATTTATATATTTTAAGAGCGAAGCTTTAGATGGAAGTCCATGCAAAAAATATCTAAAAATTAGATTTTATGAAACTTTTCGAAATGCAAGTTTATGTCAAAAATCATAGTATATTATACACTAGTTTCGGTATAAAAAAATCGAATTTAATTGGGGACTATTTTAAATGATACGAGACTTTTCAGATCATTTATATATGTTAAGAGGGAAGGTTAGGTTGGATTTCCATTAAAAAAATTCATCTGAAAACTAGATTCTATGAAACTTTTCGAAATGCGAGTTGCGGTCAAAGAATCATAACATATTATACACTAGTTTATACTAGTTTCGGTCAAAAATCAAATTAAATCGGGGAATGGTCGAAATGATACGAAACTTCACATATGATATATATATTTTACAAGGGAAGGTTATGATGGAAGTCTATGCAATATATCATCGGAAAATTAGATTCTATGAATCTTTTCGAAATGCAAGTTTCGCTCAAAAATCAAAGTATATTATACACTAGTTTCGGTCAAAAAAATCAAATTTAATTTGGTACTATTTGAAATGATACGAGACATTTCAGATCATTTATATATTTTACGAGTTATGGTTATGATGGAAGTCCATACAAAAAATCATCTGAAAATTTGATTCTATGAAACTTTTTGAAAATGCAAGTTTCGGTCAAAAATAAAGTATATTATACACTAGTTGCGGTCAAAAAAAAATTAAATTTAATTGGGAACTATTTGAAATGATACGAGACTTTTCAGATCATTTTTATATGTTAAGAGGGAAGGTTATGATGGAAGTGCATGCAAAATATTCATCTGAAAACTAGATTCTATGAAACTTTTCGAAATGCATATTTCGGTAAAAAAATCATAACATTATTTACACTAGTTTAAACTAGTTTCTGTCAAAAATAAAATTAAATCAGGGACTATTCGAAATGATACAAAAATTCACATATCATTTATATATTTTAAGAGCGAAGCTTATGATGGAAGTCCATGCAAAAAATATCTAAAATTAGATTCTATGAAACTTTTCGAAATGCAACTTTATGTCAAAAATCATAGTATAGTATACACTAGTTTCGGAAAAAAAATCAAATTTAATTGGGGACTATTTGAAATGATACGAGACTTTTCTGATCATTTATACATGTTAAGAGGGAAGGTTATTATGGAAGCCCATGCAAAAAATCATCTGAAAACTAGATTCTATGAAACTTTTCTAAATGCAAGTTTCGGATAAAAATCACAGTATATTATATACTAGTTTCGGTCAAAAAAATCAAATTTAATTGGGGACTATTTGAAATGATACAAGACTTTTCTGATCATTTATAAATGTTAAGAGGGAAGGTTATGATGGAAGTCCATGCAAAAAATCATCTGAAAACTAGATTCTATGAAACTTTTCGAAATGCAAGTTTCGGTAAAAAATCATAGTATATTATACACTAGTTTCGGTCAAAAAAATCAAATTTAATTGGGGACTATTTGAAATGATACGAGACTTTTCAGATCATTTATATATGTTAAGAGGGAAGGTTAGGTTGGATTTCCATTAAAAAGTTCATCTGAAAACTAGATTCTATGAAACTTTTCGAAATGTGAGTTGCGGTCAAAGAATCATAACATATTATACACTAGTTTATACTAGTTTCGGTCAAAAATCAAATTAAATCGGGGAATGGTCGAAATGATACGAAACTTCACATATGATATATATATTTTACAAGGGAAGGTTATGATGGAAGTCTATGCAATATATCATCGGAAAATTAGATTATATAAAACTTTTCGAAATGCAAGTTTCGGTCAAAAATCAAAGTATATTATACACTAGTTTCGATCAAAAAAATCAAATTTAATTTGGGACTATTTGAAATGATATGATACTTTTCAGATCATTTATATATTTTACGAGGTATGGTTATGATGGAAGTCCATGCAAAAAATCATTTGAAAATTTGATTCTATGAAACTTTTCGAAAATGCAAGTTTCGGTCAAAAATCATAGTATATTATACACTATTTGCGGTCGAAAAAAATTAAATTTAATTGGGAACTATTTGAAATGATACGAGACTTTTCAGATCATTTTTATATGTTAAGAGGGAAGGTTATCATGGAAGTACATGCAAAATATTCATCTGAAAACTAGATTCTATGAAACTTTTCGAAATGCAAGTTTCGGTCAAAAAATCATAACATTTTATACACTAGTTTACACTAGTTTCTGTCAAAAATCAAATTAAATCAGGGACTATTCGAAATGATACAAAACTTCACATATCATTTATATATTTTAAGAGCGAAGCTTAGGATGGAAGTCCATGCAAAAAATATCTAAAAATTAGATTTTATGAAACTTTTCGAAATGCAAGTTTATGTCAAAAATCATAGTATATTATACACTAGTTTCGGTATAAAAAAATCGAATTTAATTGGCGACTATTTGAAATGATACAAGACTTTTCTAGTCATTTATATATGTTAAGAGGGAAGGTTATGATGGAAGTCCTTGCAAAAAATCATCTGAAAACTAGATTCTATGAAAATTTTCGTAATGCAAGTTTCGGTCGAAAATCAAAGTATATTATACACTAGTTTCGGTCAAAAAAATCAAATTTAATTGGGAACTATTTGAAATGATACGAGACTTTTCAAATCATTTTTATATTTTAAGAGGGAAGGTTATGATGGAAGTCCATGCAAAAAAATCATCTGAAAACTAGATTCTATGAAACTTTTCGAAATGCAAGTTTCGGTTAAAAAAGCATAACATATTATACACTAGTTTAAACTAGTTTCTGTCAAAAATCAAATTAAATCAGAGACTGTTCGAAATGATACGAAACTTCACATATCATTTATATATTTTAAGAGGGAAGCTTATGAATGAAGTCCATGCAAAAAATATCTAAAAATTAGATTCTATGAAACTTTTCGAAATGCAAGTTTATGTCAAAAATCATAGTATATTATACACTAGTTTCGGTAAAAAAAAATCAAATTTAATTGGGGATTATTTGAAAAGATACGAGACTTTTCTGATCATTTATATATGTTAAGGGGGAAGGTTACGATGGAAGTCAATGCAAAAAATCATCTGAAAACTAGATTCTATGAAACTTTTCGAAATGCAAGTTTCGGTCAAAAATCATAGTATATTATACACTAGTTTCGGTCAAAAAAATCAAATTTAATTGGGGACTATTTGAAATGATACGAGACTTTTCAGATCATTATCTATTTTAAGAGGGAAGGTTAGGTTTAATTTCCATTAAAAAAATTCATCTGAAAACTAGACTCTATGAAATTTTCGAAATGCACGTTGCGTTCAAAAAATCATAACATATTATACACTAGTTTATACTAGTTTCGGTCAAAAATCAAATTAAATCGGGGATTGTTCGAAATTATACGAAACTTCACATATCATTTATATATTTTACAAGGGAAGGTTATGATGGAAGTCTACGCAATATATCATCGGAAAATTAGATTCTTTGAAACTTTTCGAAATGCAAGTTTCGGTAAAAAATCAAAGTATATTATACACTAGTTTCGATCAAAAAAATCAAATTTAAGTTGGGACTATTTGAAATGATATGAGACTTTTCAGATACTTTATATATTTTATGAGGTATGGTTATGATGGAAGTCCATGCAAAAAATCATCGGAAAATTAGATTCAATGAAACATTTTGAAATGCAAGTGTCGGTCAAAAATCAAATTATATTATACACTAGTTTCGGTCGAAAAAAATTAAATTTAATTGGGAACTATTTGAAATGATACGAGACTTTTCAGATCATTTTTATATGTTAAGAGGGAAGTTTATGATGGAAGTCCATGCAAAAAAAAACATCTGAAAACTAGATTCTATGAAACTTTTCAAAATGCAAGATTCGGTCAAAAAATCATAACATATTATATACTAGTTTACACTAGTTTCTGTCAAAAATCAAATTAAATCAGGGACCGTTATAAATGAAACTTCACATATCATTTATATATTTTACGACGGATGCTTATGATAGAAGTCCATGCTTATGATACGAGACTTTTCTGATCATTTATATATGTTAAGAGGGAAGGTTATGATGGAAGTCCATGAAAAAAATTCAATCTGGAAACTAGATTCAATGAAACTTTTCGAAATGCAAGTTTCGGTCAAAAATCAGAACATATTATACACTAGTTCATACTAGTTTCGGTCAAAAATCAAATTAAATCGGGGATTGTTCGAAATGATACAAAACATTACATATTATTTATATATTTTACAAGGGAAGGTTATGATGGAAGTCCATGCAAAAAATCATCGGAAAATTAGATTCTATGAAACTTTTCGAAATGCAAGTTTCGGTCAAAAATCAAAGTATATTATACACTAGTTTCTGTCAAAAATCAAATTAAATCAGGGACTGTTCGAAATGATACGAAACTTCACATATCATTTATATATTTTAAGAGGGAAGGTTATGATTAAAGTACATTCAAAAAATATAAAATTAGATTCTATGAAAATTTTCGAAATGCAAGTTTCAGTCAAAAATCATAGTATATTATACACTAGTTTCGGTAAAGAAAAAAATTTAATTGGGGACTATTTGAAATGTTACGAGACTTTTCAGATCATTTATATATGTTAAGAGGGAAGATTAGGTTGGATTTCCATTAAAAAAATTCATCTGAAAACTAGATTCTATGAAACTTTTCGAAATGCAAGCTGCGGTCAAAGTATCATAACATATTATACACTAGTTTATACTAGTTTCGGTCAAAAATCAAATTAAATCGGGGATTGTTCAAAATGATACCAAACTTCACATATCATTTTTATATTTTACAAGGGAAGGTTATGATGAAAGTCAATGCAAAATATCATCGAAAAATTAGATTCTATAAAACTTTTCAAAATGCAAGTTTCGGTCAAAAGTCAAAGTATATTGATACATTAGTTTCGGTCAAAAAAATAAAATTTAATTTGGGACTATTTGAAATGATACGAGACATTTCAGATCATTTATATATTTTACGAGGTATGGTTATGATGGAAGTCAATGCAAAAAATCAGCGGAAAATTAGATTCTATGAAACTTTTCGAAATGCAAGTTTCGGACAAAAATCAAAGTATATTATACAATATTTGCGGTCGAAAAAAAATTAAATTTAATTGGGAACTATTTGAAATGATACGATACTTTTCAGATCATTTTTATATGTTAAGAGGGAAGGTTATGATGGAAGTCCATGCAAAAAAATCATCTGAAAACTAGATTCTATGAAACTTTTCGAAATGCAAGTTTCGGTCAAAAAATCATAACATTATATACACTAGTTTACACTAGTTTCTGTCAAAAATCAAATAAAATCAGGGACTATTCGAAATGATATGAAACTTCACATATCATTTATATATTTTAAGAGGGAAGCTTATGATGGAAGTCCATGCCAAAAATATCTAAAAACTAGATTCTATGAAACTTTTCGAAATGCAAGTTTCGGTCAAAAATCATAGTATATTATACACTAGTTTCGGTCAAAAAAATCAAATTTAATTGGGGACTATTTGAAATGATACGAGACTTATCAGATCATTTATATATGTTAAGAGGGAAGGTTAGGATGGAATTCCATGAAAAAATATCATCTGGAAACTAGATTCTATGAAACTTTTCGAAATGCAAGTTTCGGTCAAAAATCAAATTAAGTTATACACTAGTTTCGGTCAAAAAAATCAAATTTAATTTGGGACTATTTGAAATGATACGAGACTTTTCAGATCATGTATATATTTTACTAGGTAAGTTTATGATGGAAATCCATTCAAAAAATCATCGGAAAATTAGATTCTATGAAACTTTTCGAAATGCAAGTTTCGGTCAAAAATAAAAGTGTATTATACACTAGTTTCGGTCAAAAAAATTTAAATTTAATTGGGAACTATTTGAAATGATACGAGACTTTTCAGATCATTTTTATATGTTAAGAGGGAAGGTTATGATGGAAGTCCATGCGAAAAAATCATCTGAAAACTAGATTCTATGAAACTTTTCGAAATGCAAGTTTCGGTCAAAAAATCAGAAAATATTAATCACTAGTTTCTGTCAAAAGTCAAATTAAATCGGGGACTGTTCGAAATGATACGAAACTTCACATATCATTTATATATTTTACGAGGGAAGCTTATGATGGAAGTCCATGCAAAAAATATCAAAAAAATAGATTCTATGAAACTTTTCTTAATGCAAGTTTCAATAAAATATCATAGTATATTATACACTAGTTTCGGTAAAAAAAATTAAATTTAATTGGGCACTACTTGAAATCATACGAGACTTTTATGATTATTTATATATGTTAAGAGGGAAGGTTATGATGGAAGTCCATGCAAAAATTCATCTGAAAACTAGATTCTATGAAACTTTTCGAAATGCAAGTTTCGGTCAAAAATCATAGTATATTATACACTAGTTTCGGTCAAAAAAATCAAATTTAATTGAGGACTATTTAAAATGATACGAGACTTATCAGATCATTTATATATGTTAAGAGGGAAGGTTAGGATGGAATTCCATGAAAAAAAATCATCTGGAAACTAGATTCTATGAAACTTTTCGAAATGCAAGTTTCGGTCAAAAATCAAATTAAGTTATACACTAGTTTCGGTCAAAAAAATCAAATTTAATTTGGGACTATTTGAAATGATACGAGACTTTTCAGATCATGTATATATTTTACTAGGTAAGTTTATGATGGAAATCCATGCAAAAAATCATCGGAAAATTAGATTCTATGAAACTTTTCGAAATGCAAGTTTCGGTCAAAAATAAAAGTGTATTATACACTAGTTTCGGTCAAAAAAATTTAAATTTAATTGGGAACTATTTGAAATGATACGAGACTTTTCAGATCATTTTTATATGTTAAGAGGGAAGGATATGATGGAAGTCCATGCGAAAAAATCATCTGAAAACTAGATTCTATGAAACTTTTCGAAATGCAAGTTTCGGTCAAAAAATCAGTAAATATTAATCACTAGTTTCTGTCAAAAGTCAAATTAAATCGGGGACTGTTCGAAATGATACGAAACTTCACATATCATTTATATATTTTACGAGGGAAGCTTATGATGGAAGTCCATGCAAAAAATATCAAAAAAATAGATTCTATGAAACTTTTCTTAATGCAAGTTTCAATAAAATATCATAGTATATTATACACTAGTTTCGGTAAAAAAAATTAAATTTAATTGGGCACTACTTGAAATCATATGAGACTTTTATGATTATTTATATATGTTAAGAGGGAAGGTTATGATGGAAGTCCATGCAAAAATTCATCTGAAAACTAGATTCTATGAAACTTTTCGAAATGCAAGTTTCGGTCAAAAATCATAGTATATTATACACTAGTTTCGGTCAAAAAAATCAAATTTAATTGAGGACTATTTAAAATGATACGAGACTTATCAGATCATTTATATATGTTAAGAGGGAAGGTTAGGATGGAATTCCATGAAAAAAAATCATCTGGAAACTAGATTCTATGAAACTTTTCGAAATGCAAGTTTCGGTCAAAAAATCATAACATATTATGCACTAGTATATACTAGTTTCGGTTAAAAATCAAATTAAATCGGGGATTGTTCGAAATGATATGAAACTTCACATATCATTTATATATTTTACAAGAGAAGGTAATGATGGAAGTCTATGCAAAATATCATCGGAAAATTAGATTCTATGAAACTTTTCGAAATGCAAGTTTCGGTCAAAAATCAAAGTCTATTATACACTAGTTTCGGTCAAAAAAATCAAATTTAATTTGGGACTATTTGAAAAATTACGAGACTTTTCAGATCATTTATATGTTTTACGAGGTAAGGTTATGATGGAATTCCATGCAAAATATCATCGGAAAATTAGATTCTATGAAACTTTTCGAAATGCATGTTTCGGTAAAAAAAACAAAGTATTTTATACACTAGTTTCGGTCAAAAAAATTTAAATTTAATTGGGAATTAGTTGAAATGATACGAGACATTTCTGATCATTTTTATTTGTTAAGAGGGAAGGTTATGATGGAAGTGCATGCAAAAAATTCATCTAAAAACCAGATTCTATGAAACTTTTCAAAATGCAAGTTTCGGTCAAAAAATCATAACATATTAGAGACTAGTTTACACTAGTTTCTGTCATAAATCAAATTAAATCAGGGACTGTTCGAAATGATACGAAACTTCACATATTATTTATATATTTTACGAGGGAAGTGTATGATGGAAGTCCATGCAAAAAATCATCTGAAAACTAGATTCTATGAAACATTTCGAAATGCAAGTTTCGGTCAAAAATCATAGTATATTATACACTAGTTTCGGTCAAAAAAAATCAAATTTAATTGGGGACTATTTGAAATTATACGAGACTTTTCAGATCATTTATATATGTTAAGAGGGAAGGTTATGATGGAATTCCATGAAAAAAAATTCTTCTAGAAACTAGATTCTATGAATCTTTTCGAAATGCAAGTTTCGGTCAAAACATTATAATATATTATACACTAGTTTATACTAGTTTCGGTCAAAAATCAAATTAAATCGGGGATTGTTCGAAATGATACGAAACTTCACATATCATTTATATATTTTACAAGGGAAGGTTATGATGGAAGTCCATGCAAACAATCATCGGAAAATTAGATTCTGTGAAACTTTTCGAAATGCAAGTTTCGGTCAAAAATCAATGTATATTATACACTAATTTCGGTCAAAAAAAATTTTAATTGGGGACTATTTGATATGTTACGAGGCTTTTCAGATCATTTATATATGTTAAGAGGGAAGGTTAGGATGGAAGTCCATGAAAAAAATCATCTGAAAACTAAATTCTATGAAACTTTTCGAAATGCAAGTTTTGGTCAAAAAATCATAACATATTATACACAAGTTTACACTAGTTTCTATCAAAAATCAAATTAAATCAGGGACTGTTCGAAATGACATGAAACTTCACATATCATTTATATATTTTACTTGGGAAGCTTATGATGGAAGTCCATGCAAAAAATATATATAAAATTTAGATTCTATGAAACTTTTCGAAATGCAAGTTTCAGTCAAAAATCATAGTATATTATACACTAGTTTCTGTCAAAAAAATCAAATTTAATTGGGGACTATTTGAAATGATACGAGACTTTTCAGATCATTTATATATGTTAAGAGGGAAGGTTATAATGGAAGTCCAAGCAAAAAATCATCTGAAAACTAGATTCTATGAAACTTTTCGAAATGCAAGTTTCGGTAAAAAATCATAGTATATTATACACTAGTTTCGGTCAAAAAAATCAAATTTAATTGGCGACTATTTTAAATGATACAAGACTTTTCAGATCATTTATATATGTTAAGAGGGAAGGTTAGGATGGAATTCCGTGAAAAAAATTCATCTGAAAATTAGATTCTATGAAACTTTTCGAAATGCAAGTTTCGGTCAAAAATTCATAACATATTATACACTAGTTTATACTAGTTTTAGTCAAAAATCAAATAAATCGGGGATTGTTCGAAATGATACGAAACTTCACATATCATTTATATTTTTTCCAAGGGAAGGTTACGATGGAAGTCTATGCAAAATATCATCGGAAAATTAGATTCTATGAAACTTTTCGAAATGCAAGTTTCGTTCAAAAATCAAAGTATATTATACACTAGTTTCTGTCAAAAATTAAATTAAATCAGGGATTGTTCGAAATGATATGAAACTTCACATATCATGTATATCTTTTAAGAGGGAAGCTTATGATGGAAGTCCATGCAAAAAATATATAAAAATTAGATTCTATGAAACTTTTCGAAATGCAAGTTTCAGTCAAAAATCATAGTATATTATACACTAGTTTCTGTAAAAAAATCAAATTTAATTGGGGACTATTTGAAATGATACGAGACTTATCAGATCATTTATATATGTTAAGAGGGAAGGTTAGTATGGAATTCCATGAAAAAAATCATCTGGAAACTAGACTCTATGAAACTTTTCGAAATGCAAGTTTCGGTCAAAAAATCATAACATATTATGCACTAGTTTATACTAGTTTCGGTCAAAAATCAAATTAAATCGGGGATTGTTCAAAATGATACGAAACTTCACATATCATTTATATATTTTACAAGGGAAGGTTATGATGGAAGTCAATGCAAAATATAATCGGAAAATTAGATTCTATGAAACTTTTCGAAATGCAAGTTTCGGTCAAAAATCAAATTATGTTATACACTAGTTTCGGTCAAAAAAATCAAATTTAATTTGGGACTATTTGAAATGATACGAGACTTTTCAGATCATGTATATATTTTACTACGTAAGTTTATGATGGAAGTCTATGCAAAAAATCATCGGAAAATTAGATTCTATGAAACTTTTCGAAATGCAAGTTTCGGTCAAAAATCAAAGTATATTATACACTAGTTTCGGTCAAAAAAATTTAAATTTAATTGGGAACTATTTGAAATGATACGAGACTTTTCAGATCATTTTTATATGTTAAGAGGGAAGGTTATGATGGAAGTCCATGCGAAAAAATCATCTGAAAACTAGATTCTATGAAACTTTTCGAAATGCATGTTTCGGTCAAAAAATCAGAAAATATTATACACTAGTTTCTGTCAAAAATTAAATTAAATCGGGGACTGTTCGAAATGATACGAAACTTCACATATCATTTATATATTTTACGAGGGAAGCTTATTGATCTTACCTGATCAGGAGGGCCTTCCAAGGACTTGAAGAGTGGGCCAGAGAATGGGATGAGAGAGGGGGTGTACCTGCAAAGTACTCTGATGCTTAATTCAGAAAAGGTACAGAGTTAAGGTTATTTTAGAGTGAGTTAGAATACCCGACCCTTTGCCATGAAAGGGTATTTATATTGAGCCCCCAGCGTTGGGTCAAGGCTCCTAATGGGCTTGATCTAGCTAGGCCCAAGGAGGAGCTGCCAAGGAACGCGTAAGAAGCGTGAAGACCTAGACCAAAGGTCTGCTCCCTGGTCCAACTGCCCCTATCTCTTAGGAGATAATGAAGGGCAGTTGGGTGACGTGGCAGATGAGTTGGCAGACATGGTCTCTGCCCGACATCGTGCGTATGCCCGTAGTATGGACAGGTGATGTGTGAAGGAGGGTCGGCTGGTGGGATGCATGTGTCTCTGCCCGACACGTAGTGGGGTGTCGAGGCAGAGTGTCATCAGCTCGGATGTGTGGGCCTTTGCCCGACATGTTCATCAGCTCGGATGTGTGGGCCTTTGCCCGACATGTTCATCAGCTCGGATGTATGGGCCTATGCCCGACGTGTTATTGGGCCGTGTCGTGCATGTCATCATGGCCCAGTCCAGAACAGGAGCCCCCCAAGTCGAGTCTCTGAGTCAGAGTGATGACTTGTATTGCAACCGGGGTTCCCGTGTCGAGGAAAAAGTGTGGACGTATGGCATGGAAGATTCTAATAGAATTGCCCGCAATATCCCTCTCTCTACGGGGTTCGATGCCCCGGTAGTGTCGGGGATGAAAAGCCATCGTCGGGTGCGTGCCTTTCTCGTAGAGGTCGAGGGCTTCATACGGGGACGGGATGTTCTGAAGAGTCGGGGAGAAGGTTGGTTGCCCGGCGTCGCTTCAGTTTCCTTATGGATAGACGTGTTTCAATATTAATGACGTCGCTTCGTTTTGTGTGCAAAGGCGGCGTAAGCAGTAGGCAATGATGACCTAGCGCGTTGGCCCACGCGCTTGGGACTATAAAATGAAGTTGAGTGACTTCATTTTCACTTTTTCGCTCCTACGTTCACCGGAAGCTCTGAAGAATCCTCCTGCGTCTGCCCGTCTCGCCGCCTAAACCACCGCCGCTGCTCGTGCGCCACCGTCTCTCTTACTTCCAAATATGTCAGGTACTATTTTGTTTCCTTAATCCATTATTTTTCTCTCTTTTTTGTGCCAAATGTCTGCGAATGCATGTTATACTTGTAGTAGGTTGGTTAGATTTGACTTAGGAATAGTAAAATGGACTATAGATGTTAAAATAGGGTTAGGGTTAGACTGTCCCAGGCAGAAATTTCATACGCCGGGCAAAATTTGCATAAGCATATATGATATTTTTTCCCGGTCTCTGAAGAACATGCGAATTCTTGCGTCGAACACGCTGTCAGTGTTTGTTGCTGCTACGCCCTTTCACTTGACCTGCGGTGGAAGGGTGGATTTGATATGACGTCGAATTCACTCTTTCTGTCTGCGTTTCAGGTGCTACCGGGCGTTTACGACCGAGGAGAGAAGACTCTGGGTCACCGTCTGAAGATGCGGCCATCACTCGTCTACCTGTCGGGGATGGGAGTGCCAGGGATGGTACCGAACATGCCTCGTCCTCCGGGAAGAATGATCTCTCCTGGGTTGCGGATGAACCTTTGGAGGAGGAGTCCTATTTCTTTGACGAGGCTATCCTCGCTTATGCCGTGGTTGAGGACAGAAGCCGGGAAGATCCTGAGAACTGGCAGTGCCATGCCCCCAAAGAGGCGGACCGCATCTGTCATCATTTCCCGGGGAAGCAGTTCACGATGTACGAGTTCGCTTTCCAGGAGGCGGGGATCAGGCTGCCCTTTAATTCATTCCAGATTCCCATCTTCAAATGGCTTCGGCTGGCTCCGTCTCAATTGCATCCCAACGCCCTCGCTTTTATGCGGGCGTTTGAGCTGGTCTGCCGTTTCCTCGGCATTGGGTGCACTCGAGCCCTTTTCTTCCATGTCTTCCACCTCCAGCGGTCCGGTCTCCGTGGGCGTCATAGCTGGGTCTCCTTTAAGCAGCCCGTGCATTTGTTCAAGACATACGTGGACTCTGCTCGTCACTTTAAGGGTCGGTGGTATGTGGTGAGACCGATCTCCCGTGTCGCCCTGCACTCCCTTTACTACTACCAACGGGCAGCAAATGGGGAGGAGAAATTGATGTCAAAGATACCGCTGAGGTGGCAGTGTGATCACTTCGACCTCACCACCGCTCATTACAGGATTAAATTTGCGATGCTCGGCGTCGAGGATAGGCTCGCATATAAGAAGCTGGTTGACTATGTGCATAGTTTCAATCCGGCGGTCTGGACGGATCGACAGGGCGTGCCTTACCTCGACGAGGCTGGAGTGCCGATCACTGAGACTCGTATTATTAATACGAAGGCTTTGCTCGAGTGTGGTACCGAGGAGAAGGCCTTAGAATTATTGAGTAGGTGTCTTTCTTGTTCTCTATTTTTGTCTATGTTTTTGCTCGCTAACGTTTTTGTGCAATGTTTTGCAGGTGCTATGCCCTCTGCGCGTGATCGGGTCCTCAAGCTGGCCAACCAGGTTGGTGCGCCGGACAGGGTACCCAAAAAGAAGAAGAAAACTGTGCCTCGTGCTCAGGTGGTCGCTGAAGACTCTGGGGCCGGGACTTCGAACACGGCGAGTCCGGTGCCCTCCTCTCCTCCCAGGGCGTCAACAATTAATATACCCGACAACCCGCCTCTATCAGCTTCTCCTCTTCACAAGCGGAAGCGTCCGGAGGGGGCTCTTTCGAGGTCGACATTGGGGGGCAGGAGTCCGGGAGGACCTGGCAGCTACCTCTTACCCCCATGCTATGTGGAGCGGTCCTTCTTCAAAGCCGAGGATGCGATCACGGTGTCGGCGCCCGAAGCAAGGGCTATCCTGAATCAAGAGGTTGGTGTCCGGCGCAAGGAGCTGGAAAGAGACCTGGCGGCTGTCATCCGGGTGATGGAGACGGCCATGGTCTTAACTGATACCTCGGTCTCCACTGCCTCCCTGGAAGATTCTCTTGTGCAGGTTCGGTCTGAGAAGGACAAGCTGTCCAAGGATCTGTCGGACTACAAGGAGGAGCATCAGCTGCAGGAGGGGCTGAAGAAAAAACTAGAAGAGGTCGAAGAGGAGCGGGATCAGCTGAAGGTGGCCAAGGTGAATTTGGAAGAGCAGCTGGCCGGGCACCAGAAGTTGATCGAGGACAATGCTGGACTGTGTACTCAGCTCGCTTCTCTCAAGGAAAAGGTCCGTCCTTTGACTGATGAAACCGAGGAGGAGCTCGCACTCGGTTCCCGTGGTGAGCTGCTGGGGCACATACGTTCCCTTAACCAGGACCTCGTAGCTGTGTTCAAGGAGGGGTTTGACAATGCCGTCGAACAGCTGAGGGTTCTGAATCCCGAATTGGTGACGGAGGGGTCGGCCCACAACTACTGTGTCCGGGAGGGGGAGATTGTGTGCCCTTTCGAAGCCGAGGAGGAGCTGGGGGATGATGAGGATGAGGTGGAGAATGTTGAAGAGGAGCTCCGGGCGGAGTCTTGATTATTATTTTTGTTTTTTGATTTGTTTTCACATGGCCTGCATGCCTTTTTGATGTGTGGCCTGCGTGCCTCTTATGTTTTTTGGCCTTCGGGCATATGTAATTTGGCCTTCGGGCGTACTTGGCCTCGGTCGTTGCCTTAAATATATGAATGTTGATTTTTGTCATTATTTTTGTTCGGCTATGTACCACGTTTTTATGTTTATGAACTGTTATATTCTGCTCGACCAGGTTAGTCTCCTCGGTTTAGGGAACCGATGAAGTGTCGGGCGTCGTGCCCGTTTAGATCGAAGACCGGGTTCGATGTTCGGGACTCCGGCTTCGAGGCTTGGGCTCTCCCATCGCGAGCTGGGCGCCCTGCTTGTCTAGGTACTTCGACATTGGTGCTCGATCGAGATCCCAATCGTCGGAGAGGGTTGTGTTCGCTGGAGGGGTCGGTTCGTCCCCGGGTCTTGCGTTTCCTCTCTGTTGTTTTGGAGGCGAAGAGCGTGGTCGTACCTCCCACGTCTCCCCGCGATGTATTTAGTTGTAATATTGTCTAAGTTTCTCTGTGTTCCATGGTCGAGCGAGTTCTTCGCCTTGTAGGTTTTCTAGGTAATAGGCCCCGTTGCTCGTCTTGTCGCGGACGCGGTAGGGGCCTTCCCAGTTGGCGGCCAGTTTACCCTCTCTTGGGTTTTTCTGGTTTCTTCTGAGGACCAGGGTGCCCACCTGGAACTCTCTTTTTATGACCTTCGCGTCGTGGCGTAAGGCTATTTTTTGTTTGAGCGATATTTCCCTAAGGGCTGCTTCAGAACGGATCTCATCGACGAGGTCTAGCTCGGCTCTAAGTGCCTCGTCGTTCATTTCTTCGTCTAGGGGTTCCTCCACGCGTCTCGTCGGCTCCCGTACTTCCACCGGGATGACTGCTTCGGTGTCGTAAGTTAGTCAGAACGGGGTCTCCCCGGTGGTGGAGTGTGGTGTCGTGCGGTAAGCCCATAGGACGCTATGTAGCTCCTCGACCCATGCCCTCTTTGCTTCACCGAGCCTGCGTTTGAGGCCATGTAGGATCACCCTGTTGGCCGCTTCCGCTTGCCCGTTCGTCTGCGGATGTTCGACAGATGTGAAATGTTGCTTAGTACCTAGGCTGACGACGAAGTCTTGGAATCCCCCGTCCGTGAATTGTGTTCCATTATTCGTGACGAGGACCTGGGGCACGCCGAACCGAGCGAGGACATTGCGTTTAAAGAATCGGAGAATGTTCTATGCGGTTATTTTAGCCAATGCTTCTGCCTCGATCAATTTGGTAAAATAATCCACCCCTACGATGAGGTATTTATTCTGGTACGATCCGGTCACGAAAGGTTCGAGGATGTCCATGCCCCACCATGCGAAGGGCCATGGAGAAGACAGTGTTTTTAGATCGTTCGGGGGTGCGAGGTGCATGTCGGCGTGTCTCTGGCATTTATCGCATTTTTTTACGTGCTCCTTTGAGTCATGTTGCATGGTCGGCCAGAAGTAGCCTGCCCGAAGGGCTTTTCGTGCGAGTGATCGCCCGCCGAGGTGCTGGGCGTTTATTCCCCGGTGTATTTCTCCAAGTATGTCGGGGACTTTCTCTTCCTCGACGCACTTGAGTAATGGGATGGAGAACCCCTTACGGTAGAGTTTCCCTTCGAGGAGTACGTACAGGCATGCCCGTCGTTTGGTGGTGGCCGCCTCCTTTGGGTCGGCGGGGAGTTTGTCCTTTGTCAGGTAATTGTAGATAGGTGTCATCCAACAATGAGTATCCCCGATCGCGTTGACCTCGATTGGAGGGGATAGTTTCTCGATGCTAGGTCGAGGAAGGATCTCTTGAATGACTGATTTGTTCCCGCCCTTCTTTCTCGTGCTGGCTAGTTTTGAGAGGATGTCGGCCCGTGTGTTGTGCTCGCGAGGTACGTGTTGTACTTCCCACTTCTCGAATCTTTCGAGTCTTTCCTTGACAAGGGACAAGTATTCGACAAGGTTGTCGTTCTTGGTTTGGTACTCTCCTCGTACTTGTGAGGCCACGAGCTGGGAGTCTGTTGATATCTTTACTTCCTTTGCTCCTAGGTCCTCGGCTAATCTTAGACCGGCGATAAAAGCTTCATATTCGGCTTGGTTGTTCGACGTTGGGAAGGCTAGTGCTAATGAGACCTCAATCAGGATCCCGTCCTCATTTTCGAGGATGATCCCGGCTCCACTACCTGATGTGCTGGAGGCGCCGTCGACAAAGATCGTCCACTTGTGGGCGCCGTCCGCCGGTGTTGAGCAGTGGGTCATTTCCGCGACGAAGTCGGCCAGTGCTTGGGCTTTCAAAGCCTTTCTATTTTCGTATTGTATGTCGAATTCGGAGAGTTCCAATGACCATTTGAGCATTCTGCCGGCCATATCTGGCCGCCCAAGCAACTATTTGATCGGCTGATCGGTTCTTACTTTTATCGTGTGTGCGAGGAAGTAGTGACGTAGTCTCCTCACCGCATTTATGAGGGCCAGGGCGACCTTTTCAATTTGCTGGTATCTTAGTTCGGGGCCTTGGAGTGCTTTGCTCGTAAAATAGATGGGTTTTTGTCCCTCGTCGGTCTCCCTTATTAAGACGGCGCTGACGGCCTCGGTCGCCACAGACAGATACAGGTATAGGATTTCCTTTTCTAATGGTCGTGATAAGATCGGGGGTTCGGAGAGAACCTTCTTTAAATGGAGTAATGCCTGCTCGCATTCGTCGGTCCAGTCGAAGCTGGCTTCTTTACGAAGGAGTCTGAAGAATGGCAGCGCATGCTGGGCGAACTTGGCGATGAAATGGGAGAGTGAGGCGAGCACTCCGTTAAGGGATTGGATTGATTTTTTGGTCCTCGGGGTTGGAAATTCCAAGAACGCCCGGCATTTGTCGGGGTTGGCTTCGATCCCCCTTTCAGTGAGGTAGAAACCCAGGAATTTTCCTGCCCGTACCCCGAACGTGCATTTTTCAGGGTTGAACCTCATTTTGCACTACCTTGCCTGTTCGAAAACTTTGGATAGGTGCCGAGCATGGTTAATCTCCTCGTGTGACTTGACGATCATGTCGTCCATGTATACCTCGAGCATGTCCCCTATTTCTTCATTGAAGACTTTGTTCATCATGCGTTGGTATGTGGCACCGGCGTTCTTGAGCCCGAACGGCATTACGTTGTAATAGTAATTGCCCGTTGGGGTCATGAATGTCGCGTGTCTCTTATCTGTGGGCGACATAGGGATTTGGTTATATCCACTATATGCGTCCATGAAGGACAAGAGTTTAAAACCTGCAGAATTGTCCACGAGCATGTCTATATTAGGGAGGGGGAAAGCATCTTTCGGGCAAGCCCTATTAAGATCAGTATAATCAACACACATACGCCATTTTCCATTATTTTTCTTAACGAGGACTACATTAGAGAGCTAGGTTGTGTACTGGGCTTCAGAAATAAAATTTGCCTCTAAGAGGTCTTTTACAGCTCGCTCGGCAGCCTCCGCCTTCTCGGGGGACTGTTTGCGCCTATGTTGTGCTATAGGCTTGACTGCCCGATCTAAAGCTAGCTGGTGACACGCGATCTCAGGATCCAGACCGGGCATTTCCGCGGCATTCCAGGCGAAGAGGTCGGAGTTCTCTTTGAGGCATGCCACGAGCTTCTCCCTTGTTCCCTCGGGCAATCCCTTGCCTATCTTTACTGTCCTCTCTGGATCGTCCCCCAGAGGGATGAGTTTGAACTCTCCGTCGGGGATCGGTCGGAACGGGTGTTCGGGAGATCGTTCCTCGGCGGGTTTCCATTCTTCAGTCTCGTCGCCACCAATGCGGCAGTCGAGGTCGATGGTGTTAATTCCCTGGGGGGGAGGATCTTCTGTCTTGAATTTTTTGTTGCTACTCTTTGTATTGACTGTGGCCTGTCCTTTTACCGCGGCGTCGTAGCATCGTCGGGCAGCTTCAATGTCACCGTGGCTGGTGACTACGCGGCCCAATTTGGTGTAGTACTTCATCTTCAGGTGGACGGTGGATGGGACCGCGGTGAGTTCGGCTAATGTCGGGCGGCCGAAGATGCAATTGTAGAGGGATGGACAGTCCACGACCAGGAACTGGATTTTGATTTCCCTGGCCGTTTCCTGCTCCCCGATGGTGACTAGGAGCTCGACATATCCCCATGGCCTTATTGTGGCTCCATTGAACCCCTGGAGGTCGGATCCGACGTAGGGGGCCAGGTTGGTCTTGTCTAATTTCAGGGTCTTGAAGAGGTGGACGTACATGATATCCACCGAGCTGCCCTGATCGACCAGAATGCGCCTGACGTCGAACTGGGCCATCCTTGCCCTGATCAATAGTGGAATACCCGAATTCGGGGATCCGCCCGGAAGCTCTTCTAAAAAGAAGGATATTGGGTTGGATTTACCCCGATATTTAGTCAGCGTCGCTTTTTGCTCGGGCGCAGTCAGAAGGAGCTCCTCGAACATGCGTTTGACTGAGAGGGCAGTGGCCTCGCCGTTACTCCCTCCACCCGATATAACTAGTGCGGTCGGGAAATCTTCCCAGGGGCTGAGTGCAATGATTCGGCCTTCGGGCAATGGCTCAGGGAGGATGAAATCTTATGGGCGTGACACGTAGAGGGCCACTTGATAAGGAGAGTTGTCGGGGAGTGTGTCTTCCCGGGGTCTCTTCTTCTCTGCCTCGTCATGCTTGGGGGCTTCGTTCCTCCTCGTATACTGCTTTAAGTGCCCTTCCTGGATCAAAATCATTATCGCATCTTTCAGGTGGACGCAGTCCTCGGTCACGTGCCCGTGGCTCCTGTGGAACCTGCAATACTTGGATTTATCTGTGTGAGGCTTTGGTGTAGATGGTTTTGGGAACCTTACTCTGCCCTATTTGAACTCAGAGTTGATGCACTCCGCGAGGATGCGCTCTCGGGGAGTTGTCAGTAAGGTATACTCGCTGTATCGGCCTGCGGGGCCTCTTCCTTCTCGGAGCTCGCGGGGTCTTTCCTCTCTTCGTTTATCCCCGTTGCGACGGGGGATGCTGGGATCCTCGCGCTTGGGGTGATCGGTATCTACAACACTACGGCCGCTGCGGGCGTTGTGGGCTACCTGTTTTTCCTCGTATCTGATATAAGCTTGGGCCTTGTGCAGAAGTTCATTCAAGGTGCGGGGAGGCTCGATCCCGACGGCTCTGCTGAGTTCACTGTCGGGCAAGAGCCCCCTTTCGAGGAGGTATTTCTTCATGTGTTCGGTGGTATCCACCTCGACAGCTTCCTGGTTGAATCGCTCAATGTACGAGCGCAGTGTTTCATTTTTCTTCTGTACTATGGCTTCCAGGGTCGCCTCTGTCTTGGGGTGGCGCCGGGAAGCCGTGAAGTGCCTTGTGAACATGGATCTCATGACTCTCCAAGACGTGATGGATTCGGGGGCCAAGCTTTTGTACCAGGCCATGGCCCCTTTCCTGAGGGTTGTTGAAAACAGCCTGCATTTGAGGTGCCCGGTGATGTCATTGCGGTAGTCGAGCATCGCATTGACGTTGTTGACGTGGTCATCGGGATCGGTAGTCCCGTCGTACACAGCTAGATTAGGAGGTTTTTCCATGCCTTTGGGGAGTGGGGCTTCCATTATTGCCCGTGACAGGGGACAATGCAGGTCTTCTTCGTCGCTCCTTAGTGGAGAGAGCTCGTTGTTGTCGGGGCTGCGCTCGCGCCTTGGTGATGCTCCCGATCGACCATTGTTGCGGCGGGCGCGTGCCCTGCTGACATGAGGTTCTGGTGAGCGACGTCCTCGCTTCTTTGTTGCCTCTGGACGTTGTTGTGTCCTCCTCTCCTGTTGGGGTCGGACCTCCTGTCGTTCGGCTTCTAGGGCCATGATTCTCTCGTGTTGCTGGTAGAGCATAGAACCGGCCTGGTTGAGGGTGTTCACCATAGCAATCATGGTGGCGTCTCCTTCGACGGGGACGGGGATGGGATGAAATGCCTCGGCCCCGTGGTTTTGAACGTGAGGGACATCCCCGTTATTTTGGGGCTCCGGAGACGGGGTAGCTGGACGACCGTCTCGAGCGTCTGCTTCATGGGACTGCAGGCCGTCGTCCATAGTGTAGTCGACGAGGGGACGGCTGCGCTCGCTAGGTTGTTCTCCGGCCATGTTGGAAGGACAGGAATAAATGAACTTTGATCCTCTGTTGATGAAGATGGGGATAGCTAGTTCCCACAGACGGCGCCACTGATCTTACCTGATCAGGAGGGCCTTCCAAGGACTTGAAGAGTGGGCCAGAGAATGGGATGAGAGAGGGGGTGTACCTGCAAAGTACTCTGATGCTTAAGTCAGAAAAGGTACAGAATTAAGGTTATTTTAGAGTGAGTTAGAATACCTGACCCTTTGCCATGAAAGGGTATTTATATTGAGCCCCCAGCGCTGGGCCAAGGCTCCTAATGGGCTTGATCTAGCTAGGCCCAAGGAGGAGCTGCCAAGGAACGTGTAAGAAGCGTGAAGACCTAGACCAAAGGTCTGCTCCCTGGTCCAACTGCCCCTATCTCTTAGGAGATAATGAAGGGAAGTTGGGTGACGTGGCAGATGAGTTGGCAGACATGGTCTCTGCCCGACATCGTGCGTATGCCCATAGTATGGACAGGTGATGTGTGAAGGAGGGTCGGCTGGTGGGATGCATGTGTCTCTGCCCGACACGTAGTGGGGTGTCGAGGCAGAGTGTCATCAGCTCGGATGTGTGGGCCTTTGCCCGACATGTTCATCAGCTCGGATGTGTGGGCGTTTGCCCGACATGTTCATCAGCTCGGATGTATGGGCCTATGCCCGAGGTGTTATTGGGCCGTGCCGTGCATGTCATCATGGCCCAGTCCAGAACACTTATGATGGAAGTCCATGCAAAAAATATCAAAAAAATAGATTCTATGAAACTTTTCGTAATGCAAGTTTCAATCAAATATCATAGTATATTATACACTAGTTTCGGTAAAAAAAATTAAATTTAATTGGGCACTACTTGAAATTATACGAGGCTTTTATGATCATTTATATATGTTAAGAGGGAAGTTTATGATGGAAGTCCATGCAAAAAATCATCTGAAAACTAGATTCTATGAAACTATTCGAAATGCAACTTTCGGTCAAAAATCGTAGTATATTATACACTAGTTTCGGTCAAAAAAATCAAATTTAATTGAGGACTATTTAAAATGATACGAGACTTTCAGATCATTTATATATGTTAAGAGGGAAGGTTAGGATGGAATTCCATGAAAAAATTCACTGGAAACTAGATTCTATGAAACGTTTCGAAATGCAAGTTTCGGTCAAAATATTATAACATATTATACACTAGTTTATACTAGTTTCGGTCAAAAATCAAATTAAATCGGGGATTATTTGAAATGATACGAAACTTCACATGTCATTTATATATTTTACAAGAGAAGGTAATGATGGAAGTCTATGCAAAATATCATCGGAAAATTAGATTCTATGAAAATTTTCGAAATGCAAGTTTCGGTCAAAAATCAAATTCTATTATACACTAGTTTCGGTCAAAAAAATCAAATTTAATTTGGGACTATTTGAAAAATTACGAGACTTTTCAGATCATTTATATATTTTACGAGGTAAGGTTATGATGGAAGTCCATGCAAAAAATCATCGGAAAATTAGATTCTATGAAACTTTTCGAAATGCATGTTTCGGTAAAAAAACAAATTATTTTATACACTAGTTTCGATCAAAAAAATTTAAATTTAATTGGGAATTATTTTAAATTTATATTATACACTAGTTTCGATAAAAAAAATCAAATTTAATTGGGGACTATTTGAAATGATACGAGACTTTTCAGATCATTTTTATATGTTAAGAGGGAAGGTTATGATAGAAGTCCATGCGAAAAAATCATCTGAAAACTAGATTCTATGAAACTTTTCGAAATGCAAGTTTCGGTCAAAAAATCAGAAAATATTATACACTAGTTTCTGTCAAAAATCAAATTAAATCGGGGACTATTCGAAATGATACGAAACTTCGCATATCATTTATATATTATACGAGGGAAGCTTATGATGGAAGTCCATGCAAATAATATCAAAAAAATAGATTCTATGAAACTTTTCATAATGCAAGTTTCAATCAAATATCATAGTATATTATACACTAGTTTCGGTAAAAAAAATTAAATTTAATTGGGCACTACTTGAAATTATACGAGACTTTTATGAACATTTATATATGTTAAGAGGGAAGGTTATGATGGAAGTCCATGCAAAAAATCATCTGAAAACTAGATTCTATGAAACTTTTCGAAATGCAAGTTTCGGTAAAAAATCATAGTATATTATACACTAGTTTCGGTCAAAAAAAATCAAATTTAATTGAGGACTATTTAAAATGATACGAGACTTATCAGATCATTTATATATGTTAAGAGGGAAGGTTAGGATGGAATTCCATGAAAAAAATCATCTGAACTAGATTCTATGAAACTTTTCGAAATGCAAGTTTCGGTCAAAAAATCATAACAATTTATGCACTAGTTTATACTAGTTTCGGTCAAAAATCAAATTAAATCGGGGATTGTTCGAAATGATACGAAACTTCACATATCATTTATATATTTTACAAGGGAAGGTTATGATGGAAGTCAATGCAAAATATAATCGGAAAATTAGATTCTATGAAACTTTTCAAAATGCAAGTTTCGGTCAAAAATCAAATTATGTTATACACTAGTTTCGGTCAAAAAAATCAAATTTAATTTTGGACTATTTGAAATGATACGAGACTTTTCAGATCAAGTATATATTTTACTACGTAAGTTTATGATGGAAGTCTATGCAAAAAATAATCGGAAAATTAGATTCTATGAAACTTTTCGAAATGCAAGTTTCGGTCAAAAATCAAAGTATATTATACACTAGTTTCGGTCAAAAAATTTTAAATTTAATTGGGAACTATTTGAAATGATACGAGACTTTTCAGATCATTTTTATATGTTAAGAGGGAAGGTTATGAAGGAAGTCCATGTGAAAAAATCATCTAAAAACTAGATTCTATGAAACTTTTCGAAATGCAAGTTTCGGTCAAAAAATCAGAAAATATTATACACTAGTTTCTGTCAAAAATAAAATTAAATCGGGGACTGTTCCAAATGATACGAAACTTCACATATCATTTATATATTTTAAGAGGGAAGCTTATGATGGAAGTCCATGCAAAAAATATCAAAAAAATAGATTCTATGAAACTTTTCGTAATGCAAGTTTCAATCAAATATCATAGTATATTATACACTAGTTTCGGTAAAAAAAATTAAATTTAATTGGGCACTACTTGAAATTATACGAGACTTTTATGAACATTTATATATGTTAAGAGGGAAGGTTATGATGGAAGTCCATGCAAAAAATCATCTGAAAACTAGATTCTATGAAACATTTCGAAATGCAAGTTTCGGTCAAAAATCATAGTATATTATACACTAGTTTCGGTCAAAAAAAATCAAATTTAATTGAGGACTATTTAAAATGATACGAGACTTATCAGATCATTTATATATGTTAAGAGGGAAGGTTAGGATGGAATTCCATGAAAAAAATCATCTGAACTAGATTCTATGAAACTTTTCGAAATGCAAGTTTCGGTCAAAAAATCATAACATATTATGCACTAGTTTATACTAGTTTTGGTCAAAAATCAAATTAAATCGGGGGTTGTTCGAAATGATACGAAACTTCACATATCATTTATATATTTTACAAGGGAAGGTTATGATGGAAGTCAATGCAAAATATAATCGGAAAATTAGATTCTATGAAACTTTTCGAAATGCAAGTTTCGGTCAAAAATCAAATTATGTTATACACTAGTTTCGGTCAAAAAAATCAAATTTAATTTGGGACTATTTGAAATGATACGAGACTTTTCAGATCATGTATATATTTTACTAGGTAAGTTTATGATGGAAGTCTATGCAAAAAATCATCGGAAAATTAGATTCTATGAAACCTTTCGAAATGCAAGTTTCAGTCAAAAATCAAAGTATATTATACACTAGTTTCGGTCAAAAAAATCAAATTTATTTGGGGACTATTTGAAATGATACGAGACTTATCAGATCATTTATATATGTTAAGAGGGAAGGTTAGGATGGAATTCCATGAAAAAAAATCATCTGGAAACTAGATTCTATGAAACTTTTCGAAATGCAAGTTTCGGTCAAAAAATCATAATATATTATGCACTAGTTTATACTAGTTTCGGTCAAAAATCAAATTAAATCGGGGATTGTTCGAAATGATACGAAACTTCACATATCATTTATATATTTTACAAGGGAAGGTTATGATGGAAGTCAATGCAAAATATAATCGGAAAATTAGATTCTATGAAACTTTTCAAAATGCAAGTTTCGGTCAAAAATCAAATTATGTTATACACTAGTTTCGGTCAAAAAAATCAAATTTAATTTGGGACTATTTGAAATGATACGAGACTTTTCAGATCAAGTATATATTTTACTACGTAAGTTTATGATGGAAGTCTATGCAAAAAATAATCGGAAAATTAGATTCTATGAAACTTTTCGAAATGCAAGTTTCGGTCAAAAATCAAAGTATATTATACACTAGTTTCGGTCAAAAAATTTTAAATTTAATTGGGAACTATTTGAAATGATACGAGACTTTTCAGATCATTTTTATATGTTAAGAGGGAAGGTTATGAAGGAAGTCCATGCGAAAAAATCATCTAAAAACTAGATTCTATGAAACTTTTCGAAATGCAAGTTTCGGTCAAAAAATCAGAAAATATTATACACTAGTTTCTGTCAAAAATAAAATTAAATCGGGGACTGTTCCAAATGATACGAAACTTCACATATCATTTATATATTTTAAGAGGGAAGCTTATGATGGAAGTCCATGCAAAAAATATCAAAAAAATAGATTCTATGAAACTTTTCTTAATGCAAGTTTCAATCAAATATCATAGTATATTATACACTAGTTTCGGTAAAAAAAATTAAATTTAATTGGGCACTACTTGAAATTATACGAGACTTTTATGAACATTTATATATGTTAAGAGGGAAGGTTATGATGGAGGTCCATGCAAAAAATCATCTGAAAACTAGATTCTATGAAACTTTTCGAAATGCAAGTTTCGGTCAAAAATCATAGTATATTATACACTAGTTTCGGTCAAAAAAAATCAAATTTAATTGAGGACTATTTAAAATGATACGAGACTTATCAGATCATTTATATATGTTAAGAGGGAAGGTTAGGATGGAATTCCATGAAAAAAATCATCTGAACTAGATTCTATGAAACTTTTCGAAATGCAAGTTTCGGTCAAAAAATCATAACATATTATGCACTAGTTTATACTAGTTTTGGTCAAAAATCAAATTAAATCGGGGGTTGTTCGAAATGATACGAAACTTCACATATCATTTATATATTTTACAAGGGAAGGTTATGATGGAAGTCAATGCAAAATATAATCGGAAAATTAGATTCTATGAAACTTTTCGAAATGCAAGTTTCGGTCAAAAATCAAATTATGTTATACACTAGTTTCGGTCAAAAAAATCAAATTTAATTTGGGACTATTTGAAATGATACGAGACTTTTCAGATCATGTATATATTTTACTAGGTAAGTTTATGATGGAAGTCTATGCAAAAAATCATCGGAAAATTAGATTCTATGAAACCTTTCGAAATGCAAGTTTCAGTCAAAAATCAAAGTATATTATACACTAGTTTCGGTCAAAAAAATCAAATTTATTTTGGGACTATTTGAAATGATACGAGACTTATCAGATCATTTATATATGTTAAGAGGGAAGGTTAGGATGGAATTCCATGAAAAAAAATCATCTGGAAACTAGATTCTATGAAACTTTTCGAAATGCAAGTTTCGGTCAAAAAATCATAATATATTATGCACTAGTTTATACTAGTTTCGGTCAAAAATCAAATTAAATCGGGGATTGTTCGAAATGATACGAAACTTCACATATCATTTATATATTTTACAAGGGAAGGTTATGATGGAAGTCAATGCAAAATATAATCGGAAAATTAGATTCTATGAAACTTTTCAAAATGCAAGTTTCGGTCAAAAATCAAATTATGTTATACACTAGTTTCGGTCAAAAAAATCAAATTTACTTTGGGACTATTTGAAATGATACGAGACTTTTCAGATCATGTATATATTTTACTACGTAAGTTTATGATGGAAGTCTATGCAAAAAATCATCGGAAAATTAGATTCTATGAAACTTTTCGAAATGCAAGTTTCGTTCAAAAATCAAAGTATATTATACACTAGTTTCGGTCAAAAAATTTTAAATTTAATTGGGAACTATTTGAAATGATACGAGACTTTTCAGATCATTTTTATATGTTAAGAGGGAAGGTTATGATGGAAGTCCATGCGAAAAAATCATCTAAAAACTAGATTCTATGAAACTTTTCGAAATGCAAGTTTCGGTCAAAAAATCAGAAAATATTATACACTAGTTTCTGTCAAAAATAAAATTAAATCGGGGACTGTTCCAAATGATACGAAACTTCACATATCATTTATATATTTTAAGAGGGAAGCTTATGATGGAAGTCCATGCAAAAAATATCAAAAAAATAGATTCTATGAAACTTTTCGTAATGCAAGTTTCAATCAAATATCATAGTATATTATACACTAGTTTCGGTAAAAAAAATTAAATTTAATTGGGCACAACTTGAAATTATACGAGACTTTTATGAACATTTATATATGTTAAGAGGGAAGGTTATGATGGAAGTCCATGCAAAAAATCATCGGAAAATTAGATTCTATGAAACTTTTCGAAATGCATGTTTCGGTAAAAAAACAAATTATTTTATACACTAGTTTCGGTCAAAAAAATTTAAATTTAATTGGGAATTATTTTAAATTTATATTATAAACTAGTTTCGGTAAAAAAAATCAAATTTAATTGGGGACTATTTGAAATGATACGAGACTTTTCTGATCATTTATATATGTTAAAAGGGAAGGTTATGATGGAAGTCAATGCAAAAAATCATTTGAAAACTAGATTCTATGAAACTTTTCGAAATGCAAGTTTACACTAGTTTCTATCAAAAATCAAATTAAATCAGGGACTGTTCGAAAAAAATCAAATTTAATTGGGGACTATTTAATCAGAGACTTTTCAGATCATTTATATATGTTAAGAGGGAAGGTTAGGATGGAATTCCATGAAAATAATTCATATGGAAACTAGATTCTATGAAACTTTTCGAAATGCAAGTTTCGGTAAAAAAAATTATAACATATTATACACTAGTTTATACTAGTTTCGGTCAAAAATCAAATTAAATCGGGGATTGTTCGAAATGATACGAAACTTCACATATCATTTATATATTTTTCAAGGGAAGGTTATGATGGAAGTCCATGCAAACAATCATCGGAAAATTAGATTCTATGAAACTTTTTGAAATGCAAGTTTCAGTCAAAAATCAAAGTATATTATACACTAGTTTCGGTAAAAAAAAACAAATTTAATTGGGGACTATTTGAAATGATACGAGACTTTCAGATCATTTATATATGTTAAGAGGGAAGGTTAGGATAAAAGTCCATGAAAAAAATCATCTGAAAACTAGATTCTATGAAACTTTTCGAAATGCAAGTTTTGATCAAAAAATCATAGCATATTATACACAAGTTTACACTAGTTTCTATCAAAAATCAAATTAAATCAGGGACTGTTCGAAATGACATGAAACTTCACATATCATTTATATATTTTACGAGGGAAGCTTATGATGGAAGTCCATGCAAAAAATATATATAAAATTTAGATTCTATGAAACTTTTCGAAATGCAAGTTTCAGTCAAAAATCATAGTATATTATACACTAGTTTCTGTCAAAAAAATCAAATTTAATTGGGGACTATTTGAAATGATACGAGACTTTTCAGATCATTTATATATGTTAAGATGGAAGGTTATGATGGAAGTCCATGCAAAAAATCATCTGAAAATTAGATTCTATGAAACTTTTCGAAATGCAAGTTTCGGTCAAAAATCATAGTATATTATACAATAGTTTCGGTCAAAAAAATCAAATTTAATTGGGGACTATTTTAAATGATACGAGACTTTTCAGATCATTTATATATGTTAAGAGGGAAGGTTAGGATGGAATTCCATGAAATAAATTCATCTGAAAATTAGATTCTATGAAACTTTTCGAAATGCAAGTTTAGGTCAAAAATTCATAACATATTATACACTAGTTTATACTAGTTTCAGTCAAAAATCAAATAAATCGGGGATTGTTCGAAATGATACGAAACTTCACATATCATTTATACATTTTACAAGGGAAGGTTACGATGGAAGTCTATGTAAAATATCATCGGAAAATTAGATTCAATGAAACTTTTCGAAATGCATGTTTCGGTCAAAAATCAAAGTATATTATACACTAGTTTCTGTCAAAAATCAAATTAAATCAGGGATTGTTCGAAATGATATGAAACTTCAGATATCATGTATATATTTTAAGAGGGAAGCTTATGTTGGAAGTCCATGCAAAAAATATCTAAAAATTAGATTCTATGAAACTTTTGGAAATGCAAGTTTCAGTCAAAAATCATATTATATTATACACTAGTTTCGGTAAAAAAAATCAATTTTAATTGGGGACTATTTGAAATGATACGAGACTTTTCTGATCATTTATATATGTTAAGAGGGAAGGTTATGATGGAAGTCCATGCAAAAAATCATCTGAAAACTAGATTCTATGAAACATTTTGAAATGCAAGTTTCGGTCAAAAATCATAGTATATTATACACTAGTTCCGGTCAAAAAAATCAAATTTAATTGGGGACTATTTGAAATTATACGAGACTTTTCAGATCATTTATATATGTTAAGAGGGAAGGTTAGGATGGAATTCCATGAAAAAAATTCATCTGGAAACTAGATTCTATGAAACTTTTCGAAATGCAAGTTTCAGTCAAAAAATTATAATATATTATATACTAGTTTATACTAGTTTCGGTCAAAAATCAAATTAAATCGGGGATTGTTCGAAATGATACGAAACATCACATATCATTTATATATTTTACAAGGGAAGGTTATGATGGAAGTCCATGCAAACAATCATCGGAAAATTAGATTCTATGAAACTTTTCGAAATGCAAGTTTCGGTCAAAAATCAAAGTATATTATACACTAGTTTCGGTCAAAAAAAACAAATTTAATTGGGGACTATTTGAAATGATACGAGACTTTTCAGATCATTTATATATGTTAAGAGGGAAGGATAGGATGGAAGTCCATGAAAAAATCATCTGAAAACTAGATTCTATGAAACTTTTCGAAATGCAAGTTTTGGTCAAAAAATCATAACATATTTTACACAAGTTTAAACTAGTTTCTATCAAAAATCAAATTAAATTAGGGACTGTTCGAAATGACATGAAACTTCACATATCATTTATATATTTTACGAGGGAAGCTTATGATGGAAGTCCATGCAAAAAATATATATAAAATTTAGATTCTATGAAACTTTTCGAAATGCAAGTTTCAGTCAAAAATCATAGTATATTATACACTAGTTTATGTCAAAAAAATCATATTTAATTGGGGACTAATTGAAATTATACGAGACATTTAAGATAATTTAAATATGTTAAGAGGGTAGGTTATGATGGAAGTCCGTGCAAAAAATCATCTGAAAACTAGATTCTATGAAACTTTTCGAAATGCAAGTTTCGATCAAAAATCATAGTATATTATACACTAGTTTCGGTCAAAAATTCAAATTTAATTGGGGACTATTTTAAATGATACGAGACTTTTCAGATCATTTATATATGCTAAGAGGGAAGGTTGGATGGAATTCCATGAAAAAAATTCATCTGAAAATTAGATTCTATGAAACTTTTCGAAATGCAATTTCGGTCAAAAAATCATAACATATTATACACTAGTTTATACTAGTTTCAGTCAAAAATCAAATAAATCGGGGATTGTTCGAAATGATACGAAACTTCATATATCATTTATATATTTTACAAGGGAAGGTTACGATGGAAGTCTATGCAAAATATCATCGGAAAATTAGATTCTATGAAACTTTTCGAAATGCAAGTTTCGGATTAAAAATCAAAGTATATTATACACTAGTTTCTGTCAAAAATCAAATTAAATCAGGGATTGTTCGAAATGATATGAAACTTCACATATCATGTATATATTTTAAGAGGGAAGCTTATGATGGAAGTCCATGCAAAAAATATCTAAAAATTAGATTCTATGAAACTTTTTGAAATGCAAGTTTCAGTCAAAAATCATAGTATATTATACACTAGTTTCGGTAAAAAAAAATCAATTTTAATTGGGGACTATTTGAAATGATACGAGACTTTTCTGATCATTTATATATGTTAAGAGGGAAGGTTATGATGGAAGTCCATGCAAAAAATCATCTGAAAACTAGATTCTATGAAACATTTCGAAATGCAAGTTTCGGTCAAAAATCAAAGTATATTATACACTAGTTTCGGTAAAAAAAAACAAATTTAATTGGGGACTATTTGAAATGATACGAGACTTTTCAGATCATTTGTATATGTTAAGAGGGAAGGATAAGATGGAAGTCCATGAAAAAAATCATCTGAAAACTAGATTCTATGAAACTTTTCGAAATGCAAGTTTTGGTCAAAAAATCATAACATATTTTACACAAGTTTAAACTAGTTTCTATCAAAAATCAAATTAAATCAGGGACTGTTCGAAATGACATGAAACTTCACATATCATTTATATATTTTACGAGGGAAGCTTATGATGGAAGTCCATGCAAAAAATATATATAAAATTTAGATTCTATGAAACTTTTCGAAATGCAAGTTTCAGTCAAAAATCATAGTATATTATACACTAGTTTATGTCAAAAAAATCATATTTAATTGGGGACTAATTGAAATTATACGAGACTTTTCAGATCATTTATATATGTTAAGAGGGTAGGTTATGATGGAAGTCCATGCAAAAAATCATCTGAAAACTAGATTCTATGAAACTTTTCGAAATGCAAGTTTCGATCAAAAATCATAGTATATGATACACTAGTTTCGGTCAAAAAGTCAAATTTAATTGGCGACTATTTTAAATGATACGAGACTTTTCAGATCATTTATATATGTTAAGAGGGAAGGTTGGATGGAATTCCATGAAAAAAATTCATCTGAAAATTAGATTCTATGAAACTTTTCGAAATGCAATTTCGGTCAAAAAATCATAACATATTATACACTAGTTTATACTAGTTTCAGTCAAAAACCAAATAAATCGGGGATTGTTCGAAATGATACGAAACTTCATATATCATTTATATATTTTACAAGGGAAGGTTACGATGGAAGTCTATGCAAAATATCATCAGGAAATTAGATTCTATGAAACTTTTCGAAATGCAAGTTTCGGTCAAAAATCAAAGTATATTATACACTAGTTTCTGTCAAAAATCAAATTAAATCAGGGATTGTTCGAAATGATATGAAACTTCACATATCATGTATATATTTTAAGAGGGAAGCTTATGATGGAAGTCCATGCAAAAAATATCTAAAAATTAGATTCTATGAAACTTTTCGATATGCAAGTTTCAGTCAAAAATCATAGTATATTATACACTAGTTTCGGTAAAAATAAATCAAATTTAATTGGGGACTATTTGAAATGATACGAGACTTTTCTGATCATTTATATATGTTAAGAGGGAAGGTTATGATGGAACTCCATGCAAAAAATCATCTGAAAACAAGATTCTATGAAACATATCGAAATGCAAGTTTCGGTCAAAAATCATAGTATATTATACACTTGTTCTGGTCAAAAAAAATCAAATTTAATTGGGGACTATTTGAAATTATACGAGACTTTTAAGATCATTTATATATGTTAAGAGGGAAGGTTAGGATGGAATTCCATGAAAAAAATTCATCTGGAAACTAGATTCTATGAAACTTTTCGAAATGCAAGTTTCGGTCAAAATATTATAACATATTATACACTAGTTTATACTAGTTTCGGTCAAAAATCAAATTAAATCGGGGATTGTTCGAAATGATACGAACTTCACATATCATTTATATATTTTACAAGGGAAGGTTATGATGGAAGTCCATGCAAACAATCTTCGGAAAATTAGATTCTATGAAACTTTTCGAAATGCAATTTCGGTCAAAAATCAAAGAATATTATATACTAATTTCGGTCCCAAAAAACAAATTTTATTGGGGACTATTTGAAATGATACGAGACTTTTCAGATCATTTATATATGTTAAGAGGGAAGGATAGGATGGAAGTCCTTGAAAAAAATCATCTGAAAACTAGATTCTATGAAACTTTTTGAAATGCAAGTTTTGGTCAAAAAATCATAACATATTTTACACAAGTTTACACTAGTTTCTATCAAAAATCAAATTAAATCAGGGACTGTTCGAAATGACATGAAACTTCACATATCATTTATCTATTTTACGAGGGAAGCTTATGATGGAAGTCCATGCAAAAAATATATATATAATTTAGATTCTATGAAACTTTTCGAAATGCAAGTTTCAGTATAAAATCTTAGTATATTATACACTAGTTTATGTCCAAAAAATCAAATTTAATTGGGGACTAATTGAAATTATACGAGACTTTTCAGATCATTTATATATGTTAAGAGGGAAGGTTATGATGGAAGTCCATGCAAAAAATCATCTGAAAACTAGATTCTATGAAACTTTTCGAAATGCAAGTTTCGGTCAAAAATCATAGTATATTATACACTAGTTTCGGTCAAAAAGTCAAATTTAATTGGGGACTATTTTAAATGATACGAGACTTTTCAGATCATTTTTATATGTTAAGAGGGAAGATTAGGATGGAATTCCATGAAAAAAATTCATCTGGAAACTAGATTCTATGAAACTTTTCGAAATGCAAGTTTCAGTCAAAAAATTATAACATATTATACACTAGTTTATACTAGTTTCGGTTAAAAATCAAATTAAATCGGGGATTTTTCGAAATGATACAAAACTTCACATATAATTTATATATTTTACAAGGGAAGGTTATGATGGAAGTTCATGCAAACAATCATCGGAAAATTAGTTTCTATGAAACTTTTCGAAATGAAAGTTTCGGTCAAAAATCAAAGTATATTATACACTAGTTTCGGTAAAAAAAAACAAATTTAATTGGGCACTATTTGAAATGATACGAGATTTTCAGATCATTTATATATGTTAAGAGGGAAGGATAGGATGGAAGTCCATGAAAAAAATCATCTGATAACTATATTCTATGAAACTTTTTGAAATGCAAGTTTTGGTCAAAAAATCATAACATATTTTACACAAGTTTACACTAGTTTCTATCAAAAATCAAATTAAATCAAGGACTGTTCGAAATGACATGAAACTTCACATAACACTTATATATTTTACGAGGGAAGCTTATGATGGAAGTCCATGCAAAAAATATATATAAAATTTAGATTCTATGAAACTTTTCGAAATGCAAGTTTCAGTCAAAAATCTTAGTATATTATACACTAGTTTATGTCAAAAAAATCAAATTTAATTGGGAACTAACTGAAATTATACGAGACTTTTCAGATCATTTATATATGTTAAGAGGGAAGGTTATGATGGAAGTCCATGCAAAAAATCATCTGAAAACTAGATTCTATGAAACTTTTCGAAATGCAAGTTTCGGTCAAAAATCATAGTATATTATACACTAGTTTCGGTCAAAAAGTCAAATTTAATTGGGGACTATTTTAAATGATACGAGACTTTTCAGATCATTTTTATATGTTAAGAGGGAAGATTAGGATGGAATTCCATGAAAAAAATTCATCTGGAAACTAGATTCTATGAAACTTTTCGAAATGCAAGTTTCAGTCAAAAAATTATAACATATTATACACTAGTTTATACTAGTTTCGGTTAAAAATCAAATTAAATCGGGGATTTTCGAAATGATACAAAACTTCACATATAATTTATATATTTTACAAGGGAAGGTTATGATGGAAGTTCATGCAAACAATCATCGGAAAATTAGTTTCTATGAAACTTTTCGAAATGAAAGTTTCGGTCAAAAATCAAAGTATATTATACACTAGTTTCGGTAAAAAAAAACAAATTTAATTGGGCACTATTTGAAATGATACGAGATTTTCAGATCATTTATATATGTTAAGAGGGAAGGATAGGATGGAAGTCCATGAAAAAAATCATCTGATAACTATATTCTATGAAACTTTTTGAAATGCAAGTTTTGGTCAAAAAATCATAACATATTTTACACAAGTTTACACTAGTTTCTATCAAAAATCAAATTAAATCAAGGACTGTTCGAAATGACATGAAACTTCACATAACACTTATATATTTTACGAGGGAAGCTTATGATGGAAGTCCATGCAAAAAATATATATAAAATTTAGATTCTATGAAACTTTTCGAAATGCAAGTTTCAGTCAAAAATCTTAGTATATTATACACTAGTTTATGTCAAAAAAATCAAATTTAATTGGGAACTAACTGAAATTATACGAGACTTTTCAGATCATTTATATATGTTAAGAGGGAAGGTTATGATGGAAGTCCATGCAAAAAATCATCTGAAAACTAGATTCTATGAAACTTTTCGAAATGCAAGTTTCGGTCAAAAATCATAGTATATTATACACTAGTTTCGGTCAAAAAGTCAAATTTAATTGGGGACTATTTTAAATGATACGAGACTTTTCAGATCATTTATATATGTTAAGAGGGAAGGTTAGGATGGAATTCCATGAAAAAAATTCATCTGGAAACTAGATTCTATGAAACTTTTCGAAATGCAAGTTTCAGTCAAAAAATTATAACATATTATACACTAGTTTATACTAGTTTCGGTTAAAAATCAAATTAAATCAAGGATTTTTCGAAATGATACGAAACTTCACATATAATTTATATATTTTACAAGGGAAGGTTATGATGGAAGTTCATGCAAACAATCATCGGAAAATTAGTTTCTATGAAACTTTTCGAAATGCAAGTTTCGGTCAAAAATCAAAGTATATTATACACTAGTTTCGGTCCAAAAAAACAAATTTAATTGGGCACTATTTGAAATGATACGAGACTTTTCAGATCATTTATATATGTTAAGAGGGAAGGATAGGATGGAAGTCCATGAAAAAAATCAACTGAAAACTAAATTCTATGAAACTTTTTGAAATGCAAGTTTTGGTCAAAAAATCATAACATATTTTACACAAGTTTACACTAGTTTCTATCAAAAATCAAATTAAATCAGGGACTGTTCGAAATGACATGAAACTTCACATATCATTTATATATTTTACGAGGGAAGCTTATGATGGAAGTCCATGCAAAAAATATATATAAAATTTAGATTCTATGAAACTTTTCGAAATGCAAGTTTCAGTCAAAAATCTTAGTATATTATACACTAGTTTATGTCAAAAAGATCAAATTTAATTGGGGACTAATTGAAATTATACGAGACTTTTCAGATCATTTATATATGTTAAGAGGGAAGGTTATGATGGAAGTCCATGCAAAAAATCATCTGAAAACTAGATTCTATGAAACTTTTCGAAATGCAAGTTTCGGTCAAAAATCATAGTATATTATACACTAGTTTCGGTCAAAAAGTCAAATTTAATTGGGGACTATTTTAAATTATACGAGACTTTTCAGATCATTTATATATGTTAAGAGGGAAGGTTAGGATGGAATTCCATGAAAAAAATTCATCTGGAAACTAGATTCTATGAAACTTTTCGAAATGCAAGTTTCGGTCAAAAAATTATAACATATTATACACTAGTTTATACTAGTTTCGGTTAAAAATCAAATTAAATCGGGGATTTTTCGAAATGATACAAAACTTCACATATAATTTATATATTTTACAAGGGAAGGTTATGATGGAAGTTCATGCAAACAATCATCGGAAAATTAGTTTCTATGAAACTTTTCGAAATGAAAGTTTCGGTCAAAAATCAAAGTATATTATACACTAGTTTCGGTCAAAAAAAACAAATTTAATTGGGCACTATTTGAAATGATACGAGATTTTCAGATCATTTATATATGTTAAGAGGGAAGGATAGGATGGAAGTCCATGAAAAAAATCATCTGAAAACTAGATTCTATGAAACTTTTTGAAATGCAAGTTTTGGTCAAAAAATCATAACATATTTTACACAAGTTTACACTAGTTTCTATCAAAAATCAAATTAAATCAGGGACTGTTCGAAATGACATGAAACTTCACATATCATTTATATATTTTACGAGGGAAGCTTATGATGGAAGTCCATGCAAAAAATATATATAAAATTTAGATTCTATGAAACTTTTCGAAATGCAAGTTTCAGTCAAAAATCTTAGTATATTATACACTAGTTTATGTCAAAAAGATCAAATTTAATTGGGGACTAATTGCAATTATACGAGACTTTTCAGATCATTTATATATGTTAAGAGGGAAGGTTATGATGGAAGTCCATGCAAAAAATCATCTGAAAACTAGATTCTATGAAACTTTTCGAAATGCAAGTTTCGGTCAAAAATCATAGTATATTATACACTAGTTTCGGTCAAAAAGTCAAATTTAATTGGGGACTATTTTAAATGATACGAGACTTTTCAGATCATTTATATATGTTAAGAGGGAAGGTTAGGATGGAATTCCATGAAAAAAATTCATCTGGAAACTAGATTCTATGAAACTTTTCGAAATGCAAGTTTCGGTCAAAAAATTATAACATATTATACACTAGTTTATACTAGTTTCGGTTAAAAATCAAATTAAATCGGGGATTTTTCGAAATGATACAAAACTTCACATATAATTTATATATTTTACAAGGGAAGGTTATGATGGAAGTTCATGCAAACAATCATCGGAAAATTAGTTTCTATGAAACTTTTCGAAATGAAAGTTTCGGTCAAAAATCAAAGTATATTATACACTAGTTTCGGTCAAAAAAAACAAATTTAATTGGGCACTATTTGAAATGATACGAGATTTTCAGATCATTTATATATGTTAAGAGGGAAGGATAGGATGGAAGTCCATGAAAAAAATCATCTGAAAACTAGATTCTATGAAACTTTTTGAAATGCAAGTTTTGGTCAAAAAATCATAACATATTTTACACAAGTTTACACTAGTTTCTATCAAAAATCAAATTAAATCAGGGACTGTTCGAAATGACATGAAACTTCACATATCATTTATATATTTTACGAGGGAAGCTTATGATGGAAGTCCATGCAAAAAATATATATAAAATTTAGATTCTATGAAACTTTTCGAAATGCAAGTTTCAGTCAAAAATCTTAGTATATTATACACTAGTTTATGTCAAAAAGATCAAATTTAATTGGGGACTAATTGAAATTATACGAGACTTTTCAGATCATTTATATATGTTAAGAGGGAAGGTTATGATGGAAGTCCATGCAAAAAATCATCTGAAAACTAGATTCTATGAAACTTTTCGAAATGCAAGTTTCGGTCAAAAATCATAGTATATTATACACTAGTTTCGGTCAAAAAGTCAAATTTAATTGGGGACTATTTTAAATGATACGAGACTTTTCAGATCATTTATATATGTTAAGAGGGAAGGTTAGGATGGAATTCCATGAAAAAAATTCATCTGGAAACTAGATTCTATGAAACTTTTCGAAATGCAAGTTTCGGTCAAAAAATTATAACATATTATACACTAGTTTATACTAGTTTCGGTTAAAAATCAAATTAAATCGGGGATTTTTCGAAATGATACAAAACTTCACATATAATTTATATATTTTACAAGGGAAGGTTATGATGGAAGTTCATGCAAACAATCATCGGAAAATTAGTTTCTATGAAACTTTTCGAAATGAAAGTTTCGGTCAAAAATCAAAGTATATTATACACTAGTTTCGGTCAAAAAAAACAAATTTAATTGGGCACTATTTGAAATGATACGAGATTTTCAGATCATTTATATATGTTAAGAGGGAAGGATAGGATGGAAGTCCATGAAAAAAATCATCTGAAAACTAGATTCTATGAAACTTTTTGAAATGCAAGTTTTGGTCAAAAAATCATAACATATTTTACACAAGTTTACACTAGTTTCTATCAAAAATCAAATTAAATCAGGGACTGTTCGAAATGACATGAAACTTCACATATCATTTATATATTTTACGAGGGAAGCTTATGATGGAAGTCCATGCAAAAAATATATATAAAATTTAGATTCTATGAAACTTTTCGAAATGCAAGTTTCAGTCAAAAATCTTAGTATATTATACACTAGTTTATGTCAAAAAGATCAAATTTAATTGGGGACTAATTGAAATTATACGAGACTTTTCAGATCATTTATATATGTTAAGAGGGAAGGTTATGATGGAAGTCCATGCAAAAAATCATCTGAAAACTAGATTCTATGAAACTTTTCGAAATGCAAGTTTCGGTCAAAAATCATAGTATATTATACACTAGTTTCGGTCAAAAAGTCAAATTTAATTGGGGACTATTTTAAATGATACGAGACTTTTCAGATCATTTATATATGTTAAGAGGGAAGGTTAGGATGGAATTCCATGAAAAAAATTCATCTGGAAACTAGATTCTATGAAACTTTTCGAAATGCAAGTTTCGGTCAAAAAATTATAACATATTATACACTAGTTTATACTAGTTTCGGTTAAAAATCAAATTAAATCGGGGATTTTTCGAAATGATACAAAACTTCACATATAATTTATATATTTTACAAGGGAAGGTTATGATGGAAGTTCATGCAAACAATCATCGGAAAATTAGTTTCTATGAAACTTTTCGAAATGAAAGTTTCGGTCAAAAATCAAAGTATATTATACACTAGTTTCGGTCAAAAAAAACAAATTTAATTGGGCACTATTTGAAATGATACGAGATTTTCAGATCATTTATATATGTTAAGAGGGAAGGATAGGATGGAAGTCCATGAAAAAAATCATCTGAAAACTAGATTCTATGAAACTTTTTGAAATGCAAGTTTTGGTCAAAAAATCATAACATATTTTACACAAGTTTACACTAGTTTCTATCAAAAATCAAATTAAATCAGGGACTGTTCGAAATGACATGAAACTTCACATATCATTTATATATTTTACGAGGGAAGCTTATGATGGAAGTCCATGCAAAAAATATATATAAAATTTAGATTCTATGAAACTTTTCGAAATGCAAGTTTCAGTCAAAAATCTTAGTATATTATACACTAGTTTATGTCAAAAAGATCAAATTTAATTGGGGACTAATTGAAATTATACGAGACTTTTCAGATCATTTATATATGTTAAGAGGGAAGGTTATGATGGAAGTCCATGCAAAAAATCATCTGAAAACTAGATTCTATGAAACTTTTCGAAATGCAAGTTTCGGTCAAAAATCATAGTATATTATACACTAGTTTCGGTCAAAAAGTCAAATTTAATTGGGGACTATTTTAAATGATACGAGACTTTTCAGATCATTTATATATGTTAAGAGGGAAGGTTAGGATGGAATTCCATGAAAAAAATTCATCTGGAAACTAGATTCTATGAAACTTTTCGAAATGCAAGTTTCGGTCAAAAAATTATAACATATTATACACTAGTTTATACTAGTTTCGGTTAAAAATCAAATTAAATCGGGGATTTTTCGAAATGATACAAAACTTCACATATAATTTATATATTTTACAAGGGAAGGTTATGATGGAAGTTCATGCAAACAATCATCGGAAAATTAGTTTCTATGAAACTTTTCGAAATGAAAGTTTCGGTCAAAAATCAAAGTATATTATACACTAGTTTCGGTCAAAAAAAACAAATTTAATTGGGCACTATTTGAAATGATACGAGATTTTCAGATCATTTATATATGTTAAGAGGGAAGGATAGGATGGAAGTCCATGAAAAAAATCATCTGATAACTATATTCTATGAAACTTTTTGAAATGCAAGTTTTGGTCAAAAAATCATAACATATTTTACACAAGTTTACACTAGTTTCTATCAAAAATCAAATTAAATCAAGGACTGTTCGAAATGACATGAAACTTCACATAACACTTATATATTTTACGAGGGAAGCTTATGATGGAAGTCCATGCAAAAAATATATATAAAATTTAGATTCTATGAAACTTTTTGAAATGCAAGTTTCAGTCAAAAATCTTAGTATATTATACACTAGTTTATGACAAAAAAATCAAATTTAATTGGGGACTAATTGAAATTATACGAGACTTTTCAGATCATTTATATATATTAAGAGGGAAGGTTATGATGGAAGTCCATGCAAAAAATCATCTGAAAACTAGATTCTATGAAACTTTTCGAAATGCAAGTTTCGGTCAAAAATCATAGTATATTATACACTAGTTTCGGTCAAAAAGTCAAATTTAATTGGGGACTATTTTAAATGATACGAGACTTTTCAGATCATTTATATATGTTAAGAGGGAAGGTTAGGATGGAATTCCATGAAAAAAATTCATCTGGAAACTAGATTCTATGAAACTTTTCGAAATGCAAGTTTCGGTCAAAAAATTATAACATATTATACACTAGTTTATACTAGTTTCGGTTAAAAATCAAATTAAATCGGGGATTTTTCGAAATGATACAAAACTTCACATATAATTTATATATTTTACAAGGGAAGGTTATGATGGAAGTTCATGCAAACAATCATCGGAAAATTAGTTTCTATGAAACTTTTCGAAATGAAAGTTTCGGTCAAAAATCAAAGTATATTATACACTAGTTTCGGTCAAAAAAAACAAATTTAATTGGGCACTATTTGAAATGATACGAGATTTTCAGATCATTTATATATGTTAAGAGGGAAGGATAGGATGGAAGTCCATGAAAAAAATCAACTGAAAACTAAATTCTATGAAACTTTTTGAAATGCAAGTTTTGGTCAAAAAATCATAACATATTTTACACAAGTTTACACTAGTTTCTATCAAAAATCAAATTAAATCAGGGACTGTTTGAAATGACATGAAACTTCACATATCATTTATATATTTTACGAGGGAAGCTTATGATGGAAGTCCATGCAAAAAATATATATAAAATTTAGATTCTATGAAACTTTTCGAAATGCAAGTTTCAGTCAAAAATCTTAGTATATTATACACTAGTTTATGTCAAAAAAATCAAATTTAATTGGGGACTAATTGAAATTATACGAGACTTTTCAGATCATTTATATATGTTAAGAGGGAAGGTTATGATGGAAGTCCATGCAAAAAATCATCTGAAAACTAGATTCTATGAAACTTTTCGAAATGCAAGTTTCGGTCAAAAATCATAGTATATTATACACTAGTTTCGGTCAAAAAGTCAAATTTAATTGGGGACTATTTTAAATGATACAAGACTTTTCAGATCATTTATATATGTTAAGAGGGAAGGTTAGGATGGAATTCAATGAAAAAAATTCATCTGGAAACTAGATTCTATGAAACTTTTCGAAATGCAAGTTTCAGTCAAAAAATTTTAACATATTATACACTAGTTTATACTAGTTTCGGTTAAAAATCAAATTAAATCGGGGATTTTTCGAAATGATACGAAACTTAAAATATAATTTATATATTTTACAAGGGAAGGTTATGATGGAAGTTCATGCAAACAATCATCGGAAAATTAGTTTTTATGAAACTTTTCGAAATGCAAGTTTCGCTCAAAAATCAAAGTATATTATACACTAGTTTCGGTCCAAAAAAACAAATTTAATTGGGCACTATTTGAAATGATACGAGACTTTTCAGATCATTTATATATGTTAAGAGGCAAGGATAGGATGGAAGTCCATGAAAAAAATCATCTGAAAACTAGATTCTATGAAACTTTTCGAAATGCAAGTTTCGGTCAAAAAATTATAACATATTATACACTAGTTTATACTAGTTTCGGTTAAAAATCAAATTAAATCGGGGATTTTTCGAAATGATACAAAACTTCACATATAATTTATATATTTTACAAGGGAAGGTTATGATGGAAGTTCATGCAAACAATCATCGGAAAATTAGTTTCTATGAAACTTTTCGAAATGAAAGTTTCGGTCAAAAATCAAAGTATATTATACACTAGTTTCGGTCAAAAAAAACAAATTTTATTGGGCACTATTTGAAATGATACGAGATTTTCAGATCATTTATATATGTTAAGAGGGAAGGATAGGATGGAAGTCCATGAAAAAATCATCTGATAACTATATTCTATGAAACTTTTTGAAATGCAAGTTTTGGTCAAAAAATCATAACATATTTTACACAAGTTTACACTAGTTTCTATCAAAAATCAAATTAAATCAAGGACTGTTCGAAATGACATGAAACTTCACATAACACTTATATATTTTACGAGGGAAGCTTATGATGGAAGTCCATGCAAAATATATATATAAAATTTAGATTCTATGAAACTTTTCGAAATGCAAGTTTCAGTCAAAAATCTTAGTATATTATACACTAGTTTATGACAAAAAAATCAAATTTAATTGGGGACTAATTGAAATTATACGAGACTTTTCAGATCATTTATATATATTAAGAGGGAAGGTTATGATGGAAGTCCATGCAAAAAATCATCTGAAAACTAGATTCTATGAAACTTTTCGAAATGCAAGTTTCGGTAAAAAATCATAGTATATTATACACTAGTTTCGGTCAAAAAGTCAAATTTAATTGGGGACTATTTTAAATGATACGAGACTTTTCAGATCATTTATATATGTTAAGAGGGAAGGTTAGGATGGAATTCCATGAAAAAAATTCATCTGGAAACTAGATTCTATGAAACTTTTCGAAATGCAAGTTTCAGTCAAAAAATTATAACATATTATACACTAGTTTATACTAGTTTCGGTTAAAAATCAAATTAAATCGGGGATTTTTCGAAATGATACGAAACTTCACATATAATTTATATATTTTACAAGGGAAGGTTATGATGGAAGTTCATGCAAACAATCATCGGAAAATTAGTTTCTATGAAACTTTTCGAAATGCAAGTTTCGGTCAAAAATCAAAGTATATTATACACTAGTTTCGGTCCAAAAAAACAAATTTAATTGGGCACTATTTGAAATGATACGAGACTTTTCAGATCATTTATATATGTTAAGAGGGAAGGATAGGATGGAAGTCCATGAAAAAAATCAACTGAAAACTAAATTCTATGAAACTTTTTGAAATGCAAGTTTTGGTCAAAAAATCATAACATATTTTACACAAGTTTACACTAGTTTCTATCAAAAATCAAATTAAATCAGGGACTGTTTGAAATGACATGAAACTTCACATATCATTTATATATTTTACGAGGGAAGCTTATGATGGAAGTCCATGCAAAAAATATATATAAAATTTAGATTCTATGAAACTTTTCGAAATGCAAGTTTCAGTCAAAAATCTTAGTATATTATACACTAGTTTATGTCAAAAAAATCAAATTTAATTGGGGACTAATTGAAATTATACGAGACTTTTCAGATCATTTATATATGTTAAGAGGGAAGGTTATGATGGAAGTCCATGCAAAAAATCATCTGAAAACTAGATTCTATGAAACTTTTCGAAATGCAAGTTTCGGTCAAAAATCATAGTATATTATACACTAGTTTCGGTCAAAAAGTCAAATTTAATTGGGGACTATTTTAAATGATACAAGACTTTTCAGATCATTTATATATGTTAAGAGGGAAGGTTAGGATGGAATTCCATGAAAAAAATTCATCTGGAAACTAGATTCTATGAAACTTTTCGAAATGCAAGTTTCAGTCAAAAAATTATAACATATTATACACTAGTTTATACTAGTTTCGGTTAAAAATCAAATTAAATCGGGGATTTTTCGAAATGATACGAAACTTAAAATATAATTTATATATTTTACAAGGGAAGGTTATGATGGAAGTTCATGCAAACAATCATCGGAAAATTAGTTTTTATGAAACTTTTCGAAATGCAAGTTTCGGTCAAAAATCAAAGTATATTATACACTAGTTTCGGTCCAAAAAAACAAATTTAATTGGGCACTATTTGAAATGATACGAGACTTTTCAGATCATTTATATATGTTAAGAGGCAAGGATAGGATGGAAGTCCATGAAAAAAATCATCTGAAAACTAGATTCTATGAAACTTTTTGAAATGCAAGTTTTGGTCAAAATATCATAACATATTTTACACAAGTTTACACTAGTTTCTATCAAAAATCAAATTAAATCAGGGACTGTTCGAAATGACATGAAACTTCACATATCATTTATATATTTTACGAGGGAAGCTTATGATGGAAGTCCATGCAAAAAATATATATAAAATTTAGATTCTATGAAACTTTTCGAAATGCAAGTTTCAGTCAAAAATCTTAGTATATTATACACTAGTTTATGTCAAAAAGATCAAATTTAATTGGGGACTAATTGAAATTATACGAGACTTTTCAGATCATTTATATATGTTAAGAGGGAAGGTTATGATGGAAGTCCATGCAAAAAATCATCTGAAAACTAGATTCTATGAAACTTTTCGAAATGCAAGTTTCGGTCAAAAATCATAGTATATTATACACTAGTTTCGGTCAAAAAGTCATATTTAATTGGGGACAATTTTAAATGATACGAGACTTTTCAGATCATTTATATATGTTAAGAGGGAAGGTTAGGATGGAATTCCATGAAAAACATTCATCTGAAAATTAGATTCTATGAAACTTTTCGAAATGCAAGTTTCGGTCAAAAAATTATAACATATTATACACTAGTTTATACTAGTTTCGGTTAAAAATCAAATTAAATCGGGGATTTTTCGAAATGATACGAAACTTAAAATATAATTTATATATTTTACAAGGGAAGGTTATGATGGAAGTTCATGCAAACAATCATCGGAAAATTAGTTTTTATGAAACTTTTCGAAATGCAAGTTTCGTTCAAAAATAAAGTATATTATACACTAGTTTCGGTCCAAAAAAACAAATTTAATTGGGCACTATTTGAAATGATACGAGACTTTTCAGATCATTTATATATGTTAAGAGGCAAGGATAGGATGGAAGTCCATGAAAAAAATCATCTGAAAACTAGATTCTATGAAACTTTTCGAAATGCAAGTTTCGGTCAAAAAATTATAACATATTATACACTAGTTTATACTAGTTTCGGTTAAAAATCAAATTAAATCGGGGATTTTTCGAAATGATACAAAACTTCACATATAATTTATATATTTTACAAGGGAAGGTTATGATGGAAGTTCATGCAAACAATCATCGGAAAATTAGTTTCTATGAAACTTTTCGAAATGAAAGTTTCGGTCAAAAATCAAAGTATATTATACACTAGTTTCGGTCAAAAAAAACAAATTTAATTGGGCACTATTTGAAATGATACGAGATTTTCAGATCATTTATATATGTTAAGAGGGAAGGATAGGATGGAAGTCCATGAAAAAAATCATCTGATAACTATATTCTATGAAACTTTTTGAAATGCAAGTTTTGGTCAAAAAATCATAACATATTTTACACAAGTTTACACTAGTTTCTATCAAAAATCAAATTAAATCAAGGACTGTTCGAAATGACATGAAACTTCACATAACACTTATATATTTTACGAGGGAAGCTTATGATGGAAGTCCATGCAAAAAATATATATAAAATTTAGATTCTATGAAACTTTTCGAAATGCAAGTTTCAGTCAAAAATCTTAGTATATTATACACTAGTTTATGACAAAAAAATCAAATTTAATTGGGGACTAATTGAAATTATACGAGACTTTTCAGATCATTTATATATATTAAGAGGGAAGGTTATGATGGAAGTCCATGCAAAAAATCATCTGAAAACTAGATTCTATGAAACTTTTCGAAATGCAAGTTTCGGTAAAAAATCATAGTATATTATACACTAGTTTCGGTCAAAAAGTCAAATTTAATTGGGGAATATTTTAAATGATACGAGACTTTTCAGATCATTTATATATGTTAAGAGGGAAGGTTAGGATGGAATTCCATGAAAAAAATTCATCTGGAAACTAGATTCTATGAAACTTTTCGAAATGCAAGTTTCAGTCAAAAAATTATAACATATTATACACTAGTTTATACTAGTTTCGGTTAAAAATCAAATTAAATCGGGGATTTTTCGAAATGATACGAAACTTCACATATAATTTATATATTTTACAAGGGAAGGTTATGATGGAAGTTCATGCAAACAATCATCGGCAAATTAGTTTCTATGAAACTTTTCGAAATGCAAGTTTCGGTCAAAAATCAAAGTATATTATACACTAGTTTCGGTCCAAAAAAACAAATTTAATTGGGCACTATTTGAAATGATACGAGACTTTTCAGATCATTTATATATGTTAAGAGGGAAGGATAGGATGGAAGTCCATGAAAAAAATCAACTGAAAACTAAATTCTATGAAACTTTTTGAAATGCAAGTTTTGGTCAAAAAATCATAACATATTTTACACAAGTTTACACTAGTTTCTATCAAAAATCAAATTAAATCAGGGACTGTTTGAAATGACATGAAACTTCACATATCATTTATATATTTTACGAGGGAAGCTTATGATGGAAGTCCATGCAAAAAATATATATAAAATTTAGATTCTATGAAACTTTTCGAAATGCAAGTTTCAGTCAAAAATCTTAGTATATTATACACTAGTTTATGTCAAAAAAATCAAATTTAATTGGGGACTAATTGAAATTATACGAGACTTTTCAGATCATTTATATATGTTAAGAGGGAAGGTTATGATGGAAGTCCATGCAAAAAATCATCTGAAAACTAGATTCTATGAAACTTTTCGAAATGCAAGTTTCGGTCAAAAATCATAGTATATTATACACTAGTTTCGGTCAAAAAGTCAAATTTAATTGGGGACTATTTTAAATGATACAAGACTTTTCAGATCATTTATATATGTTAAGAGGGAAGGTTAGGATGGAATTCCATGAAAAAAATTCATCTGGAAACTAGATTCTATGAAACTTTTCGAAATGCAAGTTTCAGTCAAAAAATTATAACATATTATACACTAGTTTATACTAGTTTCGGTTAAAAATCAAATTAAATCGGGGATTTTTCGAAATGATACGAAACTTAAAATATAATTTATATATTTTACAAGGGAAGGTTATGATGGAAGTTCATGAAAACAATCATCGGAAAATTAGTTTTTATGAAACTTTTCGAAATGCAAGTTTCGGTCAAAAATCAAAGTATATTATACACTAGTTTCGGTCCAAAAAAACAAATTTAATTGGGCACTATTTGAAATGATACGAGACTTTTCAGATCATTTATATATGTTAAGAGGCAAGGATAGGATGGAAGTCCATGAAAAAAATCATCTGAAAACTAGATTCTATGAAACTTTTTGAAATGCAAGTTTTGGTCAAAAAATCATAACATATTTTACACAAGTTTACACTAGTTTCTATCAAAAATCAAATTAAATCAGGGACTGTTCGAAATGACATGAAACTTCACATATCATTTATATATTTTACGAGGGAAGCTTATGATGGAAGTCCATGCAAAAAATATATATAAAATTTAGATTCTATGAAACTTTTCGAAATGCAAGTTTCAGTCAAAAATCTTAGTATATTATACACTAGTTTATGTCAAAAAGATCAAATTTAATTGGGGACTAATTGAAATTATACGAGACTTTTCAGATCATTTATATATGTTAAGAGGGAAGGTTATGATGGAAGTCCATGCAAAAAATCATCTGAAAACTAGATTCTATGAAACTTTTCGAAATGCAAGTTTCGGTCAAAAATCATAGTATATTATACACTAGTTTCGGTCAAAAAGTCATATTTAATTGGGGACTATTTTAAATGATACGAGACTTTTCAGATCATTTATATATGTTAAGAGGGAAGGTTAGGATGGAATTCCATGAAAAACATTCATCTGAAAATTAGATTCTATGAAACTTTTCGAAATGCAAGTTTCGGTCAAAAAATTATAACATATTATACCCTAGTTTATACTAGTTTCGGTTAAAAATCAAATTAAATCGGGGATTTTTCGAAATGATACGAAACTTAAAATATAATTTATATATTTTACAAGGGAAGGTTATGATGGAAGTTCATGCAAAAAATCATCTGAAAACTAGATTCTATGAAACATTTCGAAATGCAAGTTTCGGTCAAAAATCATAGTATATTATACACTAGTTTCGGTCAAAAAGTCAAATTTAATTGGGCACTATTTGAAATGATACGAGACTTTTCAGATCATTTATATATGTTAAGAGGGAAGGTTAGGATGGAATTCCATGAAAAACATTCATCTGAAAATTATATTCTACGAAACTTTTCGAAATGCAAGTTTCGGTCAAAAAATTATAACATATTATACACTAGTTTATACTAGTTTCGGTTAAAAATCAAATTAAATCGGGGATTTTTCGAAATGATACAAAACTTCACATATAATTTATATATTTTACAAGGGAAGGTTATGATGGAAGTTCATGCAAACAATCATCGGAAAATTAGTTTCTATGAAACTTTTCGAAATGAAAGTTTCGGTCAAAAATCAAAGTATATTATACACTAGTTTTGGTCAAAAAAAACAAATTTAATTGGGCACTATTTGAAATGATACGAGATTTTCAGATCATTTATATATGTTAAGAGGGAAGGATAGGATGGAAGTCCATGAAAAAAATCATCTGATAACTATATTCTATGAAACTTTTTGAAATGCAAGTTTTGGTCAAAAAATTATAACATATTTTACACAAGTTTACACTAGTTTCTATCAAAAATCAAATTAAATCAAGGACTGTTCGAAATGACATGAAACTTCACATAACACTTATATATTTTACGAGGGAAGCTTATGATGGAAGTCCATGCAAAAAATATATATAAAATTTAGATTCTATGAAACTTTTCGAAATGCAAGTTTCAGTCAAAAATCTTAGTATATTATACACTAGTTTATGACAAAAAAATCAAATTTAATTGGGGACTAATTGAAATTATACGAGACTTTTCAGATCATTTATATATATTAAGAGGGAAGGTTATGATGGAAGTCCATGCAAAAAATCATCTGAAAACTAGATTCTATGAAACTTTTCGAAATGCAAGTTTCGGTAAAAAATCATAGTATATTATACACTAGTTTCGGTCAAAAAGTCAAATTTAATTGGGGACTATTTTAAATGATACGAGACTTTTCAGATCATTTATATATGTTAAGAGGGAATGTTAGGATGGAATTCCATGAAAAAAATTCATCTGGAAACTAGATTCTATGAAACTTTTCGAAATGCAAGTTTCAGTCAAAAAATTATAACATATTATACACTAGTTTATACTAGTTTCGGTTAAAAATCAAATTAAATCGGGGATTTTTCGAAATGATACGAAACTTCACATATAATTTATATATTTTACAAGGGAAGGTTATGATGGAAGTTCATGCAAACAATCATCGGAAAATTAGTTTCTATGAAACTTTTCGAAATGCAAGTTTCGGTCAAAAATCAAAGTATATTATACACTAGTTTCGGTCCAAAAAAACAAATTTAATTGGGCACTATTTGAAATGATACGAGACTTTTCAGATCATTTATATATGTTAAGAGGGAAGGATAGGATGGAAGTCCATGAAAAAAATCAACTGAAAACTAAATTCTATGAAACTTTTTGAAATGCAAGTTTTGGTCAAAAAATCATAACATATTTTACACAAGTTTACACTAGTTTCTATCAAAAATCAAATTAAATCAGGGATTGTTCGAAATGATATGAAACTTCACATATCATGTATATATTTTAAGAGGGAAGCTTATGATGGAAGTCCATGCAAAAAAAATCTAAAAATTAGATTCTATGAAACTTTTCGAAATGCAAGTTTCAGTCAAAAATCATAGTATATTATACACTAGTTTCGGTAGAAAAAAAATCAATTTTAATTGGGGACTATTTGAAATGATACGAGACTTTTCTGATCATTTATATATGTTAAGAGGGAAGGTTATGATGGAAATCCATGCAAAAAATCATCTGAAAACTAGATTCTATGAAACATTTCGAAATGCAAGTTTCGGTCAAAAATCATAGTATATTATACACTAGTTCCGGTCAAAAAAATCAAATTTAATTGGGGACTATTTGAAATTATACGAGACTTTTCAGATCATTTATATATGTTAAGAGGGAAGGTTAGGATGGAATTCCATGAAAAAAATTCATCTGGAAACTAGATTCTATGAAACTTTTCGAAATGCAAGTTTCAGTCAAAAAATTATAACATATTATACACTAGTTTATACTAGTTTCGGTTAAAAATCAAATTAAATCGGGGATTTTTCGAAATGATACGAAACTTCACATATAATTTATATATTTTACAAGGGAAGGTTATGATGGAAGTTCATGCAAACAATCATCGGAAAATTAGTTTCTATGAAACTTTTCGAAATGCGAGTTTCGGTCAAAAATCAAAGTATATTATACACTAGTTTCGGTCCAAAAAAAAAATTTAATTGGGCACTATTTGAAATGATACGAGACTTTTCAGATCATTTATATATGTTAAGAGGGAAGGATAGGATGGAAGTCCATGAAAAAAATCATCTGAAAACTAGATTCTATGAAACTTTTTGAAATGCAAGTTTTGGTCAAAAAATCATAACATATTTTACACAAGTTTACACTAGTTTCTATTAAAAATCAAATTAAATCAGGGACTGTTCGAAATGACATGAAACTTCACATATCATTTATATATTTTACGAGGGAATCTTATGATGGAAGTCCATGCAAAAAATATATATAAAATTTAGATTCTATGAAACTTTTCGAAATGCAAGTTTCAGTCAAAAATCTTAGTATATTATACACTAGTTTATGTCAAAAAAATCAAATTTAATTGGGGACTATTTGAAATTATACGAGACTTTTCTGATCATTTATATATGTTAAGAGGGAAGGTTATGATGGAAGTCCATGCAAAAAATCATCTGAAAACTAGATTCTATGAAACTTTTCGAAATGCAAGTTTCGGTCAAAAATCATAGTATATTATACACTAGTTTCGGTCAAAAAGTCAAATTTAATTGGGGACTATTTTAAATGATACGAGACTTTTCAGATCATTTATATATGTTAAGAGGGAAGGTTAGGATGGAATTCCATGAAAAACATTCATCTGAAAATTATATTCTACGAAACTTTTCGAAATGCAAGTTTCGGTCAAAAAATTATAACATATTATACACTAGTTTATACTAGTTTCGGTTAAAAATCAAATTAAATCGGGGATTTTTCGAAATGATACGAAACTTCACATATAATTTATATATTTTACAAGGGAAGGTTATGATGGAAGTTCATGCAAACAATCATCGGAAAATTAGTTTCAATGAAACTTTTAGAAATGCAAGTTTCGGTCAAAAATCAAAGTATATTATACACTAGTTACGGTCCAAAAAAACAAATTTAATTGGGCACTATTTGAAATGATACGAGACTTTTCAGATCATTTATATATGTTAAGAGGGAAGGATAGGATGGAAGTCCATGAAAAAAATCATCTGAAAACTAGATTCTATGAAACTTTTTGAAATGCAAGTTTTGGTCAAAAAATCATAACATATTTAACACAAGTTTACACTAGTTTCTATCAAAAATCAAATTAAATCAGGGACTGTTCGAAATGACATGAAACTTCACATATCATTTATATATTTTACGAGGGAAGCTTATGATGGAAGTCCATGCAAAAAATATATATAAAATTTAGATTCTATGAAACTTTTCGAAATGCAAGTTTCAGTCAAAAACCTAGTATATTATACACTAGTTTATGTCAAAAAAATCAAATTTAATTGGGAACTAACTGAAAGTATACGAGACTTTTCAGATCATTTATATATGTTAAGAGGGAAGGTTATGATGGAAGTCCATGCAAAAAATCATCTGAAAACTAGATTCTATGAAAATTTTCGAAATGCATGTTTCGGTCAAAAATCATAGTATATTATACACTAGTTTTTGTCAAAAAGTCAAATTTAATTGGGGACTATTTTAAATGATACGAGACTTTTCAGATCATTTATATATGTTAAGAGGGAAGGTTAGGATGGAATTCCATGAAAAACATTCATCTGAAAATTAGATTCTATGAAACTTTTCGAAATGCAAGTTTCGGTCAAAAAATCATAACATATTATACACTAGTTTATACTAGTATCAGTCAAAAATCAAATAAATCGAGGATTGTTCGAAATGATACGAAACTTCACATATAATTTATATATTTTACAAGGGAAGGTTATGATGGAAGTTCATGCAAAATATCATCGGAAAATTAGATTCTATGAAACTTTTCGAAATGCAAGTTTCGGTCAAAAATCAAAGTATATTATACACTAGTTTCGGTCCAAAAAAACAAATTTAATTGGGCACTATTTGAAATGATACGAGACTTTTCAGATCATTTATATATGTTAAGAGGGAAGGATAGGATGGAAGTCCATGAAAAAAATCATCTGAATACTAGATTCTATGAAACTTTTTGAAATGCAAGTTTTGGTCAAAAAATCATAACATATTTTACACAAGTTTACACTAGTTTCTATCAAAAATCAAATTAAATCAGGGACTGTTCGAAATGACATGAAACTTCACATATCACTTATATATTTTACGAGGGAAGCTTATGATGGAAGTCCATGCAAAAAATATATATAAAATTTAGATTCTATGAAACTTTTCGAAATGCAAGTTTCAGTCAAAAATCTTAGTATATTATACACTAGTTTATGACAAAAAAATCAAATTTAATTGGGGACTAATTGAAATTATACGAGACTTTTCAGATCATTTATATATGTTAAGAGGGAAGGTTATGATGGAAGTCCATGCAAAAAATCATCTGAAAACTAGATTCTATGAAAGTTTTCGAAATGCAAGTTTCGGTAAAAAATCATAGTATATTATACACTAGTTTCGGTCAAAAAGTCATATTTAATTGGGGACTATTTTAAATGATACGATACTTTTCAGATCATTTATATATGTTAAGAGGGAAGGTTAGGATGGAATTCCATGAAAAACATTCATCTGAAAATTAGATTCTACGAAACTTTTCGAAATGCAAGTTTCGGTCAAAAAATTATAACATATTATACACTAGTTTATACTAGTTTCGGTTAAAAATCAAATTAAATCGGGGATTTTTCGAAATGATACGAAACTTCACATATAATTTATATATTTTACAAGGGAAGGTTATGATGGAAGTTCATGCAAACAATCATCGGAAAATTAGTTTCTATGAAACTTTTCGAAATGCAAGTTTCGGTCAAAAATCAAAGTATATTATACACTAGTTACGGTCCAAAAAAACAAATTTAATTGGGCACTATTTGAAATGATACGAGACTTTTCAGATCATTTATATATGTTAAGAGGGAAGGATAAGATGGAAGTCCATGAAAAAAATCATCTGAAAACTAGATTCTATGAAACTTTTTGAAATGCAAGTTTTGGTCAAAAAATCATAATATATTTTACACAAGTTTACACTAGTTTCTATCAAAAATCAAATTAAATCAGAGACTGTTCGAAATGACATGAAACTTCACATATCATTTATATATTTTACGAGGGATGCTTATGATGGAAGTCCATGCAAAAAATATATATAAAATTTAGATTCTATGAAACTTTTCGAAATGCAAGTTTCAGTCAAAAATCATAGTATATTATACACTAGTTTATGTCAAAAAAATCAAATTTAATTGGGGACTAATTGAAATTATACGAGACTTTTCAGATCATTTATATATGTTAAGAGGGAAGGTTATGATGGAAGTCCATGCAAAAAATCATCTGAAAACTAGATTCTATGAAAGTTTTCGAAATGCAAGTTTCGGTCAAAAATCATAGTATATTATACACTAGTTTCGGTCAAAAAGTCAAATTTAATTGGGGACTATTTTAAATGATACGAGACTTTTCAGATCATTTATATATGTTAAGAGGGAAGGTTAGGATGGAATTCCATGAAAAACATTCATCTGAAAATTAGATTCTACGAAACTTTTCGAAATGCAAGTTTCGGGTAAAAAATTATAACATATTATACACTAGTTTATACTAGTTTCGGTTAAAAATCAAATTAAATCGGGGATTTTTCGAAATGATACGAAACTTCACATATAATTTATATATTTTACAAAGGAAGGTTATGATGGAAGTTCATGCAAACAATCATCGGAAAATTAGTTTCAATGAAACTTTTAGAAATGCAAGTTTCGGTCAAAAATCAAAGTATATTATACACTAGTTACGGTCCAAAAAAACAAATTTAATTGGGCACTATTTGAAATGATACGAGACTTTTCAGATCATTTATATATGTTAAGAGGGAAGGATAGGATGGAAGTCCATGAAAAAAATCATCTGAAAACTAGATTCTATGAAACTTTTTGAAATGCAAGTTTTGGTCAAAAAATCATAATATATTTTACACAAGTTTACACTAGTTTCTATCAAAAATCAAATTAAATCAGGGACTGTTCGAAATGACATGAAACTTCACATATCATTTATATATTTTACGAGGGAAGCTTATGATGGAAGTCCATGCAAAAAATATATATAAAATTTAGATTCTATGAAACTTTTCGAAATGCAAGTTTCAGTCAAAAACCTAGTATATTATACACTAGTTTATGTCAAAAAAATCAAATTTAATTGGGAACTAACTGAAATTATACGAGACTTTTCAGATCATTTATATATGTTAAGAGGGAAGGTTATGATGGAAGTCCATGCAAAAAATCATCTGAAAACTAGATTCTATGAAACTTTTCGAAATGCATGTTTCGGTCAAAAATCATAGTATATTATACACTAGTTTCGGTCAAAAAGTCAAATTTAATTGGGGACTATTTTAAATGATACGAGACTTTTCAGATCATTTATATATGTTAAGAGGGAAGGTTAGGATGGAATTCCATGAAAAACATTCATCTGAAAATTAGATTCTATGAAACTTTTCGAAATGCAAGTTTCGGTCAAAAAATCATAACATATTATACACTAGTTTATACTAGTTTCAGTCAAAAATCAAATAAATCGAGGATTGTTCGAAATGATACGAAACTTCATATATCATTTATATATTTTACAAGGGAAGGTTACGATGGAAGTCTATGCAAAATATCATCGGAAAATTAGATTCTATGAAACTTTTCGAAATGCAAGTTTCGGTCAAAAATCAAAGTATATTATACACTAGTTTCTGTCAAAAATCAAATTAAATCAGGGATTGTTCGAAATGATATGAAACTTCACATATCATGTATATATTTTAAGAGGGAAGCTTATGATGGAAGTCCATGCAAAAAATATCTAAAAATTAGATTCTATGAAACTTTTCGAAATGCAAGTTTCAGTCAAAAATCATAGTATATTATACACTAGTTTCGGTAGAAAAAAAATCAATTTTAATTGGGGACTATTTGAAATGATACGAGACTTTTCTGATCATTTATATATGTTAAGAGGGAAGGTTATGATGGAAATCCATGCAAAAAATCATCTGAAAACTAGATTCTATGAAACATTTCGAAATGCAAGTTTCGGTCAAAAATCATAGTATATTATACACTAGTTTCGGTCAAAAAGTCAAATTTAATTGGGGACTATTTTAAATGATACGAGACTTTTCAGATCATTTATATATGTTAAGAGGGAAGGTTAGGATGGAATTCCATGAAAAACATTCATCTGAAAATTAGATTCTACGAAACTTTTCGAAATGCAAGTTTCGGTCAAAAAATTATAACATATTATACACTAGTTTATACTAGTTTCGGTTAAAAATCAAATTAAATCGGGGATTTTTCGAAATGATACGAAACTTCACATATAATTTATATATTTTACAAGGGAAGGTTATGATGGAAGTTCATGCAAACAATCATCGGAAAATTAGTTTCTATGAAACTTTTCGAAATGCAAGTTTCGGTCAAAAATCAAAGTATATTATACACTAGTTACGGTCCAAAAAAACAAATTTAATTGGGCACTATTTGAAATGATACGAGACTTTTCAGATCATTTATATATGTTAAGAGGGAAGGATAGGATGGAAGTCCATGAAAAAAATCATCTGAAAACTAGATTCTATGAAACTTTTTGAAATGCAAGTTTTGGTCAAAAAATCATAACATATTTTACACAAGTTTACACTAGTTTCTATCAAAAATCAAATTAAATCAGGGACTGTTCGAAATGACATGAAACTTCACATATCATTTATATATTTTACGAGGGAAGATTATGATGGAAGTCCATGCAAAAAATATATATAAAATTTAGATTCTATGAAACTTTTCGAAATGCATGTTTCAGTCAAAAATCTTAGTATATTATAAACTAGTTTATGTCAAAAAAATCAAATTTAATTGGGGACTAACTGAAATTATACGAGACTTTTCAGATCATTTATATATGTTAAGAGGGAAGGTTATGATGGAAGTCCATGCAAAAAATCATCTGAAAACTAGATTCTATGAAACTTTTCGAAATGCAAGTTTCGGTCAAAAATCATAGTATATTATACACTAGTTTCGGTTAAAAAGTCAAATTTAATTGGGGACTATTTTAAATGATACGAGACTTTTCAGATCATTTATATATGTTAAGAGGGAAGGTTAGGATGGAATTCCATGAAAAACATTCATCTGAAAATTAGATTCTATGAAACTTTTCGAAATGCAAGTTTCGGTCAAAAAATCATAACATATTATACACTAGTTTACACTAGTTTCGGTTAAAAATCAAATTAAATCGGGGATTGTTCGAAATGATACGAAACTTCACATATAATTTATATATTTTACAAGGGAAGGTTATGATGGAAGTTCATGCAAAATATCATCGGAAAATTAGATTCTATGAAACTTTTCGAAATGCAAGTTTCGGTCAAAAATCAAAGTATATTATACACTAGTTTCGGTCCAAAAAAACAAATTTAATTGGGCACTATTTGAAATGATACGAGACTTTTCAGATCATTTATATATGTTAAGAGGGAAGGATAGGATGGAAGTCCATGAAAAAAATCATCTGAAAACTAGATTCTATGAAACTTTTTGAAATGCAAGTTTTGGTCAAAAAATCATAACATATTTTACACAAGTTTACACTAGTTTCTATCAAAAATCAAATTAAATCAGGGACTGTTCGAAATGACATGAAACTTCACATATCACTTATATATTTTACGAGGGAAGCTTATGATGGAAGTCCATGCAAAAAATATATATAAAATTTAGATTCTATGAAACTTTTCGAAATGCAAGTTTCAGTCAAAAATCTTAGTATATTATACACTAGTTTATGACAAAAAAATCAAATTTAATTGGGGACTAATTGAAATTATACGAGACTTTTCAGATCATTTATATATGTTAAGAGGGAAGGTTATGATGGAAGTCCATCCAAAAAATCATCTGAAAACTAGATTCTATGAAACTTTTCGAAATGCAAGTTTCGGTCAAAAATCATAGTATATTATACACTAGTTTCGGTCAAAAAGTCATATTTAATTGGGGACTATTTTAAATGATACGATACTTTTCAGATCATTTATATATGTTAAGAGGGAAGGTTAGGATGGAATTCCATGAAAAACATTCATCTGAAAATTAGATTCTACGAAACTTTTCGAAATGCAAGTTTCGGTCAAAAAATTATAACATATTATACACTAGTTTATACTAGTTTCGGTTAAAAATCAAATTAAATCGGGGATTTTTCGAAATGATACGAAACTTCACATATAATTTATATATTTTACAAGGGAAGGTTATGATGGAAGTTCATGCAAACAATCATCGGAAAATTAGTTTCTATGAAACTTTTCGAAATGCAAGTTTCGGTCAAAAATCAAAGTATATTATACACTAGTTACGGTCCAAAAAAACAAATTTAATTGGGCACTATTTGAAATGATACGAGACTTTTCAGATCATTTATATATGTTAAGAGGGAAGGATAAGATGGAAGTCCATGAAAAAAATCATCTGAAAACTAGATTCTATGAAACTTTTGAAATGCAAGTTTTGGTCAAAAAATCATAATATATTTTACACAAGTTTACACTAGTTTCTATCAAAAATCAAATTAAATCAGAGACTGTTCGAAATGACATGAAACTTCACATATCATTTATATATTTTACGAGGGAAGCTTATGATGGAAGTCCATGCAAAAAATATATATAAAATTTAGATTCTATGAAACTTTTCGAAATGCAAGTTTCAGTCAAAAACTTAGTATATTATACACTAGTTTATGTCAAAAAAATCAAATTTAATTGGGAACTAACTGAAATTATACGAGACTTTTCAGATCATTTATATATGTTAAGAGGGAAGGTTATGATGGAAGTCCATGCAAAAAATCATCTGAAAACTAGATTCTATGAAACTTTTCGAAATGCAAGTTTCGGTCAAAAATCATAGTATATTATACACTAGTTTCGGTCAAAAAGTCAAATTTAATTGGGGACTATTTTAAATGATACGAGACTTTTCAGATCATTTATATATGTTAAGAGGGAAGGTTAGGATGGAATTCCATGAAAAACATTCATCTGAAAATTAGATTCTATGAAACTTTTCGAAATGCAAGTTTCGGTCAAAAAATCATAACATATTATACACTAGTTTATACTAGTTTCAGTCAAAAATCAAATAAATCGAGGATTGTTCGAAATGATACGAAACTTCATATATCATTTATATATTTTACAAGGGAAGGTTACGATGGAAGTCTATGCAAAATATCATCGGAAAATTAGATTCTATGAAACTTTTCGAAATGCAAGTTTCGGTCAAAAATCAAAGTATATTATACACTAGTTTCTGTCAAAAATCAAATTAAATCAGGGATTGTTCGAAATGATATGAAACTCCATATATCATGTATATATTTTAAGAGGGAAGCTTATATATGATGGAAGTCCATGCAAAAAATATCTAAAAATTAGATTCTATGAAACTTTTCGAAATGCGAGTTTCAGTCAAAAATCATAGTATATTATACACTAGTTTCGGTAGAAAAAAAATCAATTTTAATTGGGGAATATTTGAAATGATACGAGACTTTTCTGATCATTTATATATGTTAAGAGGGAAGGTTATGATGGAAATCCATGCAAAAAATCATCTGAAAACTAGATTCTATGAAACATTTCGAAATGCAAGTTTCGGTCAAAAATCATAGTATATTATACACTAGTTCCGGTCAAAAAAATCAAATTTAATTGGGGACTATTTGAAATTATACGAGACTCTTCAGATCATTTATATATGTTAAGAGGGAAGGTTAGGATGGAATTCCATGAAAAAAATTCATTTGGAAACTAGATTCTATGAAACTTTTCGAAATGCAAGTTTCAGTCAAAAAATTATAACATATTATACACTAGTTTATACTAGTTTCGGTCAAAAATTAAATTAAAACGGGGATTGTTCGAAATGATACGAAACTTCACATATCATTTATATATTTTACAAGGGAAGGTTATGATGGAAGTCCATGCAAACAATCATCGGAAAATTAAATTCTATGAAACTTTTTGAAATGCAATTTCGGTCAAAAATCATAGTATATTATACACTAGTTTATGTCAAAAAAATCAAATTTAATTGGGGACTAATTGAAATTATACGAGACTTTTCAGATCATTTATATATGTTAAGAGGGAAGCTTATGATAGAAGTCCATGCATTATGATAGAAGTCCATGCAAAAAATCATCTGAAAACTAGATTCTATGAAACTTTTTGAAATGCAAGTTTCGGTCAAAAATCATAGTATATTATACACTAGTTTCGGTCAAAAAGTCAAATTTAATTGGGGACTATTTTAAATGATACGAGACTTTTCAGATCATTTATATATGTTAAGAGGGAAGGTTAGAATGGAATTCCATGAAAAAAATTCATCTGAAAATTAGATTCTATGAAACTTTTCGAAATGCAAGTTTCGGTCAAAAAATCATAACATATTATACACTAGTTTATACTAGTTTCAGTCAAAATCAAATAAATCGGGGATTGTTCGAAATGATACAAAACTTCACATATCATTTATATATTTTACAAGGGAAGGTTACGATGGAAGTCTATGCAAAATATCATCGGAAAATTAGATTCTATGAAACTCTTCGAAATGCAAGTTTCGGTCAAAAATCAAAGTATATCATACACTAGTTTCTGTCAAAAATCAAATTAAATCAGGGATTGTTCGAAATGATATGAAACTTCACATATCATGTATATGTTTTAAGAGGGAAGCTTATGATGGAAGTCCATGCAAAACATATCTAAAAATTAGATTCTATGAAACTTTTCGAAATGCAAGTTTCATTCAAAAATCATAGTATATTATACACTAGTTTCGGTATAAAAAAATCAAATTTAATTGGGGACTATTTGAAATGATACGAGACTTTTCTGATCATTTATATATGTTAAGGGGGAAGGTTATGATGTAACTCCATGCAAAAAATCATCTGAAAACAAGATTCTATGAAACATATCGAAATGCAAGTTTCGGTCAAAAATCATAGTATATTATACACTAGTTCCGGTCAAAAAAAATCAAATTTAATTGGGGACAATTTGAAATTATACGAGACTTTTCAGATCATTTATATATGTTAAGAGGGAAGGTTAGGATGGAATTCCATGAAAAAAATTCATCTGGAAACTAGATTCTATGAAACTTTTCGAAATGCAAGTTTCGGTCAAAATATTATAACATATTATACACTAGTTTATACTAGTTTCGGTCAAAAATCAAATTAAATCGGGGATTGTTCGAAATGATATGAACTTCACATATCATTTATATATTTTACAAGGGAAGGTTATGATGGAAGTCTATGAAAAAAATAATCTAAAAACTAGATTCTATGAAACTTTTCGAAATGCAAGTTATGGTCAAAAAATCATAACATATTATACACAAGTTTACACTAGTTTCTATCAAAAATCAAATTAAATCAGGGACTGTTCGAAATGACATGAAACTTCACATATCATTTATATATTTTACGAGGGAAACTTATGATGGAAGTCCATGCAAAAAATATATATAAAATTTAGATTCTATGAAACTTTTCGAAATGCAAGTTTCAGTCAAAAATCATAGTATATTATACACTAGTTTATGTCAAAAAATTCAAATTTAATTGGGGACTAATTGAAATTAAACGAGACTTTTCAGATCATTTATATATGTTAAGAGGGAAGCTTATGATAGAAGTCCATGCAAAAAATCATCTGAAAACTAGATTCTATGAAACTATTCGAAATGCAAGTTTCGGTCAAAAATCATAGTATATTATACACTAGTTTCGGTCAAAAAGTCAAATTTAATTGGGGACTATTTTAAATGATACGAGACTTTTCAGATCATTTATATATGTTAAGAGGGGAGGTTAGAATGGAACTCCATGAAAAAAATTCATGTAAATTAGATTCTATGAAACTTTTCGAAATGCAAGTTTCGGTCAAAAAATCATAACATATTATACACTAGTTTATACTAGTTTCAGTCAAAAATCAAATAAATCGGGGATTGTTCGAAATGATACGAAACTTCACATATCATTTATATATTTTACAAGGGAAGGTTATGATGGAAGTCTATGCAAAATATCATCGGAAAATTAGATTCTATGAAACTTTTCGAAATGCAAGTTTCGGTCAAAAATCAAAGTATATTATACACTAGTTTCTATCAAAAATCAAATTAAATCAGGGATTGTTCGAAATGATATGAAACTTCACATATCATGTATATATTTTAAGAGGGAAGCTTAAGACGGAAGTCCATGCAAAAAATATCTAAAAATTAGATTCTATGAAACATTTCGAAATGCAAGTTTCAGTAAAAAATCATAGTATATTATACACTAGTTTCGGTAAAAAAAATCAAATTTAATTGGGGACTATTTAAAATGATACGAGACTTTTCTGATCATTTATATATGTTAAGAGGGAAGGTTATGATGGAATTCCATGCAAAAAATTATCTGAAAACTAGATTCTATGAAACATTTCGAAATGCAAGTTTCGGTCAAAAATCATAGTATATTATACACTAGTTCCGGTCAAAAAAATCAAATTTAATTGGGGACTATTTGAAATTATACGAGACTTTTCAGATCATTTATATATGTTAAGAGGGAAGGTTAGGATGGAATTCCATGAAAAAAATTCATCTGGAAACTAGATTCTATGAAACTTTTTGAAATACAAGTTTCGGTCAAAAAATTATAACATATTATACACTAGTTTATACTAGTTTCGGTCAAAAATAAAATTAAATCGGGGATTGTTCGAAATGATACGAAACTTCACATATCATTTATATATTTTACAAGGGAAGGTTATGATGGAAGTCCATGCAAACAATCATCGGAAAATTAGATTCTATGAAACTTTTCGAAATGCAAGTTTAGGTCAAAAATCAAAGTATATTATACACTAGTTTCGGTCAAAAAAACAAATTTAGTTGGGGACTATTTGAAATGATACGAGACTTTTCAGATCATTTATATATGTTAAGAGGGAAGGTTAGGATGGAAGTCCATGAAAAAAATCATCTGAAAACTAGATTCTATGAAACTTTTCGAAATGCAAGTTTTGGTCAAAAAATCATAACATATTATACACAAGTTTACACTAGTTTCTATCAAAAATCAAATTAAATCAGGGACTGTTCGAAATGACATGAAACTTCACATATCATTTATATATTTTACGAGGGAAGCTTATGAGGGAAGTCCATGCAAAAAATATATATAAAATTTAGATTCTATGAAACTTTTCGAAATGCAAGTTTCAGTCAAAAATCATAGTATATTATACACTAGTTTCTGTCAAAAAAATCAAATTTAATTGGGGACTATTTGAAATGATACAAGACTTTTCAGATCATTTATATATGTTAAGAGGGAAGGTTATGATGGAAGTCCATGCAAAAAATCATCTGTAAACTAGATTCTATGAAACTTTTCGAAATGCAAGTTTCGGTCAAAAATCATAGTATATTATGCACTAGTTTTGGTCAAAAAAATCAAATTTAATTGGGGACTATTTTAAATGATACGAGACTTTTCAGATCATTTATATATGTTAAGAGGGAAGGTTAGGATGGAATTCCATGAAAAAAATTCATCTGAAGATTAGATTCTATGAAACTTTTCGAAATACAAGTTTCGGTAAAAAATTCATAACATATTATACACTAGTTTATACAATTTTCAGTCAAATATCAAATAAATCGGGGATTGTTCGAAATGATACGAAACATCACATATCATTTATATATTTTACAAGGGAAAGTTACGATGGAAGTCTATGAAAAATATCATCGGAAAATTAGATTCTATGAAACTTTTCGAAATGCAAGTTTCGGTCAAATATCAAAGTTTATTATACACTAGTTTCTGTCAAAAATCAAATTAAATTAGGGATTGTTCGAAATGATATGAAACTTCACATATCATGTATATATTTTAAGAGGGAAGCTTATGATGGAAGTCCATGCAAAAAATATCTAAAAATTAGATTCTATGAAACTTTTCGAAATGCAAGTTTCAGTCAAAAATCATAATATATTATAGACTAGCCTCGGTAAAAAAAATCATAATTAATTGGGGACTATTTGAAATGATACGAGACTTTTCTGATCATTTATATATGTTAAGAGGGAAGGTTATGATGGAAGTCCATGCAAAAAATCATCTGAAAACTAGATTCTATGAAACATTTCGAAATGCAAGTTTCGGTCAAAAATCATAGTATATTATACACTAGTTCCGGTCAAAAAAATCAAATTTAATTGGGGACTATTTGAAATTATACGAGACTTTTCAGATCATTTATATATGTTAAGAGGGAAGGCTAGGATGGAATTCCATGAAAAAAATTCATCTGGAAACTAGATTCTATGAAACTTTTCGAAATGCAAGTTTCGGTCAAAATATTATAACATATTATACACTAGTTTATACTAGTTTCGGTCAAAAATAAAATTAAATCGGGGATTGTTCGAAATGATACGAAACTTCACATATCATTTATATATTTTACAAGGGAAGGTTATGATGGAAGTCCATGCAAACAATCATCGGAAAATTAGATTCTATGAAACTTTTCGAAATGCAAGTTTAGGTCAAAAATCAAAGTATATTATACACTAGTTTCGGTCAAAAAAACAAATTTAGTTGGGGACTATTTGAAATGATACGAGACTTTTCAGATCATTTATATATGTTAAGAGGGAAGGTTAGGATGGAAGTCCATGAAAAAAATCATCTGAAAACTAGATTCTATGAAACTTTTCGAAATGCAAGTTTTGGTCAAAAAATCATAACATATTATACACAAGTTTACACTAGTTTCTATCAAAAATCAAATTAAATCAGGGACTGTTCGAAATGACATGAAACTTCACATATCATTTATATATTTTACGAGGGAAGCTTATGAGGGAAGTCCATGCAAAAAATATATATAAAATTTAGATTCTATGAAACTTTTCGAAATGCAAGTTTCAGTCAAAAATCATAGTATATTATACACTAGTTTCTGTCAAAAAAATCAAATTTAATTGGGGACTCTTTGAAATGATACAAGACTTTTCAGATCATTTATATATGTTAAGAGGGAAGGTTATGATGGAAGTCCATGCAAAAAATCATCTGTAAACTAGATTCTATGAAACTTTTCGAAATGCAAGTTTCGGTCAAAAATCATAGTATATTATGCACTAGTTTTGGTCAAAAAAATCAAATTTAATTGGGGACTATTTTAAATGATACGAGACTTTTCAGATCATTTATATATGTTAAGAGGGAAGGTTAGGATGGAATTCCATGAAAAAAATTCATCTGAAGATTAGATTCTATGAAACTTTTCGAAATACAAGTTTCGGTAAAAAATTCATAACATATTAAACACTAGTTTATACAATTTTCAGTCAAATATCAAATAAATCGGGGATTGTTCGAAACGATACGAAACATCACATATCATTTATATATTTTACAAGGGAAAGTTACGATGGAAGTCTATGAAAAATATCATCGGAAAATTAGATTCTATGAAACTTTTCGAAATGCAAGTTTCGGTCAAATATCAAAGTTTATTATACACTAGTTTCTGTCAAAAATCAAATTAAATTAGGGATTGTTCGAAATGATATGAAACTTCACATATCATGTATATATTTTAAGAGGGAAGCTTATGATGGAAGTCCATGCAAAAAATATCTAAAAATTAGATTCTATGAAACTTTTCGAAATGCAAGTTTCAGTCAAAAATCATAGTATATTATAGACTAGCCTCGGTAAAAAAAATCATAATTAATTGGGGACTATTTGAAATGATACGAGACTTTTCTGATCATTTATATATGTTAAGAGGGAAGGTTATGATGGAAGTCCATGCAAAAAATCATCTGAAAACTAGATTCTATGAAACATTTCGAAATGCAAGTTTCGGTCAAAAATCATAGTATATTATACACTAGTTCCGGTCAAAAAAATCAAATTTAATTGGGGACTATTTGAAATTATACGAGACTTTTCAGATCATTTATATATGTTAAGAGGGAAGGCTAGGATGGAATTCCATGAAAAAAATTCATCTGGAAACTAGATTCTATGAAACTTTTCGAAATGCAAGTTTCGGTCAAAATATTATAACATATTATACACTAGTTTATACTAGTTTCGGTCAAAAATCAAATTAAATCGGGGATTGTTCGAAATGATACGAACTTCACATATCATTTATATATTTTACAAGGGAAGGTTATGATGGAAGTCCATGCAAACAATCTTCGGAAAATTAGATTCTATGAAACTTTTCGAAATGCAAGTTTCGGTTAAAAATCAAAGTATATTATACAATAGTTTCGGTCAAAAAAAACAAATTTAATTGGGGACTATTTGAAATGATACGAGACTTTTCAGATCATTTATATATGTTAAGAGGGACGGATAGGATGGAAGTCCATTAAAAAAATCATCTGAAAACTAGATTCTATGAAACTTTTCGAAATGCATGTTTTGGTCAAAAAATCATAACATATTATACACAAGTTTACACTAGTTTCTATCAAAAATCAAATTAAATCAGGGACTGTTCTAAATGACATGAAACTTCACATATCATTTATATATTTTACGAGGGAAGCTTATGGTGGAAGTCATTGCAAAAAATATATATAAAATTTAGATTCTATGAAACTTTTCGAAATGCAAGTTTCAGTCAAAAATCATAGTATATTATACACTAGCTTAGCTAAAAAAAATCAAATTTAATATGGGACTATTTGAAATGATACGAGACTTTTCTGATCATTTATATATGTTAAGAGGGAAGGTTATGATGGAAGTCCATGCAAAAAATCATCTAAAAAATAGATTCTATGAAACATTTCGAAATGCAAGTTTCGGTCAAAAATCATAGTATATTATACACTAGTTTCAGTCAAAAAAATCAAATTTAATTGGGGACTATTTGAAATTATACGAGACTTTTCAGATCATTTATATATGTTAAGAGGGAAGGTTAGGATGGAATTCCATGAAAAAAATTCATCTGAAAATTAGATTCTATGAAACTTTTCGAAATGCAAGTTTCGGTCAAAAAATCATAACATATTATACACTAGTTTATACTAGTTTCAGTCAAAAATCAAATAAATCGGGGATTGTTCGAAATGATACGAAACTTCACATATCATTTATATATTTTACAAGGGAAGGTTACGATGGAAGTCTATGCAAAATATCATCGGAAAATTAGATTCTATGAAAATTTTCGAAATGCAAGTTTCGGTCAAAAATCAAAGTATATTATACACTAGTTTCTATCAAAAATCAAATTAAATCAGGGATTGTTCGAAATGATATGAAACTTCACATATCATGTATATATTTTAAGAGGGAAGCTTAAGATGGAAGTCCATGCAAAAAATATCTAAAAATTAGATTCTATGAAACTTTTCGAAATGCAAGTTTCAGTCAAAAATCATAGTATATTATACACTAGTTTCGGTAAAAAAAAAACAAATTTAATTGGGGACTATTTGAAATGATACGAGACTTTTCTGATCATTTATATATGTTAAGAGGGAAGGTTATGATGGAATTCCATGCAAAAAATCATCTGAAAACTAGATTCTATGAAACATTTCGAAATGCAAGTGTCAGTCAAAAATCATAGTATATTATACACTAGTTCCGGTCAAAAAAATCAAATTTAATTGGGGACTATTTGAAATTATACGAGACTTTTCAGATCATTTATATATGTTAAGAGGGAAGGTTAGGATGGAATTCCATGAAAAAAATTCATCTGGAAACTAGATTCTATGAAACTTTTCGAAATGCAAGTTTCGGTCAAAATATTATAACATATTATACACTAGTTTATACTAGTTTCGGTCAAAAATCAAATTAAATCGGGGATTGTTCGAAATGATACGAAACTTCACATATCATTTATATATTTTACAAGGGAAGGTTATGATGGAAGTCCATGCAAACAATCATCGGAAAATTAGATTCTATGAAACTTTTCGAAATGCAATTTTCGGTCAAAAATCAAAGTATATTATACACTAGTTTCGGTCAAAAAAAACAAATTTAATTGCAGACTATTTGAAATGATACGAGACTTTTCAGATCATTTATATATGTTAAGAGGGACGGATAGGATGGAAGTCCATGAAAAAATCATCTGAAAACTAGATTCTATGAAACTTTTCGAAATGCAAGTTTTGGTCAAAAAATCATAACATATTATACACTAGTTTCAGTCAAAAATCAAATTAATTCAGGGACTGTTCGAAATGACATGAAACTTCACATATCATTTATATATTTTACGAAGGAAGCTTATGAGGGAAGTCCATGCAAAAAATATATATAAAATTTAGATTCTATGAAACTTTTCGAAATGCAAGTTTCAGTCAAAAATCATATTATATTATACACTAGTTTCTGTCAAAAAAATCAAATTTAATTGGGGACTATTTGAAATGATACGAGACTTTTCAGATCATTTATATACGTTAAGAGGGAAGGTTATGATGGAAGTCCATGCAAAAAATCATCTGAAAACTAGATTCTATGAAACTTTTCGAAATGCAAGTTTCGGTCAAAAATCATAGTATATTATACACTAGTTTCGGTCAAAAAAATCAAATTTCATTGGGGACTATTTTAAATGATACGAGACTTTTCAGATCATTTATATATGTTAAGAGGGAAGGTTAGGATGGAATTCCATGAAAAAAATTCATCTGAAGATTAGATTCTATGAAACTTTTCCAAATACAAGTTTCGGTAAAAAATTCATAACATATTATACACTAGTTTATACTAGTTTCAGTCAAAAATCAAAAAATCGGGGATTGTTCGAAATGATACGAAACTTCACATATCATTTATATATTTTACAAGGGAAAGTTACGATGGAAGTATATGAAAAATATCATCGGAAAATTAGATTCTATGAAGCTTTTCGAAATGCAAGTTTCGGTCAAAAATGAAAGTATATTATACAATAGTTTCTGTCAAAAATCAAATTAAATCAGGGATTGTTCGAAATGATATGAAACTTCACATATCATGTATATATTTTAAGAGGGAAGCTTATGATGGAAGTCCATGCAAAAAATATCTAAAAATTAGATTCTATGAAACTTTTCGAAATGCAAGTTTCAGTCAAAAATCATAGTATATTATACACTAGCCTCGGTAAAAAAATCATAATTAATTGGGGACTATTTGAAATGATACGAGACTTTTCTGATCATTTATATATGTTAAGAGGGAAGGTTATGATGGAAGTCCATGCAAAAAATCATCTGAAAACTAGATTCTATGAAACTTTTCGAAATGCAAGTTTCGGTCAAAAATCATAGTATATTATACACTAGTTCCGGTCAAAAAAAACAAATTTAATTGGGGACTATTTGAAATTATACGAGACTTTTCAGATCATTTATATATGTTAAGAGGGAAGGTTAGGATGGAATTCCATGAAAAAAATTCATCTGGAAACTAGATTCTATGAAACTTTTCGAAATGCAAGTTTCGGTCAAAATATTATAACATATTATACACTAGTTTATACTAGTTTCGGTCAAAAATCAAATTAAATCGGGGATTGTTCGAAATGATACGAACTTCACATATCATTTATATATTTTACAAGGGAAGGTTATGATGGAAGTTCATGCAAACAATCTTCGGAAAATTAGATTCTATGAAACTTTTCGAAATGCAAGTTTCGGTTAAAAATCAAAGTATATTATACACTAGTTTCGGTCAAAAAAAACAAATTTAATTGGGGACTATTTGAAATGATACGAGACTTTTCAGATCATTTATATATGTTAAGAGGGACGGATAGGATGGAAGTCCATGAAAAAAATCATCTGAAAACTAGATTCTATGAAACTTTTCGAAATGCATGTTTTGGTCAAAAAATCATAACATATTATACACAAGTTTACACTAGTTTCTATCAAAAATCAAATTAAATCAGGGACTGTTCTAAATGACATGAAACTTCACATATCATTTATATATTTTACGAGGGAAGCTTATGGTGGAATTCATTGCAAAAAATATATATAAAATTTATATTCTATGAAACTTTTCGAAATGCAAGTTTCAGTCAAAAATCATAGTATATTATACACTAGCTTAGGTAAAAAAAATCAAATTTAATTGGGGACTATTTGAAATGATACGAGACTTTTCTGATCATTTATATACGTTAAGAGGGAAGGTTATGATTGAAGTCCATGCAAAAAAACATCTGAAAACTAGATTCTATGAAACTTTTCGAAATGCAAGTTTCGGTCAAAAATCATAGTATATTATACACTGGTTTCGGTCAAAAAAATCAAATTTAATTGGGGACTATTTGAAATTATACGAGACTTTTCAGATAATTTATATATGTTAAGGGGGAAAGTTAGGATGGAATTACATGAAAAAAAATTCATCTGGAAACTAGATTCTATGAAACTTTTCGAAATGCAAGTTTCGGTCAAAAAATTATAACATATTATACACAAGTTTACACTGGTTTCTATCAAAAATCAAATTAAATCAGGGACTGTTCGAAATGATACGAAACTTCACATATCATTTATATATTTTACAAGGGAAGGTTATGATGGAAGTCCATGCAAACAATCATCGGAAAATTAGATTCTATGAAACTTTTCGAAATGCAAGTTTCGGTCAAAAATCAAAGTATATTATACACTAGTTTCGGTCAAAAAAAAATTTAATTGGGGACTATTTGAAATGATACGCGACTTTTCAGATCATTTATATATGTTAAGAGGGAAGGATAGGATGGAAGTCCATGAAAAAAATCATCTGAAAACTAGATTCTATGAAACTTTTCGAAATGCAAGTTTTGGTCAAAAAATCATAACATATTATACACAAGTTTACACTAGTTTCTATCAAAAATCAAATTAAATCAGGGACTGTTTGAAATGACATGAAACTTCACATATCATTTATATATTTTACGAGGGAAGCTTATGAGGGAAGTCCATGCAAAAAATATACATAAAATTTAGATTCTATGAAACTTTTCGAAATGCAAGTTTCAGTCAAAAATCAAAGTATATTAAACACTAGTTTTTGTCAAAAAAATCAAATTTAATTGGGGACTATTTGAAATGATACGAGACTTTTCAGATCATTTATATATGTTAAAAGGGAAGGTTATGATGGAAGTCCATGCAAAAAATCATCTGAAAACTAGATTCTATGAAACTTTTCGAAATGCAAGTTTCGGTCAAAAATGATAGTATATTATACACTAGTTTCGGTCAAAAAAATCAAATTTAATTGGGGACTATTTTAAATGATACGAGACTTTTCAGATCATTTATATATGTTAAGAGGGAAGGTTAGGATGGAATTCCATGAAAAAAATTCATCTGAAAATTAGATTCTATGAAACTTTTCGAAATGCAAGTTTCGGTAAAAAATTCATAACATATTATACACTAGTTTATACTAGTTTCAGTCAAATATCAAATAAATCGGGGATTGTTCGAAATGATACGAAACTTCACATATCATTTATATATTTTACAAGGGAAGGTTACGATAGAAGTCTATGCAAAATATCATCGGAAAATTAGATTCTATGAAACTTTTCGAAATGCAAGTTTCGATCAAAAATCAAAGTATATTATACAACAGTTTCTGTCAAAAATCAAATTAAATCAGGGATTGTTCGAAATGATATGAAACTTCACATATCATGTATATATTTTAAGAGGGAAGCTTATGATGGAAGTCCATGCAAAAAATATCTAAAAATTAGATTCTATGAAACTTTTCGAAATGCAAGTTTCAGTCAAAAATCATAGTATATTATACACTAGTTTCTGTCAAAAAAATCAAATTTAATTGGGGACTATTTGAAATGATACGAGACTTTTCAGATCATTTATATATGTTAAGATGGAAGGTTATGATGGAAGTCCATGCAAAAAATCATCTGAAAACTAGATTCTATGAAACTTTTCGAAATGCAAGTTTCGGTCAAAAATCATAGTATATTATACACTAGTTTCGGTCAAATAAATCAAATTTAATTGGGGACTATTTTAAATGATACGAGACTCTTCAGATCATTTATATATGTTAAGAGGGAAGGTTAGGATGGAATTCCATGAAAAAAATTCATCTGAAGATTAGATTCTATGAAACTTTTCGAAATACAAGTTTCGGTAAAAAATTCATAACATATTATACACTAGTTTATACTAGTTTCAGTCAAAAATCAAAAAATCGGGGATTGTTCGAAATGATACGAAACTTCACATATCATTTATATATTTTACAAGGGAAAGTTACGATGGAAGTCTATGAAAAATATCATCGGAAAATTAGATTCTATGAAACTTTTCGAAATGCAAGTTTCGGTCAAAAATGAAAGTATATTATACAATAGTTTCTATCAAAAATCAAATTAAATCAGGGATTGTTCGAAATGATATGAAACTTCACATATCATGTATATATTTTAAGAGGGAAGCTTATGATGGAAGTCCATGCAAAAAATATCTAAAAATTAGATTCTATGAAACTTTTCGAAATGCAAGTTTCAGTCAAAAATCATAGTATATTATACACTAGCCTCGGTAAAAAAATCATAATTAATTGGGGACTATTTGAAATGATACGAGACTTTTCTGATCATTTATATATGTTAAGAGGGAAGGTTATGATGGAAGTCCATGCAAAAAATCATCTGAAAACTAGATTCTATGAAACATTTCGAAATGCAAGTTTCGGTCAAAAATCATAGTATATTATACACTAGTTCCGGTCAAAAAAAACAAATTTAATTGGGGACTATTTGAAATTATACGAGACTTTTCAGATCATTTATATATGTTAAGAGGGAAGGTTTGGATGGAATTCCATGAAAAAAATTCATCTGGAAACTAGATTCTATGAAACTTTTCGAAATGCAAGTTTCGGTCAAAATATTATAACATATTATACACTAGTTTATACTAGTTTCGGTCAAAAATCAAATTAAATCGGGGATTGTTCGAAATGATACGAACTTCACATATCATTTATATATTTTACAAGGGAAGATTATGATGGAAGTTCATGCAAACAATCTTCGGAAAATTAGATTCTATGAAACTTTTCGAAATGCAAGTTTCGGTTAAAAATCAAAGTATATTATACACTAGTTTCGGTCAAAAAAAACAAATTTAATTGGGGACTATTTGAAATGATACGAGACTTTTCAGATCATTTATATATGTTAAGAGGGACGGATAGGATGGAAGTCCATGAAAAAAATCATCTGAAAACTAGATTCTATGAAACTTTTCGAAATGCAAGTTTTGGTCAAAAAATCATAACATATTATACACAAGTTTACACTAGTTTCTATCAAAAATCAAATTAAATCAGGGACTGTTTGAAATGACATGAAACTTCACATTTCATTTATATATTTTACGAGGGAAGCTTATGAGGGAAGTCCATGCAAAAAATATACATAAAATTTAGATTCTATGAAACTTTTCGAAATGCAAGTTTCAGTCAAAAATCAAAGTATATTAAACACTAGTTTTTGTCAAAAAAATCAAATTTAATTGGGGACTATTTGAAATGATACGAGACTTTTCAGATCATTTATATATGTTAAAAGGGAAGGTTATGATGGAAGTCCATGCAAAAAATCATCTGAAAACTAGATTCTATGAAACTTTTCGAAATGCAAGTTTCGGTCAAAAATGATAGTATATTATACACTAGTTTCGGTCAAAAAAATCAAATTTAATTGGGGACTATTTTAAATGATACAAGACTTTTCAGATCATTTATATATGTTAAGAGGGAAGGTTAGGATGGAATTCCATGAAAAAAATTCATCTGAAAATTAGATTCTATGAAACTTTTCGAAATGCAAGTTTCGGTAAAAAATTCATAACATATTATACACTAGTTTATACTAGTTTCAGTCAAATATCAAATAAATCGGGGATTGTTCGAAATGATACGAAACTTCACATATCATTTATATATTTTACAAGGGAAGGTTACGATAGAAGTCTATGCAAAATATCATCGGAAAATTAGATTCTATGAAACTTTTCGAAATGCAAGTTTCGATCAAAAATCAAAGTATATTATACAACAGTTTCTGTCAAAAATCAAATTAAATCAGGGATTGTTCGAAATGATATGAAACTTCACATATCATGTATATATTTTAAGAGGGAAGCTTATGATGGAAGTCCATGCAAAAAATATCTAAAAATTAGATTCTATGAAACTTTTCGAAATGCAAGTTTCAGTCAAAAATCATAGTATATTATACACTAGCCTCGGTAAAAAAATCATAATTAATTGGGGACTATTTGAAATGATACGAGACTTTTCTGATCATTTATATATGTTAAGAGGGAAGGTTATGATGGAAGTCCATGCAAAAAATCATCTGAAAACTAGATTCTATGAAACTTTTCGAAATGCAAGTTTCGGTCAAAAATCATAGTATATTATACACTAGTTCCGGTCAAAAAAATCAAATTTAATTGGGGACTATTTGAAATTATACGAGACTTTTCAGATCATATATATATGTTAAGAGGGAAGGTTAGGATGGAATTCCATGAAAAAAATTCATCTGAAGACTAGATACTATGAATCTTTTCGAAATGCAAGTTTCGGTCAAAATAATATAACATATTATACACTAGTGTAAACTGGTTTCGGTCAAAAATCAAATTAAATCGGGGATTGTTCGAAATGATACGAACTTCACATATCATTTATATATTTTACAAGGGAAGGTTATGATGGAAGTCCATGCAAACAATCTTCGGAAAATTAGATTCTATGAAACTTTTCGAAATGCAAGTTTCGATTAAAAATCAAAGTATATTATACACTAGTTTCGGTCAAAAAACCAAATTTAATTGGGGACTATTTGAAATGATACGAGACTTTTCAGATAATTTATATATGTTAAGAGGGAAGGATAGGATGGAAGTCCATGAAAAAATCATTTGAAAACTAGATTCTATGAAACTTTTCGAAATGCATGTTTTGGTCAAAAAATCATAAAATATTATACACAAGTTTACACTAGTTTCTATCAAAAATCAAATTAAATCAGGGACTGTTTGAAATGACATGAAACTTCACATATCATTTATATATTTTACGGGGGAAGCTTATGATCGAAGTCCATGCAAAAAATATATATAAAATTTAGATTCTATGAAACTTTTCGAAATGCAAGTTTCAGTAAAAAATCATAGTATATTATACACTAGTTTATGTCAAAAAAATCAAATTTAATTGGGGACTAATTGAAATTATACGAAACTTTTCAGATCATTTATATATGTTAAGAGGGAAGGTTATGATGGAAGTCCATGCAAAAAATCATCTGAAAACTAGATTCTATGAAACTTTTCGAAATGCATGTTTCGGTCAAAAATCATAGTATATTATACACTAGTTTCGGTCAAAAAGTCAAATTTAATTGGGGACTATTTAAAATGATACGAGACTTTTCAGATCATTTATATATGTTAAGAGGGAAGGTTAGGATGGAATTCCATGAAAAAAATTCATCTGAAAATTAGATTCTATGAAACTTTTCGAAATGCAAGTTTCGGTCAAAAAATCATAACATATTATACACTAGTTTATACTAGTTTCAGTCAAAAATCAAATAAATCGGGGATTGTTCGAAATGATACGAAACTTCACATATCATTTATATATTTTACAAGGGAAGGTTACGATGGAAGTCTATGCAAAATATCATCGGAAAATTAGATTCTATGAAAATTTTCGAAATGCAAGTTTCAGTCAAAAATCAAAGTATATTATACACTAGTTTCTATCAAAAATCAAATTAAATCAGGGATTGTTCGAAATGATATGAAACTTCACATATCATGTATATATTTTAAGAGGGAAGCTTAAGATGGAAGTCCATGCAAAAAATATCTAAAAATTAGATTCTATGAAACTTTTCGAAATGCAAGTTTCAGTCAAAAATCAAAGTATATTATACACTAGTTTCGGTAAAAAAAACAAATTTAATTGGGGACTATTTGAAATGATACGAGACTTTTCTGATCATTTATATATGTTAAGAGGGAAGGTTATGATGGAATTCCATGCAAAAAATCATCTGAAAACTAGATTCTATGAAACATTTCGAAATGCAAATGTCAGTCAAAAATCATAGTATATTATACACTAGTTCCGGTCAAAAAATCAAATTTAATTGGGGACTATTTGAAATTATACGAGACTTTTCAGATCATTTATATATGTTAAGAGGGAAGGTTAGGATGGAATTCCATGAAAAAAATTCATCTGGAAACTAGATTCTATGAAACTTTTCGAAATGCAAGTTTCGGTCAAAAAATTATAACATATTATACACTAGTTTATACTAGTTTCGGTCAAAAATCAAATTAAATCGGGGATTGATCGAAATGATACGAAACTTCACATATCATTTATATATTTTACAAGGGAAGGTTATGATGGAAGTCCATGCAAACAATCATCGGAAAATTAGATTCTATGAAACTTTTCGAAATGCAATTTTCGGTCAAAAATCAAAGTATATTATACACTAGTTTCGGTCAAAAAAAACAAATTTAATTGCAGACTATTTGAAATGATACGAGACTTTTCAGATCATTTATATATGTTAAGAGGGAAGGTTAGGATGGAAGTCCATAAAAAAATCATCTGAAAACTAGATTCTATGAAACTTTTCGAAATGCAAGTTTTGGTCAAAAAATCATAACATATTATACACTAGTTTACACTAGTTTCAGTCAAAAATCAAATTAAATCAGGGACTGTTTGAAATGACATGAAACTTCACATATCATTTATATATTTTACGGGGGAAGCTTATGATCGAAGTCCATGCAAAAAATATATATAAAATTTAGATTCTATGAAACTTTTCGAAATGCAAGTTTCAGTCAAAAATCATAGTATATTATACACTAGTTTATGTCAAAAAAATCAAATTTAATTGGGGACTAATTGAAATTATACGAAACTTTTCAGATCATTTATATATGTTAAGAGGGAAGGTTATGATGGAAGTCCATGCAAAAAATCATCTGAAAACTAGATTCTATGAAACTTTTCGAAATGCATGTTTCGGTCAAAAATCATAGTATATTATACACTAGTTTCGGTCAAAAAGTCAAATTTAATTGGGGACTATTTAAAATGATACGAGACTTTTCAGATCATTTATATATGTTAAGAGGGAAGGTTAGGATGGAATTCCATGAAAAAAATTCATCTGAAAATTAGATTCTATGAAACTTTTCGAAATGCAAGTTTCGGTCAAAAAATCATAACATATTATACACTAGTTTATACTAGTTTCAGTCAAAAATCAAATAAATCGGGGATTGTTCGAAATGATACGAAACTTAACATATCATTTATATATTTTACAAGGGAAGGTTACGATGGAAGTCTATGCAAAATATCATCGGAAAATTAGATTCTATGAAAATTTTCGACATGCAAGTTTCGGTCAAAAATCAAAGTATATTATACACTAGTTTCTATCAAAAATCAAATTAAATCAGGGATTGTTCGAAATGATATGAAACTTCACATATCATGTATATATTTTAAGAGGGAAGCTTAAGATGGAAGTCCATGCAAAAAATATCTAAAAATTAGATTCTATGAAACTTTTCGAAATGCAAGTTTCAGTCAAAAATCAAAGTATATTATACACTAGTTTCGGTAAAAAAAACAAATTTAATTGGGGACTATTTGAAATGATACGAGACTTTTCTGATCATTTATATATGTTAAGAGGGAAGGTTATGATGGAATTCCATGCAAAAAATCATCTGAAAACTAGATTCTATGAAACATTTCGAAATGCAAGTGTCAGTCAAAAATCATAGTATATTATACACTAGTTCCGGTCAAAAAAATCAAATTTAATTGGGGACTATTTGAAATTATACGAGACTTTTCAGATCATTTATATATGTTAAGAGGGAAGGTTAGGATGGAATTCCATGAAAAAAATTCATCTGGAAACTAGATTCTATGAAACTTTTCGAAATGCAAGTTTCGGTCAAAAAATTATAACATATTATACACTAGTTTATACTAGTTTCGGTCAAAAATCAAATTAAATCGGGGATTGATCGAAATGATACGAAACTTCACATATCATTTATATATTTTACAAGGGAAGGTTATGATGGAAGTCCATGCAAACAATCATCGGAAAATTAGATTCTATGAAACTTTTCGAAATGCAATTTTCGGTCAAAAATCAAAGTATATTATACACTAGTTTCGGTCAAAAAAACAAATTTAATTGCAGACTATTTGAAATGATACGAGACTTTTCAGATCATTTATATATGTTAAGAGGGAAGGTTAGGATGGAAGTCCATAAAAAAATCATCTGAAAACTAGATTCTATGAAACTTTTCGAAATGCAAGTTTTGGTCAAAAAATCATAACATATTATACACTAGTTTACACTAGTTTCAGTCAAAAATCAAATTAAATCAGGGACTGTTTGAAATGACATGAAACTTCACATATCATTTATATATTTTACGGGGGAAGCTTATGATCGAAGTCCATGCAAAAAATATATATAAAATTTAGATTCTATGAAACTTTTCGAAATGCAAGTTTCAGTCAAAAATCATAGTATATTATACACTAGTTTATGTCAAAAAAATCAAATTTAATTGGGGACTAATTGAAATTATACGAAACTTTTCAGATCATTTATATATGTTAAGAGGGAAGGTTATGATGGAAGTCCATGCAAAAAATCATCTGAAAACTAGATTCTATGAAACTTTTCGAAATGCATGTTTCGGTCAAAAATCATAGTATATTATACACTAGTTTCGGTCAAAAAGTCAAATTTAATTGGGGACTATTTAAAATGATACGAGACTTTTCAGATCATTTATATATGTTAAGAGGGAAGGTTAGGATGGAATTCCATGAAAAAAATTCATCTGAAAATTAGATTCTATGAAACTTTTCGAAATGCAAGTTTCGGTCAAAAAATCATAACATATTATACACTAGTTTATACTAGTTTCAGTCAAAAATCAAATAAATCGGGGATTGTTCGAAATGATACGAAACTTAACATATCATTTATATATTTTACAAGGGAAGGTTACGATGGAAGTCTATGCAAAATATCATCGGAAAATTAGATTCTATGAAAATTTTCGACATGCAAGTTTCGGTCAAAAATCAAAGTATATTATACACTAGTTTCTATCAAAAATCAAATTAAATCAGGGATTGTTCGAAATGATATGAAACTTCACATATCATGTATATATTTTAAGAGGGAAGCTTAAGATGGAAGTCCATGCAAAAAATATCTAAAAATTAGATTCTATGAAACTTTTCGAAATGCAAGTTTCAGTCAAAAATCAAAGTATATTATACACTAGTTTCGGTAAAAAAAAACAAATTTAATTGGGGACTATTTGAAATGATACGAGACTTTTCTGATCATTTATATATGTTAAGAGGGAAGGTTATGATGGAATTCCATGCAAAAAATCATCTGAAAACTAGATTCTATGAAACATTTCGAAATGCAAGTGTCAGTCAAAAATCATAGTATATTATACACTAGTTCCGGTCAAAAAAATCAAATTTAATGGGGGACTATTTGAAATTATACGAGACTTTTCAGATCATTTATATATGTTAAGAGGGAAGGTTAGGATGGAATTCCATGAAAAAAATTCATCTGGAAACTAGATTCTATGAAACTTTTCGAAATGCAAGTTTCGGTCAAAAAATTATAACATATTATACACTAGTTTACACTAGTTTCAGTCAAAAATCAAATTAAATCGGGGATTGTTCGAAATGATACGAAACTTCACATATCATTTATATATTTTACAAGGGAAGGTTATGATGGAAGTCCATGCAAACAATCATCGGAAAATTAGATTCTATGAAACTTTTCGAAATGCAATTTTCGGTCAAAAATCAAAGTATATTATACACTAGTTTCGGTCAAAAAAAACAAATTTAATTGCAGACTATTTGAAATGATACGAGACTTTTCAGATCATTTATATATGTTAAGAGGGAAGGTTAGGATGGAAGTCCATAAAAAAATCATCTGAAAACTAGATTCTATGAAACTTTTCGAAATGCAAGTTTTGGTCAAAAAATCATAACATATTATACACTAGTTTACACTAGTTTTAGTCAAAAATCAAATTAAATCAGGGACTGTTCAAAATGATATGAAACTTCACATATCATTTATATATTTTACGAAGGAAGCTTATGAGGGAAGTCCATGCAAAAAATATATATAAAATTTAGATTCTATGAAACTTTTCGAAATGCAAGTTTCAGTCAAAAATCATAGTATATTATACACTAGTTTCTGTCAAAAAAATCAAATTTAATTGGGGACTATTTGAAATGATACGAGACTTTTCAGATCATTTATATATGTTAAGAGGGAAGGTTATGATGGAAGTCCATGCAAAAAATCATCTGAAAACTAGATTCTATGAAACTTTTCGAAATGCAAGTTTCGGTCAAAAATCATAGTATATTATACACTAGTTTCGGTCAAAAAAATCAAATTGAATTGGGGACTATTTTAAATGATACGAGACTTTTCAGATCATTTATATATGTTAAGAGGGAAGGTTAGGATGGAATTCCATGAAAAAAATTCATCTGAAGATTAGATTCTATGAAACTTTTCGAAATGCAAGTTTCGGTAAAAAATTCATAACATATTATACACTAGTTTATACTAGTTTCAGTCAAAAATCAAATAAATCGGGGATTGTTCGAAATGATACGAAACTTCACATATCATTTATATATTTTACAAGGGAAAGTTACAATGGAAGTCTATGAAAAATATCATCGGAAAATTAGATTCTATGAAACTTTTCGAAATGCAAGTTTCGGTCAAAAATCAAAGTATATTATACACTAGTTTCTGTCAAAAATCAAATTAAATCAGGGATTGTTCGAAATGATATGAAACTTCACATATCATGTATATATTTTTAGTGGGAAGCTTATGATTGAAGTCCATGCAAAAAATATCTAAAAATTAGATTCTATGAAACTTTTCGAAATGCAAGTTTCAGTCAAAAATCATAGTATATTATACACTAGTTTCGGTAAAAAAAAATCAAATTTAATTGGGGACTATTTGAAATGATACGAGACTTTTCTGATCATTTATATATGTTAAGAGGGAAGGTTATGATGGAAGTCCATGCAAAAAATCATCTGAAAACTAGATTCTATGAAACATTTCAAAATGCAAGTTTCGGTCAAAAATCATAGTATATTATACACTAGTTCCGGTCAAAAAAAATCAAATTTAATTGGGGACTATTTGAAATTATACGAGATTTTTCAGATCATTTATATATGTTAAGAGGGATGGTTAGGATGGAATTCCATGAAAAAAATTCATCTGGAAACTAGATTCTATGAAACTTTTCGAAATGCAAGTTTCGGTCGAAAAATTATAACATATTATACACTAGTTTATACTAGTTTCGGTAAAAAATCAAATTAAATCGGGGATTGTTCGAAATGATACGAAACTTCACATATCATTTATATATTTTACAAGGGAAGGTTATGATGGAAGTCCATGCAAACAATCATCGGAAAATTAGATTCTATGAAACTTTTCGAAATGCAAGTTTCGGTCAAAAATCAAAGTATATTATACACTAGTTTCGGTAAAAAAAAAAACAAATTTACTTGCGGGCTATTTGAAATGATACGAGACTTTTCAGATCATTTATATATGTTAAGAGGGAAGGTTAGGATGGAAGTCCATAAAAAAATGATCTGAAAACTAGATTCTATGAAACTTTTCGAAATGCAAGTTTTGGTCAAAAAATCATAACATATTATACACAAGTTTACACTAGTTTCTATCAAAAATCAAATTAAATCAGGGATTGTTCGAAATGACATGAACCTTCACATATCATTTATATATTTTACGAAGGAAGTTGATGACGGAAGTCCATGCAAAAAATATATATAAAATTTAGATTCTATGAAACTTTTCGAAATGCAAGTTTCAGTCAAAAATCATAGTATATTATACACTAGTTTCTGTCAAAAAAATCAAATTTAATTGGGGACTATTTGAAATGATACGAGACTCTTCAGATCATTTATATATGTTAAGAGGGAAGGTTATGATGGAAGTCCATGCAAAAAATCATCTGAAAACTAGATTTTATGAAACTTTTCGAAATGCAAGTTTCGGTCAAAAATCATAGTATATTATACACTAGTTTCGGTCAAAAAAATCAAATTTAATTGGGGACTATTTTAAATGATACGAGACTTTTCAGATCATTTATATATGTTAAGAGGGAAGGTTAGGATGGAATCCATGAAAAAAATTCATCTAAAGATTAGATTCTATGAAACTTTTCGAAATGCAAGTTTCGGTAAAAAAATTCATAACATATTATACATTAGTTTATACTAGTTTCAGTCAAAAATCAAATAAATCGGGGATTGATCGAAATGATACGAAACTTCACATATCATTTATATATTTTACAAGGGAAAGTTACGATGGAAGTCTATGAAAAATATCATCGGAAAATTAGATTCTATGAAACTTTTCGAAATGCAAGTTTCGGTCAAAAATCAAAATATATTATACACTAGTTTCTGTCAAAAACCAAATTAAATCAGGGATTGTTCGAAATGATATGAAACTTCACATATCATGTATATATTTTAAGAGGGAAGCTTATGATGGAAGTCCATGCGAAAAATATCTAAAAATTAGATTCTATGAAACTTTTCGAAATGCAAGTTTCGGTCAAAAATCAAAATATATTATACACTAGGTTCTGTCAAAAACCAAATTTAATCAGGGATTGTTCGAAATGATATGAAACTTCACATATCATGTATATATTTTAAGAGGGAAGCTTATGATGGAAGTCCATGCGAAAAATATCTAAAAATTAGATTCTATGAAACTTTTCAAAATGCAAGTTTCAGTCAAAAATCATAGTATATTATACACTAGTTTCGGTAAAAAAAAATCAAATTTAATTGGGGTCTATTTGAAATGATACGAGACTTTTCTGATCATTTATATATGTTAAGAGGGAAGGTTATGATGGAAGTCCATGCAAAAAATCATCTGAAAACTAGATTCTATGAAACATTTCGAAATGCAAGTTTCGGTCAAAAATCATAGTATATTATACACTAGTTCCGGTCAAAAAAATCAAATTTAATTGGGGACTATTTGAAATTATACGAGATTTTTCAGATCATTTATATATGTTAAGAGGGATGGTTAGGATGGAATTCCATGAAAAAAATTCATCTGGAAACTAGATTCTATGAAACTTTTCGAAATGCAAGTTTCGGTCGAAAAATTATAACATATTATACACTAGTTTATACTAGTTTCGGTAAAAAATCAAATTAAATCGGGGATTGTTCGAAATGATACGAAACTTCACATATCATTTATATATTTTACAAGGGAAGGTTATGATGGAAGTCCATGCAAACAATCATCGGAAAATTAGATTCTATGAAACTTTTCGAAATGCAAGTTTCGGTCAAAAATCAAAGTATATTATACACTAGTTTCGGTAAAAAAAAACAAATTTACTTGCGGGCTATTTGAAATGATACGAGACTTTTCAGATCATTTATATATGTTAAGAGGGAAGGTTAGGATGGAAGTCCATAAAAAAATGATCTGAAAACTAGATTCTATGAAACTTTTCGAAATGCAAGTTTTGGTCAAAAAATCATAACATATTATACACAAGTTTACACTAGTTTCTATCAAAAATCAAATTAAATCAGGGTCTGTTCGAAATGACATGAAACTTCACATATCATTTATATATTTTACGAAGGAAGCTGATGACGGAAGTCCATGCAAAAAATATATATAAAATTTAGATTCTATGAAACTTTTCGAAATGCAAGTTTCAGTCAAAAATCATAGTATATTATACACTAGTTTCTGTCAAAAAAATCAAATTTAATTGGGGACTATTTGAAATGATACGAGACTCTTCAGATCATTTATATATGTTAAGAGGGAAGGTTATGATGGAAGTCCATGCAAAAAATCATCTGAAAACTAGATTCTATGAAACTTTTCGAAATGCAAGTTTCGGTCAAAAATCATAGTATATTATACACTAGTTTCGGTCAAAAAAATCAAATTTAATTGGGGACTATTTTAAATGATACGAGACTTTTCAGATCATTTATATATGTTAAGAGGGAAGGTTAGGATGGAATCCATGAAAAAAATTCATCTAAAGATTAGATTCTATGAAAATTTTCGAAATGCAAGTTTCGGTAAAAAAATTCATAACATATTATACACTAGTTTATACTAGTATCAGTCAAAAATCAAATAAATCGGGGATTGTTCGAAATGATACGAAACTTCACATATCATTTATATATTTTACAAGGGAAAGTTACGATGGAAGTCTATGAAAAATATCATCGGAAAATTTGATTCTATGAAACTTTTCGAAATGCAAGTTTCGGTCAAAAATCAAAATATATTATACACTAGTTTCTGTCAAAAACCAAATTAAATCAGGGATTGTTCGAAATGATATGAAACTTCACATATCATGTATATATTTTAAGAGGGAAGCTTATGATGGAAGTCCATGCGAAAAATATCTAAAAATTAGATTCTATGAAACTTTTCGAAATGCAAGTTTCAGTCAAAAATCATAGTATATTATACACTAGTTTCGGTAAAAAAAAATCAAATTTAATTGGGGTCTATTTGAAATAATACGAGACTTTTCTGATCATTTATATATGTTAAGAGGGAAGGTTATGATGGAAGTCCATAAAAAAATCATCTGAAAACTAGATTCTATGAAACATTTCGAAATGCAAGTTTCGGTCAAAATATCATAACATATTATACACAAGTTTACACTAGTTTCTATCAAAAATTAAATTAAATCAGGGACTATTCGAAATGACATGAAACTTCACATATCATTTATATATTTTACGAGGGAAGCTTATGATGGAAGTCCATGCAAAAAATATATATAAAATTTAGATTCTATGAAACTTTTCGAAATGCAAGTTTCAGTCAAAAATCATAGTATATTATACACTAGTTTCTGTCAAAAAAATCAAATTTAATTGGGGACTATTTGAAATTATACGAGACTTTTCAGATCATTTATATATGTTAAGAGGGAAGGTTGGGATGGAAGTCCATGCAAAAAATCATCTGAAAACTAGATTCTATGAAACTTTTCGAAATGCAAGTTTCGGTCAAAAATCATAGTATATTATACACTAGTTTCGGTCAAAAAACTCAAATTTAATTGGGGACTACTTGAAATTATACGAGAATTTTCAGATCATTTATATATGTTAAGAGGGAAGGTTAGGATGGAATTCCATGAAAAAAATTCATCAGGAAACTAGATTCTATGAAACTTTTCGAAATGCAACTTTCGGTCAAAAAATTATAACATATTATACACTAGTTTATACTAGTTTCGGTCAAAAATCAAATTAAATCGGGGATTGTTCGAAATGATACGAAACTTCACATATCATTTATATATTTTACAAGGGAAGGTTACTATGGAAGTCCATGCAAACAATCGTCGGAAAATTAGATTCTATGAAACTTTTCGAAATGCAAGTTTCGGTCAAAAATCAAAGTATATTATACACTAGTTTCGGTCAAAAAAAAACAAATTTAATTGGGGACTATTTGAAATGATACGAGACTTTTCAGATCATTTATATAAGTTAAGAGGGAAGGTTAGGATGGAAGTCCATAAAAAAATCATCTGAAAACTAGATTCTATGAAACTTTTCGAAATGCATGTTTTGGTCAAAAAATCATAACATATTATACACAAGTTTACACTAGTTTCTGTCAAAAAATCAAATTAAATCAGGGATTGTTCGAAATGATATGAAACTTCACATATCATTTATATATTTTAAGAGGGAAGCTTATGATGGAAGTCCATGCAAAAAATATCTAAAAATTATATTCTATGAAACTTTTCGAAATGCAAGTTTCAGTCAAAAATCATAGTATATTATACGCTAGTTTCGGTAAAAAAAAATCAAATTTAATTGGGGACTATTTGAAATGATACGAGACTTTTCTGATCATTTATATATGTTAAGAGGGAAGGTTATGATGGAAGTCCATGCAAAAAATCATCCGAAAACTAGATTTTATGAAACTTTTCGAAATGCATGTTTCGGTCAAATATCATAGTATATTATACACTAGTTTCAGTCAAAAAAATCAAATTTAATTGGGGACTACTTGAAATTATACGAGACTTTTTAGATTATTTATATATGTTAAGAGGGAAGGTTAGGATGGAATTCCATGAAAAAAATTCGTCTGGAAACTAGATTCTATGAATCATTTCGAAATGCAAGTTTCGGTCAAAATAATTATAACATATAATACACTAGTTTAAACTAGTTTCGGTCAAAAATCAAATTAAATCGGGGATTGTTCGAAATGATACGAAACTTCACATATCATTTATATATTTTACAAGGGAAGGTTATGATGGAAGTCCATGCAAAATATCATCGGAAAATTAGATTCTATGAAACTTTTCGAAATGCAAGTTTCGGTCAAAAATTAAAGTATATTATACACTAGTTTCGGTCCAAAAAAAACAAATTTAATTGGGGACTATTTGAAATGATACGAGACTTTTCAGATCATTTATATATGTTAAGAGGGAAGGTTAGGATGGAAGTCCATGAAAAAAATCATCTGAAAACTAGATTCTATGAAACTTTTCGAAATGCAAGTTTTGGTCAAAAAATCATAACATATTATACACAAGATTACACTAGTTTCTGTCAAAAAATCAAATTAAATCAGGGACTGTTCGAAATGATATGAAACTTCACATATAATTTATATATTTTAAGAGGGAAGCTTATGATGGAAGTCCATGCAAAAAATATATATAAAATTTAGATTCTAAGAAACTTTTTGAAATGCATGTTTCAGTCAAAAATCATAGTATATTATACACTAGTTTCTGTCAAAAAAATCAAATTTAATTGGGGACTATTTGAAATGATACACGACTTTTCAGATCATTTATATATGTTAAGAGGGAAGTTTATGATGGAAGTCCATGCAAAAAATCATCTGAAAACTAGATTCTATGAAACTTTTCGAAATGCAAGTTTCGGTCAAAAAATCATAACATATTATACACTAGTTTATACTAGTTTCAGTCAAAATTCAAATAAATCGGGGATTGTTCAAAATGATACGAAACTTCACATATCATTTATATATTTTACAAGGGAAGGTTACGATGGAAGTCTATGCAAAATATCATCGGAAAATTAGATTCTATGAAACTTTTCGAAATGCAAGTTTCAGTCAAAAATCAAAGTATATTATACACTAGTTTCTGTCAGAAATCAAATTAAATCAGGGATTGTTCGAAATGATATGAAACTTAACATATCATTTATATATGATAAGAGGGAAGGTTAGGATGGAAGTCCATGCAAAACATATCTAAAAATTAGATTCTATGAAACTTTTCAAAATGCAAGTTTCAGTCAAAAATCATAGTATATTATACACTAGTTTCGGTAAAAAAAATCAAATTTAATTGGGGACTATTTTAAATGATACGAGACTTTTCTGATCATTTATATATGTTAAGAGGGAAGGTTATGATGGAAGTCCATGGAAAAAATCATCTGAAAACTAGATTCTATGAAACATTTCGAAATGCAAGTTTCGGTCAAAAATCATAGTATATATACACTAGTTTCGGTCAACAAATTCAAATTTAATTGGGGACTATTTGAAATTATACGAGACTTTTTAGATCATTTATATATGTTAAGAGGGAAGGTTAGGATGGAATTACATGAAAAAAATTCATCTGGAAACTAGATTCTATGAATCATTTCGAAATGCAAGTTTCGGTCAAAAAATTATAACATATTATACACTAGTTTATACTTGTTTCGGTCAAAAATCAAATTAAATCGGGGATTGTTCGAAATGATATGAAACTTCACATATCATTTATATATTTTACAAGGGAAGGTTATGATGGAAGTCCATGCAAAAAATCATCGGAAAATTAGATTCTATGAAACTTTTCGAAATGCAAGTTTCGGTCAAAAATCAAAGTATATTATACACTAGTTTCGGTTAAAAAAATCAAATTTAATTGGGAACTACTTTAAATGATACGAGACTTTTCAGATCATATATATATGTTAAGAGGGAAGGTTAGGATGGAATTCCATGAAAAAAATTCATCTGAAATTTAGATTCTATGAAACTTTTCGAAATGCAAATTTTGGTCAAAAAATCATAACATATTATACACTAGTTTATACTAGTTTCAGTCTAAAATCAAATAAATCGGGGATTGTTCGAAATGATACGAAACTTCACATATCATTTATATATTTTACAAGGGAAGGTTATGATGGAAGTCCATGCAAAAAATCATCGGAAAATTAGATTTTATGAAACTTTTCGAAATGCAAGTTTCGGTCAAAAATCAAAGTATATTATACACTAGTTTCGGTTAAAAAAATCAAATTTAATTGGGAACTATTTTAAATGATACAATACTTTTCAGATCATATATATATGTTAAGAGGGAAGGTTAGGATGGAATTCCATGAAAAAAATTCATCTGAAAATTAGATTCTATGAAACTTTTCGAAATGCAAATTTCGGTCAAAAAATCATAACATATTATACACTAGTTTATACTAGTTTCAGTCTAAAATCAAATAAATCGGGGATTGTTCAAAATGATACGAAACTTCACATATCATTTATATATTTTACAAGGGAAGGGTACGATGGAAGTCTATGCAAAATATCATCGGAATATTAGATTCTATGAAACTTTTCAAAATGCAAGTTTCAGTCAAAAATCAAAGTATATTATACACTAGTTTCTGTCACAAATCAAATTAAATTAGGGATTGTTCGAAATGATATGAAACTTAACATATCATTTATATATTTTAAGAGGGAAGCTTATGATGGAAGTCCATGTAAAAAATATCTAAAAATTAGATTCTATGAAACTTTTTGAAATGCAAGTTTCAGTCAAAAATCATAGTATATTATACACTAGTTTCTGTAAAAAAAAATCAAATTTAATCGGGGATTGTTCGAAATGATACGAAACTTCACATGTCATTTATATATTTTACAAGGGAAGGTTATGATGGAAGTCCATGCAAAAAATCATCGGAAAATTAGATTCTATGAAACTTTTCGAAATGCAAGTTTCGGTCAAAAATCAAAGTATATTATACACTTGTTTCGGTCAAAAAAAAAAACAAATTTAATTGGGGACTATTTGAAATGATACGAGACTTTTCAGATCATTTATATATGTTAAGAGGGAAGGTTAGGATGGAAGTCCATGAAAAAAATCATCTGAAAACGAGATTCTATGAAACTTTTCGAAATGCAAGTTTTGGTCAAAAAAGCATAACATATTATACACAAGTTTACACTAGTTTCTATCAAAAATCAAATTAAATCAGGGACTCTTCGAAATGACATGAAACTTCACATATCATTTATATATTTTACGAGGGAAGCTTATGATGGAAGTCCATGCAAAAAATATCTAAAAATTATATTCTATGAAACTTTTCGAAATGCAAGTTTCAGTCAAAAATCATAGTATATTATACGCTAGTTTCGGTAAAAAAAAATCAAATTTAATTGGGGACTATTTGAAATGATACGAGACTTTTCTGATCATTTATATATGTTAAGAGGGAAGGTTATGATGGAAGTCCATGCAAAAAATCATCCGAAAACTAGATTTTATGAAACTTTTCGAAATGCATGTTTCGGTCAAATATCATAGTATATTATACACTAGTTTCAGTCAAAAAAATCAAATTTAATTGGGGACTACTTGAAATTATACGAGACTTTTTAGATTATTTATATATGTTAAGAGGGAAGGTTAGGATGGAATTCCATGAAAAAAATTCGTCTGGAAACTAGATTCTATGAATCATTTCGAAATGCAAGTTTCGGTCAAAATAATTATAACATATAATACACTAGTTTAAACTAGTTTCGGTCAAAAATCAAATTAAATCGGGGATTGTTCGAAATGATACGAAACTTCACATATCATTTATATATTTTACAAGGGAAGGTTATGATGGAAGTCCATGCAAAATATCATCGGAAAATTAGATTCTATGAAACTTTTCGAAATGCAAGTTTCGGTCAAAAATCAAAGTATATTATACACTAGTTTCGGTCCAAAAAAAACAAATTTAATTGGGGACTATTTGAAATGATACGAGACTTTTCAGATCATTTATATATGTTAAGAGGGAAGGTTAGGATGGAAGTCCATGAAAAAAATCATCTGAAAACTAGATTCTATGAAACTTTTCGAAATGCAAGTTTTGGTCAAAAAATCATAACATATTATACACAAGTTTACACTAGTTTCTGTCAAAAAATCAAATTAAATCAGGGACTGTTCGAAATGATATGAAACTTCACATATAATTTATATATTTTAAGAGGGAAGCTTATGATGGAAGTCCATGCAAAAAATATATATAAAATTTAGATTCTAAGAAACTTTTTGAAATGCATGTTTCAGTCAAAAATCATAGTATATTATACACTAGTTTCTGTCAAAAAAATCAAATTTAATTGGGGACTATTTGAAATGATACACGACTTTTCAGATCATTTATATATGTTAAGAGGGAAGTTTATGATGGAAGTCCATGCAAAAAATCATCTGAAAACTAGATTCTATGAAACTTTTCGAAATGCAAGTTTCGGTCAAAAAATCATAACATATTATACACTAGTTTATACTAGTTTCAGTCAAAATTCAAATAAATCGGGGATTGTTCAAAATGATACGAAACTTCACATATCATTTATATATTTTACAAGGGAAGGTTACGATGGAAGTCTATGCAAAATATCATCGGAAAATTAGATTCTATGAAACTTTTCGAAATGCAAGTTTCAGTCAAAAATCAAAGTATATTATACACTAGTTTCTGTCAGAAATCAAATTAAATCAGGGATTGTTCGAAATGATATGAAACTTAACATATCATTTATATATGATAAGAGGGAAGGTTAGGATGGAAGTCCATGCAAAACATATCTAAAAATTAGATTCTATGAAACTTTTCAAAATGCAAGTTTCAGTCAAAAATCATAGTATATTATACACTAGTTTCGGTAAAAAAAATCAAATTTAATTGGGGACTATTTTAAATGATACGAGACTTTTCTGATCATTTATATATGTTAAGAGGGAAGGTTATGATGGAAGTCCATGGAAAAAATCATCTGAAAACTAGATTCTATGAAACATTTCGAAATGCAAGTTTCGGTCAAAAATCATAGTATATATACACTAGTTTCGGTCAACAAATTCAAATTTAATTGGGGACTATTTGAAATTATACGAGACTTTTTAGATCATTTATATATGTTAAGAGGGAAGGTTAGGATGGAATTACATGAAAAAAATTCATCTGGAAACTAGATTCTATGAATCATTTCGAAATGCAAGTTTCGGTCAAAAAATTATAACATATTATACACTAGTTTATACTTGTTTCGGTCAAAAATCAAATTAAATCGGGGATTGTTCGAAATGATATGAAACTTCACATATCATTTATATATTTTACAAGGGAAGGTTATGATGGAAGTCCATGCAAAAAATCATCGGAAAATTAGATTCTATGAAACTTTTCGAAATGCAAGTTTCGGTCAAAAATCAAAGTATATTATACACTAGTTTCGGTTAAAAAAATCAAATTTAATTGGGAACTACTTTAAATGATACGAGACTTTTCAGATCATATATATATGTTAAGAGGGAAGGTTAGGATGGAATTCCATGAAAAAAATTCATCTGAAATTTAGATTCTATGAAACTTTTCGAAATGCAAATTTCGGTCAAAAAATCATAACATATTATACACTAGTTTATACTAGTTTCAGTCTAAAATCAAATAAATCGGGGATTGTTCGAAATGATACGAAACTTCACATATCATTTATATATTTTACAAGGGAAGGTTATGATGGAAGTCCATGCAAAAAATCATCGGAAAATTAGATTTTATGAAACTTTTCGAAATGCAAGTTTCGGTCAAAAATCAAAGTATATTATACACTAGTTTCGGTTAAAAAAATCAAATTTAATTGGGAACTATTTTAAATGATACAATACTTTTCAGATCATATATATATGTTAAGAGGGAAGGTTAGGATGGAATTCCATGAAAAAAATTCATCTGAAAATTAGATTCTATGAAACTTTTCGAAATGCAAATTTCGGTCAAAAAATCATAACATATTATACACTAGTTTATACTAGTTTCAGTCTAAAATCAAATAAATCGGGGATTGTTCGAAATGATACGAAACTTCACATATCATTTATATATTTTACAAGGGAAGGGTACGATGGAAGTCTATGCAAAATATCATCGGAATATTAGATTCTATGAAACTTTTCAAAATGCAAGTTTCAGTCAAAAATCAAAGTATATTATACACTAGTTTCTGTCACAAATCAAATTAAATTAGGGATTGTTCGAAATGATATGAAACTTAACATATCATTTATATATTTTAAGAGGGAAGCTTATGATGGAAGTCCATGTAAAAAATATCTAAAAATTAGATTCTATGAAACTTTTTGAAATGCAAGTTTCAGTCAAAAATCATAGTATATTATACACTAGTTTCTGTAAAAAAAAATCAAATTTAATCGGGGATTGTTCGAAATGATACGAAACTTCACATGTCATTTATATATTTTACAAGGGAAGGTTATGATGGAAGTCCATGCAAAAAATCATCGGAAAATTAGATTCTATGAAACTTTTCGAAATGCAAGTTTCGGTCAAAAATCAAAGTATATTATACACTTGTTTCGGTCAAAAAAAAAAACAAATTTAATTGGGGACTATTTGAAATGATACGAGACTTTTCAGATCATTTATATATGTTAAGAGGGAAGGTTAGGATGGAAGTCCATGAAAAAAATCATCTGAAAACGAGATTCTATGAAACTTTTCGAAATGCAAGTTTTGGTCAAAAAAGCATAACATATTATACACAAGTTTACACTAGTTTCTATCAAAAATCAAATTAAATCAGGGACTCTTCGAAATGACATGAAACTTCACATATCATTTATATATTTTACGAGGGAAGCTTATGATGGAAGTCCATGCAAAAAATATATATGAAATATAGATTCTATGAAACTTTTCGAAATGCAAGTTTCAGTCAAAAATCATAGTATATTATACACTAGTTTCTGTCAAAAAAATCAAATTTAATTGGGGACTATTTGAAATGATACGAGACTTTTCAGATCATTTATATATGTCAAGAGGGAAGGTTATGATGGAAGTCCATGCAAAAAATCATCTGAAAACTAGATTCTATGAAACTTTTCGTAATGCAAGTTTCGGTCAAAAATCATAGTATATTATACACTAGTTTCGGTCAAAAAAATCTAATTTAATTGGGAACTATTTTAAATGATACAAGACTTTTCAGATCATTTATATATGTTAAGAGGGAAGGTTAGGATGGAATTCCATGAAAAAAATTCATCTGAAAATTAGATTCTATGAAACTTTTTGAAATGCAAGTTTCGGTCAAAAAATCATAACATATTATACACTAGTTTATATTAGTTTCAGTCAAAAATCAAATAAATCGGGAATTTTTCAAAATGATACGAAACTTCACATATCCTTTATATATTTTACAAGGGAAGTATACGATGGAAGTCTATGCAAAATATCATCGGAAAATTAGATTCTATGAAACTTTTCGAAATTCAAGTTTCAGTCAAAAATCAAAGTATATTATACACTAGTTTCTGTCAAAAATCAAATTAAATAAGGGAATGTTCGAAATGATATGAAACTTAACATATCATTTATATATTTTAAGAGGGAAGCTTATGATGGAAGTCCATGCAAAAAATATCTAAAAATTAGATTCTATGATACTTTTCGAAATGCAAGTTTCAGTCAAAAATCATAGTATATTATACACTAGTTTCGGTAAAAAAAATCAAATTTAATTGAGGACTATTTTAAATGATACGAGACTTTTCTGATCATTTATATATGTTAAGAGGGAAGGTTATGATGGAAGTCCATGAAAAAAAATCATCTGAAAACTAGATTCTATGAAACTTTTCAAAATGCAAGTTTCGGTCAAAAATCATAGTATATTATACACTAGTTCCGGTCAAAAAAATCAAATTTAATTGGTGACTATTTGAAATGATACGAGACTTTTCAGATCATTTATATATGTTAAGAGGGAAGGGTAGGATGGAATTCCATGAACAAAATTCATCTGGAAACTAGATTCTATGAAACTTTTCGAAATGCAAGTTTCGGTCAAAAAAATATAACATATTATACACTAGTTTATACTAGTTTCGATCAAAAATCAAATTAAATCAATGATTGTTCGAAATGATACGAAACTTCACATATCATTTATATATTTTACAAGGGAAGGTTATGATGGAATTCTATGTAATATATCATCGGAAAATTAGATTCTATGAAATTTTTCGAAATGCAAGTTTCGGTCAAAAATCAAAGTATATTATACACTAGTTTCGGTCAGAAAAATCAAATTTAATTTGGGACTATTTGAATTGATACGAGAATTTTCAGATCATTTATATATTTTACGAGGTAAGTTTATGATGGAAGTCCATTCAAAAAATCATCGGAAAATTAGATTCTATGAAACTTTTCGAAATGCAAGTTTCGGTCAAAAATCAAAGTATATTATACACTAGTTTCGGTCAAAAAAAATTTAATTTAATTGGGAACTTTTTGAAATGATACAAGACTTTTCAGATCATTTTTATATGTTTAGAGGGAAGGTTATGATGGAAGTCCATGCAAAAAAATCATCTGAAAACTAGATTCTATGAAATTTTCGAAATGCAAGTTTCGGTCAAAAAATCATAACATATTATTCACTAGTTTACACTAGTTTCTGTAAAAATCAAATTAAATCAGAGACTATTCAAAATGATACGAAACTTCACATATCATTTATATATTTTATGAGGGAAGCTTTTGATGGAAGTCCTTGCAAAAAATATCTAAAAATTAGATTCTATGAAACTTTTCGAAATGCAAGTTTCAGTCAAAAATCATAGTATATTATACACTAGTTTCGGTAAAAAAATCAAATTTAATTGGGGACTATTTGAAATGATACGAGACTTTTCTGATCATTTATATATGTTAAGAGGGAAGGTTATGATAGAAGTCTATGCAAAAAATCATCTGAAAACTAGATTTTATGAATCTTTTCGAAATGCAAGTTTCGGTCAAAAATCATAGTATATTATACACTAGTTTCGGTCACAAAAATCAAATTTAATTGGGGACTATTTGAAATGATACGAGACTTTTCAGATCATTTATAAATGTTAAGAGGGAAGGTTCGGATGGAATTCCATGAAAAAAATTCATCTGGAAACTAGATTCTATGAAACTTTTCCAAATGCAAGTTTCGGTCAAAAAAATATAACATATTCACTACAAGAAAAAAGGAGATTTACGACACTTGAGTTTTGACAGTTATCACATAATCGTCCTTATTCCTGGATTGCGACGGTTGTCGCGACAGTTATGGTCAACTGTCACAGATTTTTTGCGACAACTATCATAAAGCAGTCCTTATTCCTGGATTGTGACGGTTATCACGACAGTTAGGGACAAACGTCGTGGATTTTTTAGACATGTTGAGTAGAATAATTATGACATTTACAAAGGAACTGTCCATTTTCCACACTCGCGACCGTTAGATAGAACTGTCACGAATATTTTGACTAATCATCATGCTATTTTTTTATTCCTTTATTTTCCCACTTATTATTATTATTATTATTTTGTTTTTCAAACTTTTTTTTAATATTTTTTATTATTATTATTTTTAATTTTTAATCTTCCATTTTTATTAGTTTATTTTACCTCAACACTCAAGTGACTTGACACAATTATTTTTATTAGTTGGTCAATATATAATTTAAGAATTTCAAATTAAAAAAAACTTAATATAAAAAATTTCGATTAATAATTTTAAAAAAATTAATTTAAAAATATGATTAAGTAAAGTTATACTCATACAATTTAATTTAAAAATATGATTAAGTAAATTTTAATAATTTTAAAAAAATTTAATTTAAAAATATGATTAAGTAAATTTTAATTTTGGTCAATACATAATTTTAATTTAAAATTTTTTTATTTTAAAATAAAGTATGTATTTATAGAAAAGATAAGTAAATAATAATTGTTTAAAAAAAATAAATATAAGAAAGTATTACTGAAAGTTTAATTTTGAGTTAGAGAATTTTTCTTGACCCGTGAATCTTTTTCAGAACCGAAAGAGGGAAATTCACCGCTCAAATTTTCATAAGCTTCGTGAAACATTTTGATAACCCTAATCTAATTTTTTTCGATTTTCGATTTCTCTCCATCAATCGCATGTTGTTCTTCCTCCATTAATTGCTGGCGTCTTCTCCTCGGTCCCTAATGTTAGCATCTCCCAATCTATCTCTCCCATTCTCACCAGGTATGAGCTTTATAGGTATATTCTTACACTCTATTTCATTTTGATTGAGGTTATAAAAAACCTTGGAAAGAGTCATCCATGAATGATTCATGTAACACTAAGCGAGTTTGATTGACTCGGTAGAGTTATGATTATATCAATTTACGCCTTGAAAAGCTATATGATTAGGGTTGTTCAGTAATCTTACTTGGCTCTATCTTGTCTAATATGCTTCTAGTTCTTGGATGTGCATTCTTTACCGGTGGGATTGTTCACTACCAAAAACTTCAGGTTTTCAATAAGGTATCTATATCATCCTTGACTACATTGATTTTATTTTTACGTCTTCTAAGCTCTCAGACTTCACTCTTCTACAGGCATCTGCTATCGTCAATTTGGGGTTACTACTGATGGCTGTAATGGGAATACTATTTCATGTTGTGCTTCATTTTACTCATAGGTTCATCTTGGGGATTCAGTGTTATTGTTATCAAGATTTAGAAGCTGCATAATGCTAGTGGCATGTGCAAGCTACATGTTCTTTCCACTTAGAAGTCAACAAAATTTTTACACTCCAGTTGACGAGGTTGGTTCTTTGCCTCAATTTGTTTTCTTTGTAGCACTGTATCAGTTTGTGATTATAATTAACTCATCATGCACTACATGAAGTACTTGATGTGAAGCCATTTATTTTTGTTGTCAATATATTTCTTCCGTCCTATTCATATATCATGTACAAGTATGCTTTTTATTAGATTCTTTTGGACTCATGTTAGGTATTGTCTTTTTCCTGTCTGTTAACTAGTGTTTGCTAAATTACTGGTATCTATTTTGCTTCTAGGGCCTTATTTTCCATGTGAGAACTTCAAGATACAGATTTGAGTAGAGTTAGACAATTTAAATACTTTATTACGTGTGTATGTTAGGAACATAAAAACCTATTACATGTCCCCTAAAACAAAAGAAAAGAAAAGGAATGGTCAATAATTCAGGATGCCTTTTGAGAGGTTTTATTCATAATATATTTTATTTAGTTGATGATACTATTACTAAATTATTGATGTAAAACTAATGGAAATGGGAAAAGTCATACACATGCATTTTGTGATGGTGAGTACATGAATGGAGTTTTGAAGGACTCCTCAAGACAAGGAGAAACCTAAGGGGTATAAGTTTGGATAAGGGGAAGCCCGACTGTATAGTTGTTTTTAATGGAAAATGTTAGTTGTTCCTGAAGGTGTAGTCTAGGGGTATAAGTTTGGACAAAAAGGGGTTTGAGAAGGATGAATAGGGTTCGATCCCCATTGCTAACAATTTGTCCCTCCCATAAGAAACTCACCACAACATTTGCTTTTGAAAAAATACAACCAACCCTATGTTCATCACTCCCATACATTATCCCTAATTGGTCTGGGACTTTGCATTTCAATGGATGTCAACATGCACGGATTTGGGATTGGCTCAAAAGAGTGATGATAACTTTTGATATGACATTGGATTTTTAAGATTGATATGAAAAAGTGGATATATAATTTAATTTAACCTGATAATAGGCATTATTTTGTAAATAATGCTGACTTCACTTTTATAAATGTATTGTACTAAACTCTAGCTCAATTACTAGTAGTTTTCTAGGCCAACTCTAATACTTTTAGTATAATTAATCAATTCAATTGTACCATCCAACACATAAAACCCTAATGATCTATCAGAATAATATTTGTGATGGTTTTATTTACTATTTTTGATGAACCAAAGATTGGTTTTCGACTCTTAAATCTGTTTGGTTAATTTTTTTTTTTGTTAAAATTGCAATCATACCATTCACGTATAGCAGCCTCTTCAACTCAGCGCCTTTAATTTTTGGTTCTGGTATAGATCGACTCTGGACCATTCCTAAGCAAAGTAACTCCTTTTACCTCCTAATTGGCTCATGCTACAAAACAAAATATTATAGGAAGTCATGAGGCAAGATTCTAAACTCATGAAAAGGAAATATAGAGACAGAGGAGAAAGAGTTTAAACAAGCATTAATCCTTGCCCAAAACCTTATCTTACCCAAAACCTAAAAAGCTACACAGAAACATAAACTTAATGATTGCTTTGTGAGCTATGTTTGCTCTGTGATTATACACCTTTGAAACATTACTATCATTCCTTTCCTTGTTGTCAACGAAGAACTCTATTATCCATAGTCTTTTCCATAAACATCACATTAACTCCTAAATTGATTCATAAGTATATTGTGTTCTTGTTCTCTTGCAGGGAGCATCTGAATCGTTGAATATGCAAGTGGCTTTTATTAGCGCCATCTTGCTTCCAATAAAGGACAAGCTAGTAAGTGGTTTTTAAAGCCTACATTTATTCTATGAACATTGTTTAATCTGTCAATGGATTCAATTTTTTCACAAGATATCACAATTGGAGTTGTTGTTGGATCATCAACCCAGATATCAATGTTTGTGGTATGGCCTTGAAATGTTATCAAATAACCCAGATTTCCCAATATCATTGGAAGATGTTTCTGAAGGTGTAGTCTAAAACGGGATGTGGTTGTTGAAAATAATTGATTATTATTCTCTTGAAATTTGTAGAACCCTTTCTGTATGGTTGTTGGATGGTTCATGATAAAAGAAATGGACTTGAATTTTCAACTCTTTGAGACTACCACTCTTTTTATCACTGTGCCGGTAGTTGCATTAATGATGCATGTATGTGTTTTCTTATTTAACCCTATGAAATTTTCCAGACACATTTGTTGATGTTTCCCCACTTTATAAGCAGTTAATGGATATGAGTTAGTTCTCATCTAAGTTGTTTAGTCAAGCCAAACATTCATGTCTTTTATATCGACTCCTAATGAAAATAGAAAGTCTTATTAGAAAGTCTTATTATCAAATCACTACAGTAATATTCAATTTCATAAATAAATTAGAAAGTCTTATTATCATACAAATACAATACTTCAAAGTACCTAGAGTTTTCTACTTCAATATAAATAAAATATTAACAGTAAATATTTAATGTCTGTAAAGGCTGTTTTGATTCCAATTGATCATGGATATTGTCTCCCTACTAGTAAAAGTCATATCATTAAGTTTTAGTTTCATGGAGATGTCATTTATTCTTATTTCTTCTCTCAAGTACTTTTTTAAATATTGATTTCTCTTATTGTAGATTTTCTTATAAAAAGTGGAAGGGACTTCCTGTTTGATATGCAGAAACTCATGAAAGACTTGGAGGCACAAGATCAAGCTCATAAAGAAGTACTTGAAATTATTATAAGGATAGATCATGCACCTAGTTTGGTTGCCCTGTTTTTGTTTTTTATTGTAAAATTGTTAGATGAAGGATAGATCATGCACCTAGACTTGTATATAAAGAAATTCATTTATTGTATGTTACTCTTTCCTATTACTCAAAATTTTTAGATTCAAAGAATGAAACTCAGTTAGCTCAATGTCTTCAAAATATTACTGTAATGATTTGGTATATTACTATATTTTTTTTTATAAATGTAAAGTGAGAAAGAAAGATGTATAGGTTTCATTAAAAGTGGTCCAGAAAAAAATGGAGGGTATAATTTTTTTTATAAAAAATATTCTCAAATTGCGGCGGTTCAAACCGCCACAATCAATAATGAATAAATAATCAAAATGAAATTCCACGACGGTTGGTAACCGTCGCAGTATTCAATTTACGTCAGTTTCCTTACCGTCGTGAAAGAGAATGACGGTTGGTGTGACAGTTTTGATAACCGTCATAACACGGCCTCGCGACGCACAATTCTAGAACGGAGATGTAACCGTTGTAAAATGCAAATTGTGGCGGTTATAACCGTCGTAACTTGCCAAAATAACTGTTGCAATTTGCCAATTTTCTTGTAGTGATTATACAATAGTTTATACTAATTTCGTTCAAAAATCAAATTAATTCGAGGATTGTTCCAAATGATACGAAACTTCACATATCATTTATATATTATACAAGGGAAGCTGATGATGGAAGTCTATGCAATATATCATCGGAAAATTTGATTCTATGAAATTTTTCGAAATGTGAGTTTCGGTCAAAAATCAAAGTATATTATACACTAGTTTCGGTCAAAAAAATCAAATTTAATTTGGGACTATTTGAATTGATACAGACTTTTCAGATCATTTTTATATTTTACAAGGTAAGTTTATGATGAAAGTCCATTCAAAAAATCATCGGAAAATTAGATTCTATGAAACTTTTCGAAATGCAAGTTTCGGTCAAAAATCAAAGTATATTATACACTAGTTTCGGTCAAAAAAAAATTAATTTAATTGGGAACTATTTGAAATGATACGAGACTTTTCAGATCATTTTTATATGTTAAGAGGGAAGGTTATGATGGAATTCCATGCAAAAAAATCATCTGAAAACTAGATTCTATGAAACTTTTCGAAATGCAAGTTTCGGTCAAAAAATCATAACATATTACTGACTAGTTTACACTACTTTCTTACAAAAATCAAATTAAATCAGAGACTATTCAAAATGATATGAAACTTCACATATCATTTATATATTTTACGAGGGAAGCTTATGATGGAAGTCCATGCAAACAATATCTAAAAATTAGATTCAATGAAACTTTTCGAAATGCAAGTTTTAGTCAAAAATCATAGTATATTATACACTAGTTTCGGTAAAAAAAATCAAATTTAATTGGGGACTATTTGAAATGAAACGAGACTTTTCTGATCATTTATATATGTTAAGAGGGAAGGTTATGATGGAAGTCCATGCAAAAAATCATCTTAAAACTAGATTCTATGAAACTTTTCAAAATGCAAGTTTCGGTCAAAAATCATAGTATATTATACACTAGTTTCGGTCAAAAATCAAATTTAATTGGGGACTATTTGAAATGATACGAGACTTTTCAGATCATTTATATATGTTAAGAGGGAAGGTTATGATGGAAGTCCATGCAAAAAATCATCTGAAAACTAGATTCTATGAAACTTTTCGAAATGCAAGTTTCGGTCAAAAATCATAGTATATTATACACTAAATTCGGTCAAAAAAATCAAATTTATTTGGGAACTATTTCAAACTATACGAGACTTTTCAGATCATTTATATATCTTAAGAGGGAAGGTTAGGATGGAATTCCATGAAAAATATTCATCTGAAAATTAGATTCTATGAAACTTTTCGAAATGCAAGTTTCGGTCAAAAAATCATAACATATTATACACTAGTTTATACTAGTTTCAGTCAAAAATCAAATAAATCGGGGATTGTTCGAAATGATACGAAACTTCACATATCATTTATATATTTTACAAGGGAAGGTTACGATGGAAGTCTATGCAAAGTATCATCGGAAAATTAGATTCTATGAAACTTTTCGAAATGCAAGTTTCGGTCAAAAATCAAAATATATTATACACTAGTTTCTGTCAAAAAATCAAATTAAATAAGGGAATGTTCGAAATGATATGAAACTTAACATATCATTTATATATTTTAAGAGGGAAGCTTATGATGGAAGTCCATGCAAAAAATATCTAAAAATTAGATTCTATGAAACTTTTCGAAATGCAAGTTTCAGTCAAAAATCATAGTATATTATACACTAGTTTCGGTAAAAAAAAATCAAATTTAATTGGGGACTATTTTAAATGATACGAGACTTTTCTGATCATTTATATATGTTAAGAGGGAAGGTTATGATGGAAGTCCATGCAAAAAATCATCTGAAAACTAGATTCTATGAAACTTTTCGAAATGCAACTTTCGGTCAAAAATCATAGTATATTATACACTAGTTCCGGTCAAAAAAATCAAATTTAATTGGGGACTATTTGAAATGATACGAGACTTTTCAGATCATTTTTATATGTTAAGAGGGAAGGTTAGGATGGAATTCCATGAAAAAAAATTCATCTGAAAACTAGATTCTATGAAACTTTTCGAAATGCAAGTTTCGGTCAAAAAAATATAACATATTATACACTAGTTTATACTAGTTTCGGTCAAAAATCTAATTAAATCGAGGATTGTTCGAAATGATACGAAACTTCGCATATCATTTATATATTTTACAAGGGAAGGTTATGATGGAAGTCTATGCAATATATCATCGGAAAATTAGATTCTATGAAATTTTTCGAAATGCAAGTTTCGTTCAAAAATCAAAGTATATTATACACTAGTTTCGGTCAAAAAAATCAAATTTAATTTGGGACTATTTGAATTGATACGAGACTTTTCAGATCATTCATATATTTTACGAGGTAATTTTATGATGGAAGTCCATTCAAAAAATCATCGGAAAATTAGATTCTATGAAACTTTTCGAAATGCAAGTTTCGGTCAAAAATCAAAGTATTATACACTAGTTTCGGTAAAAAAAAATTTAATTTAATTGGGAACTATTTGAAATGATACGAGACTTTTGAGATCATTTTTATATGATAAGAGGGAAGGTTATGATGGAAGTCCATGCAAAAAAATCATCTGAATACTAGATTCTATGAAACTTTTCGAAATGCAAGTTTCGGTCAAAAAATCATAACATATTATTCACTAGTTTACACTAGTTTCTTTCAAAAATCAAATTAAATCAGAGACTATTCTAAATGATACGAAACATCACATACCATTTATATATTTTACGAGGGAAGCTTATGATGGAAGTCCATGCAATAAATATTTAAAAATTAGATTCTATGAAACTTTTTGAAATGCAAGTTTCAGTCAAAAATCATAGTATATTATACACTAGTTTCGGTAAAAAAAATCAAATTTAATTGGGGACTATTTGAAATGATACGAGACTTTTCTGATCATTTATATATGTTAAGAGGGAAGGTTATGATGGATGTCCATGCAAAAAATCATCTGAAAACTAGATTCTATGAAACTTTTCAAAATGCAAGTTTCGGTCAAAAATCATAGTATATTATACACTAGTTTCGGTAAAAAAATCAAATTTAATTGGGGACTATTTGAAATGATACAAGACTTTTCAGATCATTTATATATGTTAAGAGGGAAGGTTAGGATGGAATTCCATGAAAAAAATCATCTTGAAACTAGATTCTATGAAACTTTTCGAAATGCAAGTTTCGGTCAAAAAAATATAACATATTATACACTAGTTTATACTAGTATCGGTCAAAAATCAAATTAAAGCGAAGAATGTTCGAAATGATATGAAACTTCACATATCATTGATATATTATAAAAGGGAAGGTTATGATGGATATCTATGCAATATATCATCGGAAAATTAGATTCTATGAAATTTTTCGAAATGCAAGTTTCGGTCAAAAATCAAACTATATTATACACTAGTTTTGGTCAAAAAAGTCAAATTTAATTTGGGACTATTTGAATTGATACGAGAATTTTCAGATCATTTTTATATTTTTACAAGGTAAGTTTATGATGGAAGTCCATTCAAAAAATCATCGGAAAATTAGATTCTATGAGACTTTTCGAAATGCAAGTTTCGGTCAAAAATCAAAGTATATTATACACTAGTTTCGGTCAAAAAAAATTAATTTAATTGGGAACTATTTGAAATGATACGAGACTTTTCAGATCATTTTTATATGTTAAGAGGGAAGGTTATGATGGAAGTCCATGCAAAAAAATCATCTGAAAAATAGATTCAATAAAACTTTTCGAAATGCAAGTTTCGGTCAAAAAATCATAACATATTACTCACTAGTTTACACTACTTTCTTACAAAAATCAAATTAAATAAGAGACTATTCAAAATGATATGAAATTTCACATATCATTTATATATTTTACGAGGGAAGCTTATGATGGAAGTCCATGCAAACAATATCTAAAATTTAGATTCAATAAAACTTTTCGAAATGCAAGTTTCAATCAAAAATCATAGTATATTATACACTAGTTTCGGTAAAAAAAATCAAATTTAATTGGGGACTATTTGAAATGATACGAGACTTTTCTGATCATTTATATATGTTAAGAGGGAAGGTTATGATGGAAGTCCATTCAAAAAATCATCTGAAAACTAGATTCTATGAAACGTTTCAAAATGCAAGTTTCGGCAAAAAAAATCATAGTATATTATATACTAGTTTCGGTCAAAAATCAAATTTAATTGGGGACTATTTGAAATGATACGAGACTTTTCAGATCATTTATATATGTTAATAGGGAAGGTTATGATGGAAGTCCATGCAAAAAATCATCTGAAAACTAGATTCTATAAAACTTTTCGAAATGCAAGTTTCGGTCAAAAATCATAGTATATTATACACTAGTTTCGGTCAAAAACATCAAATTTAATTGGGAACTATTTTAAACTATACGAGACTTTTCAGATCATTTATATATGTTAAGAGGGAAGGTTAGGATGGAATTCCTTGAAAAATATTCATCTGAAAATTAGATTCTATGAAACTTTTCGAAATGCAAGTTTCGGTCAAAAAATCATAACATATTATACACTAGTTTATACTAGTTTCAGTCAAAAATCAAATAAATCAGGGATTGTTCGAAATGATACGAAACTTCACATATCATTTATATATTTTACAAGGGAAGGTTACGATGGAAGTCTATGCAAAGTATCATCGGAAAATTAGATTCTATGAAACTTTTCGAAATACAAGTTTCAGTCAAAAATCAAAGTATATTATACACTAGTTTTTGTCAAAAATCAAATTAAATCAGGGAATGTTCGAAATGATAAGAAACTTAACATATCATTTATATATTTTAAGAGGGAAGCTTATGATGGAAGTCCATACAAAAAATATCTAAAAATTAGATTCTATGAAACTTTTCGAAATGCAAGTTTCAGTCAAAAATCATAGTATATTATACACTAGTTTCGGTAAAAAAAAATTAAATTTAATTGGGGACTATTTTAAATGATACGAGACTTTTCTGATCATTTATATATGTTAAGAGGGATGGTTATGATGGAAGTCCATGCAAAAAATCATCTGAAAACTATATTCTATGAAACTTTTCGAAATGCAAGTTTTGGTCAAAAATCATAGTATATTATAAACTAGTTCCGGTCAAAAAAATCAAATTTAATTGGGGACTATTTGAAATGATACAAGACTTTTCAGATCATTTATATATGTTAAGAGGGAAGGTTAGGATGGAATTCCATGAAAAAAATCATCTTGAAACTAGATTCTATGAAACTTTTCGAAATGCAAGTTTCGGTCAAAAAAATATAACATATTATACACTAGTTTATACTAGTATCGGTCAAAAATCAAATTAAAGCGAAGAATGTTCGAAATGATATGAAACTTCACATATCATTGATATATTATACAAGGGAAGGTTATGATGGATATCTATGCAATATATCATCGGAAAATTAGATTCTATGAAATTTTTCGAAATGCAAGTTTCGGTCAAAAATCAAACTATATTATACACTAGTTTTGGTCAAAAAAGTCAAATTTAATTTGGGACTATTTGAATTGATACGAGACTTTTCAGATCATTTTTATATTTTTACAAGGTAAGTTTATGATGGAAGTCCATTCAAAAAATCATCGGAAAATTAGATTCTATGAGACTTTTCGAAATGCAAGTTTCGGTCAAAAATCAAAGTATATTATACACTAGTTTCGGTCAAAAAAAATTAATTTAATTGGGAACTATTTGAAATGATACGAGACTTTTCAGATCATTTTTATATGTTAAGAGGGAAGTTTATGATGGAAGTCCATGCAAAAAAATCATCTGAAAAATAGATTCAATAAAACTTTTCGAAATGCAAGTTTCGGTCAAAAAATCATAACATATTACTCACTAGTTTACACTACTTTCTTACAAAAATCAAATTAAATAAGAGACTATTCAAAATGATATGAAATTTCACATATCATTTATATATTTTACGAGGGAAGCTTATGATGGAAGTCCATGCAAACAATATCTAAAATTTAGATTCAATAAAACTTTTCGAAATGCAAGTTTCAATCAAAAATCATAGTATATTATACACTAGTTTCGGTAAAAAAAATCAAATTTAATTGGGGACTATTTGAAATGATACGAGACTTTTCTGATCATTTATATATGTTAAGAGGGAAGGTTATGATGGAAGTCCATTCAAAAAATCATCTGAAAACTAGATTCTATGAAACGTTTCAAAATGCAAGTTTCGGCAAAAAAATCATAGTATATTATACACTAGTTTCGGTCAAAAAAATCAAATTTAATTGGGAACTATTTTAAACTATACGAGACTTTTCAGATCATTTATATATGTTAAGAGGGAAGGTTAGGATGGAATTCCATGAAAAATATTCATCTGAAAACTAGATTCTATGAAACTTTTCGAAATGCAAGTTTCGTTCAAAAAATCATAACATATTATACACTAGTTTATACTAGTTTCAGTCAAAAATCAAATAAATCTGGGATTGTTCGAAATGATACGAAACTTCACATATCATTTATATATTTTACAAGGGAAGGTTACGATGGAAGTCTATGCAAAGTATCATCGGAAAATTAGATTCTATGAAACTTTTCGAAATACAAGTTTCAGTCAAAAATCAAAGTATATTATACACTAGTTTTTGTCAAAAATCAAATTAAATCAGGGAATGTTCGAAATGATATGAAACTTAACATATCATTTATATATTTTAAGAGGGAAGCTTATGATGGAAGTCCATACAAAAAATATCTAAAAATTAGATTCTATGAAACTTTTCGAAATGCAAGTTTCAGTCAAAAATCATAGTATATTATACACTAGTTTCGGTATAAAAAAAAATTAAATTTAATTGGGGACTATTTTAAATGATACGAGACTTTTCTGATCATTTATATATGTTAAGAGGGAAGGTTATGATGGAAGTCCATGCAAAAAATCATCTGAAAACTATATTCTATGAAACTTTTCGAAATGCAAGTTTTGGTCAAAAATCATAGTATATTATAAACTAGTTCCGGTCAAAAAAATCAAATTTAATTGGGGACTATTTGAAATGATACGAGACTTTTCAGATCATTTATATATGTTAAGAGGGAAGGTTAGGATGGAATTCCATCAAAAAAATTCATCTGGAAACTAGATTCTATGAAACTTTTCGAAATGCAAGTTTCGGTCAAAAAAATACAACATATTATACACTAGTTTATACTAGTTTCGGTCAAAAATCTAATTAAATCGAGGATTGTTTGAAATGATACGAAACTTCGCATATCATTTATATATTTTACAAGGGAAGGTTATGATGGAAGTCTATGCAATATATCATCGGAAAATTAGATTCAATGAAATTTTTCGAAATGCAAGTTTCGGTCAAAAATCAAAGTATATTATACATTAGTTTCGGTCAAACAAATCAAATTTAATTTGGGACTATTTGAATTGATACGAGACTTTTCAGATCATTATATATTTTACGAGGTAATTTTATGATGGAAGTCCATTCAAAAAATCATCGGAAAATTAGATTCTATGAAACTTTTCGAAATGCAAGTTTCGGTGAAAAATCAAAGTATTATACACTAGTTTCGGTCAAAAAAATTTTAATTTAATTGGGAACAATTTGAAATGATACGAGACTTTTGAGATCATTTTTATATGATAAGAGGGAAGGTTATGATGGAAGTCCATGCAATAAATATCTAAAAATTAGATTCTATGAAACATTTCGAAATGCAAGTTTCAGTCAAAAATCATAGTATATTATACACTAGTTACGGTAAAAAAATCAAATTTAATTGGGGACTATTTGAAATGATACGAGACTTTTCTGATCATTTATATATGTTAAGAGGGAAGGTTATGATGGAAGTCCATGCAAAAAATCATCTGGAAACTAGATTCTATGAAACTTTTCAAAATGCAAGTTTCGGTCAAAAAATAATAAAATATTATACACTAGTTTATACTAGTTTCGGTCAAAATCAAATTAAATCGGGGATTGCTTGAAATGATACGAAACTTCACATATCATTTATATATTTTACAAGGGAAGGTTATGATAGAAGTCAATGCAAAATTTCATCGGAAAATTAGATTCTATGAAACGTTTCGAAATGCAAGTTTCGGTCAAAAATCAAATTATGTTATAATCTAATTTCGGTCAAAAAAAACAAATTTAATTTGGGACTATTTGAAATGATACGAGACTTTTCAGATCATTTATATATTTTACGAGGTAAGGTTATGATGGAAGTCCATGCAAAAAATCATCGGAAAATTAGATTCAATGAAACTTTTCGAAATGAAAGTTTCGGTCAAAAATCAAAGTATATTATAAACTAGTTTCGATCAAAAAAATTTAAATTTAATTGGGAACTATTTGAAATGATACGAGACTTTTCATATCATTTTTATATTTTAAGAGGGAAGGTTATGATGGAAGTCCATGCAAAAAAATCATCTGAAAACTAGATTCTATAAAACTTTTCGAAATGCAAGTTTCGGTCAAAAAATCATAACATATTATACACTAATTTACACTAGTTTCTGTCAAAAATAAAATAAAATCAGGGACTGTTCGATATGATACGAAACTTCACATATCATTTTTATATTTTACGAGGGAAGCTTATGATGGAAGTCCATGGAAAAAATATCTAAAAATAAAATTCTATGAAACTTTTCGAAATGCAAGTTTATGTCAAATATCATAGTATATTATTCACTAATTTCGGTAAAAAAAAAATCAAAGTTAATAGGGGACTACTTGAAATGATATTTGACTTTTCTGATCATTTATATATGTTAAGAGGGAAGGTTATGATGGAAGTCGACGCAAAAAAATCATTTGAAAACTAGATTCTATGAAACGTTTAGAATTGCAAGTTCGGTCAAAAATCATAGTTTATTAAACACTAGTTTCGGTCAAAAAAATCAAATTTAATTGGGGACTATTTGAAATGATACGAGACTTTTCAGATCATTTATATATGTTAAGAGGGAAGGTTAGGATGGAATTTCATAAAAAAAATCATAGGAAAATTAGATTCTATGAAACTTTTCGAAATGCAAGTTTCGGTCAAAAAATAAAGTATATTATACACTAGTTTCTGTCAAAAATCAAATTAAATCAGGGACTGTTCGAAATGATATGAAACTTCACATATCATTTATATATTTTAAGAGGGAATCTTACGATGGAATTCCATGCAAAAAAATATCTAAAAATTAGATTCTATGAAACTTTTCGAAATGCAAGTTTCTGTCAAAAATCATAGTATATTATACACTAGTTTCGGTAAAAAAAATCAAATTTAATTGGGGACTATTTAAAATGATACGAGACTTTTCCGATCATTTTTATATGTTAAGAGGGAAGGTTATGATGGAAGTCAATGCAAAAAATCATCTGAAAACTAAATTCTATGAAACTTTTCGAAATGCAAGTTTCGGTCAAATATCATAGTATATTAATCACTAGTTTCGGTCAAAAAAATCAAATTTAATTGGGGACTATTTGAAATGATACGAGACTTTTCAGATCATTTATATATGTTTAGAGGGAAGGTAAGAATGGAATTCCATGAAAAAAAATCATCTGGCAACTAGATTCTATGAAACTTTTCAAAATGCAAGTTTCGGTCAAAAAATCATAACATATTATACACTAGTTTATAGTAGTTTCGGTCAAAAATCAAATTAAATCGGGGATTTTTCGAAACGATACGAAACTTCACATATCATTTATATATTTTACAAGGGAATGTTATGATGGATGTTTATGAAAAATATCATCGGAAAATTAGATTATATGAAAATCTTCGAAATGCAAGTTTCGGTCAAAAATCAAAGTATATTATACACTAGTTTCGTTAAAAAAAATCAAATTTAATTTGGGACTATAAGAAATGATACGAGACTTTTCAGATCATTTTTATATTTTACGAGGTAAGGTTATGATGGAAGTCCATGTAAAAAATCATCGGAAAACTAGATTCTATGAAACTTTTCGAAATGCAAGTTTCTTCCAAAAATCAAAGTATATTATACACTAGTTTCGGTCAAAAAAATTCAAATTTATTTGGGAACTATTTGAAATGATACGAGACTTTTCAGATCATTTAAATATGTTAAGAGGGGAGGTTATGATGAAATTCCATGCAAAAAATCATCTCAAAACAAGATTCTATGAAACTTTTCGAAATGCAAGTTTTGGTCAAAAAATCATAACATATTATACAAAAGTTTACACTAGTTTATGTCAAAAATCAAATTAAATCAGGGACTGTTCGAAATGATATGAAACTTCACATCTCATTTATATATTTTACGAGGGAAGCTTATGATGGAAGTCCATGCAAAATATATATATAAAATTTAGATTCTATGAACTATTCGAAATGTAAGTTTCAATCAAAAATCATAGTATATTATATACTAGTTTCAGACAAAAAAATCAAATTTAATTGGGGACTATTTGAAATGATACGAGACTTTTCAGATCATTTATATATGTTAAGAGGGAAGGTTATGATGGAAGTCCATGCAAAAATCATCTGAAAACTAAATTCTATGAAACTTTTCGAAATGCAAGTTTCGGTCAAAAATCATAGTATATTATACATTAGTTTCGGTCAAAAAAATTAAATTTAATTGGGGACTATTTTAAATGATACGAGACTTTTCAGATCATTTATATATGTTAAGAGTGAAGATTAGGATTGAATTCCATGAAAGAAATTCATCTGAAAATTAGATTGTATGATACTTTTCGAAATGCAAGTTTCGGTCAAAAAATCATAACATATTATACACTAGTTTATACTAGTTTCGGTCAAAAATCAAATTATATCGGGGATTGTTCGAAATGATATGAAACTTCACATATCATTTATATATTTTACAAGGGAAGGTTATGATGGAAGTCTATTCAAAATATAATCTGAAAATTAGATTCTATAAAAAACTTTTCGAAATGCAAGTTTCGGTCAAAAATCAAAGTATATTATACACTAATTTCTTTCAAAAATACATTTAAATCAGGGACTGTTCGAAATGATATGAAACTTCACATATAGTTCATATATTTTAAGAGGGAAGCTTATGATGGAAGTCCATGCAAAAAATATCTAAAAATTAGATTCTATGAAACTTATCAAAATGCAATTTTCAGTCAAAAATCCTAGAATATTATACACTAGTTTTAGTAAAAAAATCAAATTTAATTTGGGACTATTTGAAATGATACGAGACTTTTCTGATCATTTATATATGTTAAGAGGGAAGGTTATGATGGAAGTCCATGCAAAAAATCATTTGAAAACTAGATTCTATGAAACTTTTCGAAATGCAAGTTTCGGTCAAAAATCATTGTATATTATACACTAGTTTCGGTCAAAAAAATCAAATTTAATTGGGGACTATTTGAAATGATACGAGACTTTTCAGATCATTTATATATGTTAAGAGGGAAGGTTAGGATGGAATTCCATGAAAAAAATTCATCTGGAATCTAGATTCTATGAAACTTTTTGAAATGCAAGTTTCGGTCAAAAAATTATAACATATTATACACTAGTTTATACTAGTTTCGGTCAAAAATCAAATTAAATCGGGGATTGTTCGAAATGATATGAAACTTCACATATCATTTATATATTATACAAGGGAAGGTTATGATGGAAGTCTATGAAAAATATCATAGGAAAATTAGATTCTATGAAACTTTTCGAAATGCAAGTTTCGGTCAAAAATAAAAGTATATTATACACTAGTTTCTGTCAAAAATCAAATTAAATCAGGGACTGTTTGAAATGATATGAAACTTCACATATTATTTATATATTTTAAGAGGGAATCTTATGATGGAATTCCATGCAAAAAAATATCTAAAAATTAGATTCTATGAAACTTTTCGAAATGCAAGTTTCTGTCAAAAATCATAGTATATTATACACTAGTTTCGGTAAAAAAAATCAAATTTAATTGGGGACTATTTAAAATGATACGAGACTTTTCCGATCATTTTTATATGTTAAGAGGAAAGGTTATGATGGAAGTCCATGCAAAAAATCATCTGAAAACTAGATTCTATGAAACTTTTCGAAATGCAAGTTTCGGTCAAATATCATAGTATATTAATTACTAGTTTCGGTCAAAAAAATCAAATTTAATTGGGGACTATTTGAAATGATACGAGACTTTTCAGATCATTTATATATGTTTAGAGGGAAGGTTAGAATGGAATTCCATGAAAAAAAATCATCTGGCAACTAGATTCTATGAAACTTTTCAAAATGCAAGTTTCGGTCAAAAACTCATAACATATTATACACTAGTTTATAGTAGTTTCGGTCAAAAATCAAATTAAATCGGGGATTTTTCGAAATGATACGAAACTTCACATATCATTTATATATTTTACAAGGGAATGTTATGATGGATGTCTATGCAAAATATCATCGGAAAATTAGATTATATGAAAATCTTTCGAAATGCAAGTTTCGGTCAAAAATCAAAGTATATTATACACTAGTTTCGGTAAAAAAAAAATCAAATTTAATTTGGGACTATAAGAAATGATACGAGACTTTTCAGATCATTTTTATATTTTACGAGGTAAGGTAATGATGGAAGTCCATGCAAAAAATCATCGGAAAACTAGATTCTATGAAACTTTTCGAAATGCAAGTTTCTTCCAAAAATCAAAGTATATTATACACTAGTTTCGGTCAAAAAAATTCAAATTTATTTGGGATCTATTTGAAATGATACGAGACTTTTCAGATCATTTATATATGTTAAGAGGGGAGGTTATGATGAAATTCCATGCAAAAAATCATCTGAAAACAAGATTCTATGAAACTTTTCGAAATGCAAGTTTTGGTCAAAAAATCATAACATATTATACACAAGTTTACACTAGTTTATGTCAAAATTCAAATTAAATCAGGGACTGTTCGAAATGATATGAAACTTCACATCTCATTTATATATTTTACGAGGGAAGCTTATGATGGAAGTCCATGCAAAATATATATATAAAATTTAGATTCTATGAACTTTTCGAAATGTAAGTTTCAATCAAAAATCATAGTATATTATATACTAGTTTCAGACAAAAAAATCAAATTTAATTGGGGACTATTTGAAATGATACGAGACTTTTCAGATCATTTATATATGTTAAGAGGGAAGGTTATGATGGAAGTCCATGCAAAAAATCATCTGAAAACTAGATTCTATGAAAATTTTCGAAATGCAAGTTTCGGTCAAAAATCATAGTATATTATATACTAGTTTCAGACAAAAAAATCAAATTTAATTGGGGACTATTTGAAATGATACGAGACTTTTCAGATCATTTATATATGTTAAGAGGGAAGGTTATGATGGAAGTCCATGCAAAAAATCATCTGAAAACTAGATTCTATGAAACTTTTCGAAATGCAAGTTTCGGTCAAAAATCATAGTATATTATACACTAGTTTCGGTCAAAAAAATTAAATTTAATTGGGGAATATTTTAAATGATACGAGACTTTTCAGATCATTTATATATGTTAAGAGGGAAGATTAGGATTGAATTCCATGAAAGAAATTCATCTGAAAATTAGATTCTATGAAACTTTTCGAAATGCAAGTTTCGGTCAAAAAATCATAACATATTATACACTAGTTTATACTAGTTTCGGTCAAAAATCAAATTAAATCGGGGATTGTTCGAAATGATATGAAACTTCACATATCATTTATATATTTTACAAGGGAAGGTTATGATGGAAGTCTATGCAAAATATAATCTGAAAATTAGATTCTATAAAACTTTTCGAAATGCAAGTTTCGGTCAAAAATCAAAGTATATTATACACTAATTTCTTTCAAAAATCAAATTAAATCAGGGACTTCGAAATGATATGAAACTTCACATATCGTTCATATATTTTAAGAGGGAAGCTTATGATGGAAGTCCATGCAAAAAATATCTAAAAATTAGATTCTATGAAACTTTTCGAAATGCAAGTTTCAGTCAAAAATCATAGAATATTATACTCTAGTTTTGGTAAAACAAATCAAATTTAATTGGGGACTATTTGAAATGATACGAGACTTTTCTGATCATTTATATATGTTAAGAGGGAAGGTTATGATGGAAGTCCATGCAAAAAATCATCTGAAAACTAGATTCTATGAAACTTTTCGAAATGCAAGTTTCGGTCAAAAATCATTGTATATTATACACTAGTTTCGGTCAAAAAAATCAAATTTAATTGGGGACTATTTGAAATGATACGAGACTTTTCAGATCATTTATATATGTTAAGAGGGAAGGTTAGGATGGAATTCCATGAAAAAAATTCATCTGGAATCTAGATTCTATGAAACTTTTTGAAATGCAAGTTTCGGTCAAAAAATTATAACATATTATACACTAGTTTATACTAGTTTCGGTCAAAAATCAAATTAAATCGGGGATTGTTCGAAATGATATGAAACTTCACATATCATTTATATATTTTACAAGGGAAGGTTATGATGGAAGTCTATGAAAAATATCATAGGAAAATTAGATTCTATGAAACTTTTCGAAATGCAAGTTTCGGTCAAAAATAAAAGTATATTATACACTGGTTTCTGTCAAAAATCAAATTAAATCAGGGACTGTTCGAAATGATATGAAACTTCACATATTATTTATATATTTTAAGAGGGAATCTTATGATGGAATTCCATGCAAAAAAATATCTAAAAATTAGATTCTATGAAACTTTTCGAAATGCAAGTTTCTGTCAAAAATCATAGTATATTATACACTAGTTTCGGTAAAAAAAATCAAATTTAATTGGGGACTATTTAAAATGATACGAGACTTTTCCGATCATTTTTATATGTTAAGAGGGAAGGTTATGATGGAAGTCCATGCAAAAAATCATCTGAAAACTAGATTCTATGAAACTTTTCGAAATGCAAGTTTCGGTCAAATATCATAGTATATTAATTACTAGTTTCGGTCAAAAAAATCAAATTTAATTGGGGACTATTTGAAATGATACGAGACTTTTCAGATCATTTATATATGTTTAGAGGGAAGGTTAGAATGGAATTCCATGAAAAAAAATCATCTGGCAACTAGATTCTATGAAACTTTTCAAAATGCAAGTTTCGTTCAAAAACTCATAACATATTATACACTAGTTTATAGTAGTTTCGGTCAAAAATCAAATTAAATCGGGGATTTTTCGAAATGATACGAAACTTCACATATCATTTATATATTTTACAAGGGAATGTTATGATGGATGTCTATGCAAAATATCATCGGAAAATTAGATTATATGAAAATCTTTCGAAATGCAAGTTTCGGTCAAAAATCAAAGTATATTATACACTAGTTTCGGTAAAAAAAAAATCAAATTTAATTTGGGACTATAAGAAATGATACGAGACTTTTCTGATCATTTTTATATTTTACGAGGTAAGGTAATGATGGAAGTCCATGCAAAAAATCATCGGAAAACTAGATTCTATGAAACTTTTCGAAATGCAAGTTTCTTCCAAAAATCAAAGTATATTATACACTAGTTTCGGTCAAAAAAATTCAAATTTATTTGGGATCTATTTGAAATGATACGAGACTTTTCAGATCATTTATATATGTTAAGAGGGGAGGTTATGATGAAATTCCATGCAAAAAATCATCTGAAAACAAGATTCTATGAAACTTTTCGAAATGCAAGTTTTGGTCAAAAAATCATAACATATTATACACAAGTTTACACTAGTTTATGTCAAAATTCAAATTAAATCAGGGACTGTTCGAAATGATATGAAACTTCACATCTCATTTATATATTTTACGAGGGAAGCTTATAATGGAAGTCCATGCAAAATATATATATAAAATTTAGATTCTATGAACTTTTCGAAATGTAAGTTTCAATCAAAAATCATAGTATATTATATACTAGTTTCAGACAAAAAAATCAAATTTAATTGAGGACTATTTGAAATGATACGAGACTTTTCAGATCATTTATATATGTTAAGAGGGAAGGTTATGATGGAAGTCCATGCAAAAAATCATCTGAAAACTAGATTCTATGAAACTTTTCGAAATGCAAGTTTCGGTCAAAAATCATAGTATATTATACACTAGTTTCGGTCAAAAAAATTAAATTTAATTGGGGACTATTTTAAATGATACGAGACTTTTCAGATCATTTATATATGTTAAGAGGGAAGATTAGGATTGAATTCCATGAAAGAAATTCATCAGAAAATTAGATTCTATGAAACTTTTCGAAATGCAAGTTTCGGTCAAAAAATCATAACATATTATACACTAGTTTATACTAGTTTCGGTCAAAAATCAAATTAAATCGGGGATTGTTCGAAATGATATGAAACTTCACATATCATTTATATATTTTACAAGGGAAGGTTATGATGGAAGTCTATGCAAAATATAATCTGAAAATTAGATTCTATAAAACTTTTCGAAATGCAAGTTTCGGTCAAAAATCAAAGTATAATACACTAATTTCTTTCAAAAATCAAATTAAATCAGGGACTTCGAAATGATATGAAACTTCACATATCATTCATATATTTTAAGAGGGAAGCTTATGATGGAAGTCCATGCAAAAAATATCTAAAAATTAGATTCTATGAAACTTTTCGAAATGCAAGTTTCAGTCAAAAATCATAGAATATTATACTCTAGTTTTGGTAAAAAAATCAAATTTAATTGGGGACTATTTGAAATGATACGAGACTTTTCTGATCATTTATATATGTTAAGAGGGAAGGTTATGATGGAAGTCCATGCAAAAAATCATCTGAAAACTAGATTCTATGAAACTTTTCGAAATGCAAGTTTCGGTCAAAAATCATTGTATATTATACACTAGTTTCGGTCAAAAAAATCAAATTTAATTGGGGACTATTTGAAATGATACGAGACTTTTCAGATCATTTATATATGTTAAGAGGGAAGGTTAGGATGGAATTCCATGAAAAAAATTCATCTGGAATCTAGATTCTATGAAACTTTTTGAAATGCAAGTTTCGGTCAAAAAATTATAACATATTATACACTAGTTTATACTAGTTTCGGTCAAAAATCAAATTAAATCGGGGATTGTTCGAAATGATATGAAACTTCACATATCATTTATATATTTTACAAGGGAAGGTTATGATGGAAGTCTATGAAAAATATCATAGGAAAATTAGATTCTATGAAACTTTTCGAAATGCAAGTTTCGGTCAAAAATAAAAGTATATTATACACTAGTTTCTGTCAAAAATCAAATTAAATCAGGGACTGTTCGAAATGATATGAAACTTCACATATTATTTATATATTTTAAGAGGGAATCTTATGATGGAATTCCATGCAAAAAAATATCTAAAAATTAGATTCTATGAAACTTTTCGAAATGCAAGTTTCTGTCAAAAATCATAGTATATTATACACTAGTTTCGGTAAAAAAAATCAAATTTAATTGGGGACTATTTAAAATGATACGAGACTTTTCCGATCATTTTTATATGTTAAGAGGGAAGGTTATGATGGAAGTCCATGCAAAAAATCATCTGAAAACTAGATTCTATGAAACTTTTCGAAATGCAAGTTTCGGTCAAATATCATAGTATATTAATTACTAGTTTCGGTCAAAAAAATCAAATTTAATTGGGGACTATTTGAAATGATACGAGACTTTTCAGATCATTTATATATGTTTAGAGGGAAGGTTAGAATGGAATTCCATGAAAAAAAATCATCTGGCAACTAGATTCTATGAAACTTTTCAAAATGCAAGTTTCGGTCAAAAACTCATAACATATTATACACTAGTTTATAGTAGTTTCGGTCAAAAATCAAATTAAATCGGGGATTTTTCGAAATGATACGAAACTTCACATATCATTTATATATTTTACAAGGGAATGTTATGATGGATGTCTATGCAAAATATCATCGGAAAATTAGATTATATGAAAATCTTTCGAAATGCAAGTTTCGGTCAAAAATCAAAGTATATTATACACTAGTTTCGGTAAAAAAAAAATCAAATTTAATTTGGGACTATAAGAAATGATACGAGACTTTTCTGATCATTTTTATATTTTACGAGGTAAGGTAATGATGGAAGTCCATGCAAAAAATCATCGGAAAACTAGATTCTATGAAACTTTTCGAAATGCAAGTTTCTTCCAAAAATCAAAGTATATTATACACTAGTTTCGGTCAAAAAAATTCAAATTTATTTGGGATCTATTTGAAATGATACGAGACTTTTCAGGTCATTTATATATGTTAAGAGGGGAGGTTATGATGAAATTCCATGCAAAAAATCATCTGAAAACAAGATTCTATGAAACTTTTCGAAATGCAAGTTTTGGTCAAAAAATCATAACATATTATACACAAGTTTACACTAGTTTATGTCAAAATTCAAATTAAATCAGGGACTGTTCGAAATGATATGAAACTTCACATCTCATTTATATATTTTACGAGGGAAGCTTATGATGGAAGTCCATGCAAAATATATATATAAAATTTAGATTCTATTAACTTTTCGAAATGTAAGTTTCAATCAAAAATCATAGTATATTATATACTAGTTTCAGACAAAAAAATCAAATTTAATTGAGGACTATTTGAAATGATACGAGACTTTTCATATCATTTATATATGTTAAGAGGGAAGGTTATGATGGAAGTCCATTCAAAAAATCATCTGAAAACTAGATTCTATGAAACTTTTCGAAATGCAAGTTTCGGTCAAAAATCATAGTATATTATACACTAGTTTCGGTCAAAAAAATTAAATTTAATTGGGGACTATTTTAAATGATACGAGACTTTTCAGATCATTTATATATGTTAAGAGGGAAGATTAGGATTGAATTCCATGAAAGAAATTCATCTGAAAATTAGATTCTATGAAACTTTTCGAAATGCAAGTTTCGGTCAAAAAATCATAACATATTATACACTAGTTTATACTAGTTTCGGTCAAAAATCAAATTAAATCGGGGATTGTTCGAAATGATATGAAACTTCACATATCATTTATATATTTTACAAGGGAAGGTTATGATGGAAGTCTATGCAAAATATAATCTGAAAATTAGATTCTATAAAACTTTTCGAAATGCAAGTTTCGGTCAAAAATCAAAGTATATTATACACTAATTTCTTTCAAAAATCAAATTAAATCAGGGACTTCGAAATGATATGAAACTTCACATATCATTCATATATTTTAAGAGGGAATCTTATGATGGAAGTCCATGCAAAAAATATCTAAAAATTAGATTCTATGAAACTTTTCGAAATGCAAGTTTCAGTCAAAAATCATAGAATATTATACTCTAGTTTTGGTAAAAAAATCAAATTTAATTGGGGACTATTTGAAATGATACGAGACTTTTCTGATCATTTATATATGTTAAGAGGGAAGGTTATGATGGAAGTCCATGCAAAAAATCATCTGAAAACTAGATTCTATGAAACTTTTCGAAATGCAAGTTTCGGTCAAAAATCATTGTATATTATACACTAGTTTCGGTCAAAAAAATCAAATTTAATTGGGGACTATTTGAAATGATACGAGACTTTTCAGATCATTTATATATGTTAAGAGGGAAGGTTAGGATGGAATTCCATGAAAAAAATTCATCTGGAATCTAGATTCTATGAAACTTTTTGAAATGCAAGTTTCGGTCAAAAAATTATAACATATTATACACTAGTTTATACTAGTTTCGGTCAAAAATCAAATTAAATCGGGGATTGTTCGAAATGATATGAAACTTCACATATCATTTATATATTTTACAAGGGAAGGTTATGATGGAAGTCTATGAAAAATATCATAGGAAAATTAGATTCTATGAAACTTTTCGAAATGCAAGTTTCGGTCAAAAATAAAAGTATATTATACACTAGTTTCTGTCAAAAATCAAATTAAATCAGGGACTGTTCGAAATGATATGAAACTTCACATATTATTTATATATTTTAAGAGGGAATATTATGATGGAATTCCATGCAAAAAAATATCTAAAAATTAGATTCTATGAAACTTTTCGAAATGCAAGTTTCTGTAAAAAATCATAGTATATTATACACTAGTTTCGGTAAAAAAAATCAAATTTAATTGGGGACTATTTAAAATGATACGAGACTTTTCCGATCATTTTTATATGTTAAGAGGGAAGGTTATGATGGAAGTCCATGCAAAAAATCATCTGAAAACTAGATTCTATGAAACTTTTCGAAATGCAAGTTTCGGTCAAATATCATAGTATATTAATTACTAGTTTCGGTCAAAAAAATCAAATTTAATTTGGGACTATTTGAAATGATACGAGACTTTTCAGATCATTTATATATGTTTAGAGGGAAGGTTAGAATGGAATTCCATGAAAAAAAATCATCTGGCAACTAGATTCTATGAAACTTTTCAAAATGCAAGTTTCGGTCAAAAACTCATAACATATTATACACTAGTTTATAGTAGTTTCGGTCAAAAATCAAATTAAATCGGGGATTTTTCGAAATGATACGAAACTTCACATATCATTTATATATTTTACAAGGGAATGTTATGATGGATGTCTATGCAAAATATCATCGGAAAATTAGATTATATGAAAATCTTCGAAATGCAAGTTTCGGTCAAAAATCAAAGTAAAATATACACTAGTTTCGGTAAAAAAAAATCAAATTTAATTTGGGACTATAAGAAATGATACGAGACTTTTCAGATCATTTTTATATTTTACGAGGTAAGGTTATGATGGAAGTCCATGCAAAAAATCATCGGAAAACTAGATTCTATGAAACTTTTCGAAATGCAAGTTTCTTCCAAAAATCAAAGTATATTATACACTAGTTTCGGTCAAAAAAATTCAAATTTATTTGGGATCTATTTGAAATGATACGAGACTTTTCAGATCATTTATATATGTTAAGAGGGGAGGTTATGATGAAATTCCATGCAAAAAATCATCTGAAAACAAGATTCTATGAAACTTTTCGAAATGCAAGTTTTGGTCAAAAAATCATAACATATTATACACAAGTTTACACTAGTTTATGTCAAAATTCAAATTAAATCAGGGACTGTTCGAAATGATATGAAACTTCACATCTCATTTATATATTTTACGAGGGAAGCTTATGATGGAAGTCCATGCAAAATATATATATAAAATTTAGATTCTATGAACTTTTCGAAATGTAAGTTTCAATCAAAAATCATAGTATATTATATACTAGTTTCAGACAAAAAAATCAAATTTAATTGGGGACTATTTGAAATGATACGAGACTTTTCAGATCATTTATATATGTTAAGAGGGAAGGTTATGATGGAAGTCCATGCAAAAAATCATCTGAAAACTAGATTCTATGAAACTTTTCGAAATGCAAGTTTCGGTCAAAAATCATAGTATATTATACACTAGTTTCGGTCAAAAAAATTAAATTTAATTGGGGACTATTTTAAATGATACGAGACTTTTCAGATCATTTATATATGTTAAGAGGGAAGATTAGGATTGAATTCCATGAAAGAAATTCATCTGAAAATTAGATTCTATGAAACTTTTCGAAATGCAAGTTTCGGTCAAAAAATCATAACATATTATACACTAGTTTATACTAGTTTCGGTCAAAAATCAAATTAAATCAGGGATTGTTCGAAATGATATGAAACTTCACATATCATTTATATATTTTACAAGGGAAGGTTATGATGGAAGTTTATGCAAAATATAATCTGAAAATTAGATTCTATAAAACTTTTCGAAATGCAAGTTTCGGTCAAAAATCAAAGTATATTATACACTAATTTCTTTCAAAAATCAAATTAAATCAGGGACTTCGAAATGATATGAAACTTCACATATCGTTCATATATTTTAAGAGGGAAGCTTATGATGGAAGTCCATGCAAAAAATATCTAAAAATTAGATTCTATGAAACTTTTCGAAATGCAAGTTTCAGTCAAAAATCATAGAATATTATACTCTAGTTTTGGTAAAAAAAATCAAATTTAATTGGGGACTATTTGAAATGATACGAGACTTTTCTGATCATTTATATATGTTAAGAGGGAAGGTTATGATGGAAGTCCATGCAAAAAATCATCTGAAAACTAGATTCTATGAAACTTTTCGAAATGCAAGTTTCGGTCAAAAATCATTGTATATTATACACTAGTTTCGGTCAAAAAAATCAAATTTAATTGGGGACTATTTGAAATGATACGAGACTTTTCAGATCATTTATATATGTTAAGAGGGAAGGTTAGGATGGAATTCCATGAAAAAAATTCATCTGGAATCTAGATTCTATGAAACTTTTTGAAATGCAAGTTTCGGTCAAAAAATTATAACATATTATACACTAGTTTATACTAGTTTCGGTCAAAAATCAAATTAAATCGGGGATTGTTCGAAATGATATGAAACTTCACATATCATTTATATATTTTACAAGGGAAGGTTATGATGGAAGTCTATGAAAAATATCATAGGAAAATTAGATTCTATGAAACTTTTCGAAATGTAAGTTTCGGTCAAAAATAAAAGTATATTATACACTAGTTTCTGTCAAAAATCAAATTAAATCAGGGACTGTTCGAAATGATATGAAACTTCACATATTATTTATATATTTTAAGAGGGAATATTATGATGGAATTACATGCAAAAAAATATCTAAAAATTAGATTCTATGAAACTTTTCGAAATGCAAGTTTCTGTCAAAAATCATAGTATATTATACACTAGTTTCGGTAAAAAAAATCAAATTTAATTGGGGACTATTTAAAATGATACGAGACTTTTCCGATCATTTTTATATGTTAAGAGGGAAGGTTATGATGGAAGTCCATGCAAAAAATCATCTGAAAACTAGATTCTATGAAACTTTTCGAAATGCAAGTTTCGGTCAAATATCATAGTATATTAATTACTAGTTTCGGTCAAAAAAATCAAATTTAATTGGGGACTATTTGAAATGATACGAGACTTTTCAGATCATTTATATATGTTTAGAGGGAAGGTTAGAATGGAATTCCATGAAAAAAAATCATCTGGCAACTAGATTCTATGAAACTTTTCAAAATGCAAGTTTCGGTCAAAAACTCATAACATATTATACACTAGTTTATAGTAGTTTCGGTCAAAAATCAAATTAAATCGGGGATTTTTCGAAATGATACGAAACTTCACATATCATTTATATATTTTACAAGGGAATGTTATGATGGATGTCTATGCAAAATATCATCGGAAAATTAGATTATATGAAAATCTTCGAAATGCAAGTTTCGGTCAAAAATCAAAGTATATTATACACTAGTTTCGGTAAAAAAAAATCAAATTTAATTTGGGACTATAAGAAATGATACGAGACTTTTCAGATCATTTTTATATTTTACGAGGTAAGGTTATGATGGAAGTCCATGCAAAAAATCATCGGAAAACTAGATTCTATGAAACTTTTCGAAATGCAAGTTTCTTCCAAAAATCAAAGTATATTATACACTAGTTTCGGTCAAAAAAATTCAAATTTATTTGGGATCTATTTGAAATGATACGAGACTTTTCAGATCATTTATATATGTTAAGAGGGGAGGTTATGATGAAATTCCATGCAAAAAATCATCTGAAAACAAGATTCTATGAAACTTTTCGAAATGCAAGTTTTGGTCAAAAAATCATAACATATTATACACAAGTTTACACTAGTTTATGTCAAAATTCAAATCAGGGACTGTTCGAAATGATATGAAACTTCACATCTCATTTATATATTTTACGAGGGAAGCTTATGATGGAAGTCCATGCAAAATATATATATAAAATTTAGATTCTATGAACTTTTCGAAATGTAAGTTTCAATCAAAAATCATAGTATATTATATACTAGTTTCAGACAAAAAAATCAAATTTAATTGGGGACTATTTGAAATGATACGAGACTTTTCAGATCATTTATATATGTTAAGAGGGAAGGTTATGATGGAAGTCCATGCAAAAAATCATCTGAAAACTAGATTCTATGAAACTTTTCGAAATGCAAGTTTCGGTCAAAAATCATAGTATATTATACACTAGTTTCGGTCAAAAAAATTAAATTTAATTGGGGACTATTTTAAATGATACGAGACTTTTCAGATCATTTATATATGTTAAGAGGGAAGATTAGGATTGAATTCCATGAAAGAAATTCATCTGAAAATTAGATTCTATGAAACTTTTCGAAATGCAAGTTTCGGTCAAAAAATCATAACATATTATACACTAGTTTATACTAGTTTCGGTCAAAAATCAAATTAAATCAGGGATTGTTCGAAATGATATGAAACTTCACATATCATTTATATATTTTACAAGGGAAGGTTATGATGGAAGTCTATGCAAAATATAATCTGAAAATTAGATTCTATAAAACTTTTCGAAATGCAAGTTTCGGTCAAAAATCAAAGTATATTATACACTAATTTCTTTCAAAAATCAAATTAAATCAGGGACTTCGAAATGATATGAAACTTCACATATCGTTCATATATTTTAAGAGGGGAGCTTATGATGGAAGTCCATGCAAAAAATATCTAAAAATTAGATTCTATGAAACTTTTCGAAATGCAAGTTTCAGTCAAAAATCATAGAATATTATACTCTAGTTTTGGTAAAAAAAATCAAATTTAATTGGGGACTATTTGAAATGATACGAGACTTTTCTGATCATTTATATATGTTAAGAGGGAAGGTTATGATGGAAGTCCATGCAAAAAATCATCTGAAAACTAGATTCTATGAAACTTTTCGAAATGCCAGTTTCGGTCAAAAATCATTGTATATTATACACTAGTTTCGGTCAAAAAAATCAAATTTAATTGGGGACTATTTGAAATGATACGAGACTTTTCAGATCATTTATATATGTTAAGAGGGAAGGTTAGGATGGAATTCCATGAAAAAAATTCATCTGGAATCTAGATTCTATGAAACTTTTTGAAATGCAAGTTTCGGTCAAAAAATTATAACATATTATACACTAGTTTATACTAGTTTCGGTCAAAAATCAAATTAAATCGGGGATTGTTCGAAATGATATGAAACTTCACATATCATTTATATATTTTACAAGGGAAGGTTATGATGGAAGTCTATGAAAAATATCATAGGAAAATTAGATTCTATGAAACTTTTCGAAATGTAAGTTTCGGTCAAAAATAAAAGTATATTATACACTAGTTTCTGTCAAAAATCAAATTAAATCAGGGACTGTTCGAAATGATATGAAACTTCACATATTATTTATATATTTTAAGAGGGAATATTATGATGGAATTACATGCAAAAAAATATCTAAAAATTAGATTCTATGAAACTTTTCGAAATGCAAGTTTCTGTCAAAAATCATAGTATATTATACACTAGTTTCGGTAAAAAAAATCAAATTTAATTGGGGACTATTTAAAATGATACGAGACTTTTCCGATCATTTTTATATGTTAAGAGGGAAGGTTATGATGGAAGTCCATGCAAAAAATCATCTGAAAACTAGATTCTATGAAACTTTTCGAAATGCAAGTTTCGGTCAAATATCATAGTATATTAATTACTAGTTTCGGTCAAAAAAATCAAATTTAATTGGGGACTATTTGAAATGATACGAGACTTTTCAGATCATTTATATATGTTTAGAGGGAAGGTTAGAATGGAATTCCATGAAAAAAAATCATCTGGCAACTAGATTCTATGAAACTTTTCAAAATGCAAGTTTCGGTCAAAAACTCATAACATATTATACACTAGTTTATAGTAGTTTCGGTCAAAAATCAAATTAAATCGGGGATTTTTCGAAATGATACGAAACTTCACATATCATTTATATATTTTACAAGGGAATGTTATGATGGATGTCTATGCAAAATATCATCGGAAAATTAGATTATATGAAAATCTTCGAAATGCAAGTTTCGGTCAAAAATCAAAGTATATTATACACTAGTTTCGGTAAAAAAAAATCAAATTTAATTTGGGACTATAAGAAATGATACGAGACTTTTCAGATCATTTTTATATTTTACGAGGTAAGGTTATGATGGAAGTCCATGCAAAAAATCATCGGAAAACTAGATTCTATGAAACTTTTCGAAATGCAAGTTTCTTCCAAAAATCAAAGTATATTATACACTAGTTTCGGTCAAAAAAATTCAAATTTATTTGGGATCTATTTGAAATGATACGAGACTTTTCAGATCATTTATATATGTTAAGAGGGGAGGTTATGATGAAATTCCATGCAAAAAATCATCTGAAAACAAGATTCTATGAAACTTTTCGAAATGCAAGTTTTGGTCAAAAAATCATAACATATTATACACAAGTTTACACTAGTTTATGTCAAAATTCAAATCAGGGACTGTTCGAAATGATATGAAACTTCACATCTCATTTATATATTTTACGAGGGAAGCTTATGATGGAAGTCCATGCAAAATATATATATAAAATTTAGATTCTATGAACTTTTCGAAATGTAAGTTTCAATCAAAAATCATAGTATATTATATACTAGTTTCAGACAAAAAAATCAAATTTAATTGGGGACTATTTGAAATGATACGAGACTTTTCAGATCATTTATATATGTTAAGAGGGAAGGTTATGATGGAAGTCCATGCAAAAAATCATCTGAAAACTAGATTCTATGAAACTTTTCGAAATGCAAGTTTCGGTCAAAAATCATAGTATATTATACACTAGTTTCGGTCAAAAAAATTAAATTTAATTGGGGACTATTTTAAATGATACGAGACTTTTCAGATCATTTATATATGTTAAGAGGGAAGATTAGGATTGAATTCCATGAAAGAAATTCATCTGAAAATTAGATTCTATGAAACTTTTCGAAATGCAAGTTTCGGTCAAAAAATCATAACATATTATACACTAGTTTATACTAGTTTCGGTCAAAAATCAAATTAAATCAGGGATTGTTCGAAATGATATGAAACTTCACATATCATTTATATATTTTACAAGGGAAGGTTATGATGGAAGTCTATGCAAAATATAATCTGAAAATTAGATTCTATAAAACTTTTCGAAATGCAAGTTTCGGTCAAAAATCAAAGTATATTATACACTAATTTCTTTCAAAAATCAAATTAAATCAGGGACTTCGAAATGATATGAAACTTCACATATCGTTCATATATTTTAAGAGGGGAGCTTATGATGGAAGTCCATGCAAAAAATATCTAAAAATTAGATTCTATGAAACTTTTCGAAATGCAAGTTTCAGTCAAAAATCATAGAATATTATACTCTAGTTTTGGTAAAAAAAATCAAATTTAATTGGGGACTATTTGAAATGATACGAGACTTTTCTGATCATTTATATATGTTAAGAGGGAAGGTTATGATGGAAGTCCATGCAAAAAATCATCTGAAAACTAGATTCTATGAAACTTTTCGAAATGCAAGTTTCGGTCAAAAATCATTGTATATTATACACTAGTTTCGGTCAAAAAAATCAAATTTAATTGGGGACTATTTGAAATGATACGAGACTTTTCAGATCATTTATATATGTTAAGAGGGAAGGTTAGGATGGAATTCCATGAAAAAAATTCATCTGGAATCTAGATTCTATGAAACTTTTTGAAATGCAAGTTTCGGTCAAAAAATTATAACATATTATACACTAGTTTATACTAGTTTCGGTCAAAAATCAAATTAAATCGGGGATTGTTCGAAATGATATGAAACTTCACATATCATTTATATATTTTACAAGGGAAGGTTATGATGGAAGTCTATGAAAAATATCATAGGAAAATTAGATTCTATGAAACTTTTCGAAATGTAAGTTTCGGTCAAAAATAAAAGTATATTATACACTAGTTTCTGTCAAAAATCAAATTAAATCAGGGACTGTTCGAAATGATATGAAACTTCACATATTATTTATATATTTTAAGAGGGAATATTATGATGGAATTCCATGCAAAAAAATATCTAAAAATTAGATTCTATGAAACTTTTCGAAATGCAAGTTTCTGTCAAAAATCATAGTATATTATACACTAGTTTCGGTAAAAAAAATCAAATTTAATTGGGGACTATTTAAAATGATACGAGACTTTTCCGATCATTTTTATATGTTAAGAGGGAAGGTTATGATGGAAGTCCATGCAAAAAATCATCTGAAAACTAGATTCTATGAAACTTTTCGAAATGCAAGTTTCGGTCAAATATCATAGTATATTAATTACTAGTTTCGGTCAAAAAAATCAAATTTAATTGGGGACTATTTGAAATGATACGAGACTTTTCAGATCATTTATATATGTTTAGAGGGAAGGTTAGAATGGAATTCCATGAAAAAAAATCATCTGGCAACTAGATTCTATGAAACTTTTCAAAATGCAAGTTTCGGTCAAAAACTCATAACATATTATACACTAGTTTATAGTAGTTTCGGTCAAAAATCAAATTAAATCGGGGATTTTTCGAAATGATACGAAACTTCACATATCATTTATATATTTTACAAGGGAATGTTATGATGGATGTCTATGCAAAATATCATCGGAAAATTAGATTATATGAAAATCTTCGAAATGCAAGTTTCGGTCAAAAATCAAAGTATATTATACACTAGTTTCGGTAAAACAAAATCAAATTTAATTTGGGACTATAAGAAATGATACGAGACTTTTCAGATCATTTTTATATTTTACGAGGTAAGGTTATGATGGAAGTCCATGCAAAAAATCATCGGAAAACTAGATTCTATGAAACTTTTCGAAATGCAAGTTTCTTCCAAAAATCAAAGTATATTATACACTAGTTTCGGTCAAAAAAATTCAAATTTATTTGGGATCTATTTGAAATGATACGAGACTTTTCAGATCATTTATATATGTTAAGAGGGGAGGTTATGATGAAATTCCATGCAAAAAATCATCTGAAAACAAGATTCTATGAAACTTTTCGAAATGCAAGTTTTGGTCAAAAAATCATAACATATTATACACAAGTTTACACTAGTTTATGTCAAAATTCAAATCAGGGACTGTTCGAAATGATATGAAACTTCACATCTCATTTATATATTTTACGAGGGAAGCTTATGATGGAAGTCCATGCAAAATATATATATAAAATTTAGATTCTATGAACTTTTCGAAATGTAAGTTTCAATCAAAAATCATAGTATATTATATACTAGTTTCAGACAAAAAAATCAAATTTAATTGGGGACTATTTGAAATGATACGAGACTTTTCAGATCATTTATATATGTTAAGAGGGAAGGTTATGATGGAAGTCCATGCAAAAAATCATCTGAAAACTAGATTCTATGAAACTTTTCGAAATGCAAGTTTCGGTCAAAAATCATAGTATATTATACACTAGTTTCGGTCAAAAAAATTAAATTTAATTGGGGACTATTTTAAATGATACGAGACTTTTCAGATCATTTATATATGTTAAGAGGGAAGATTAGGATTGAATTCCATGAAAGAAATTCATCTGAAAATTAGATTCTATGAAACTTTTCGAAATGCAAGTTTCGGTCAAAAAATCATAACATATTATACACTAGTTTATACTAGTTTCGGTCAAAAATTAAATTAAATCGGGGATTGTTCGAAATGATATGAAACTTCACATATCATTTATATATTTTACAAGGGAAGGTTATGATGGAAGTCTATGCAAAATATAATCTGAAAATTAGATTCTATAAAACTTTTCGAAATGCAAGTTTCGGTCAAAAATCAAAGTATATTATACACTAATTTCTTTCAAAAATCAAATTAAATCAGGGACTTCGAAATGATATGAAACTTCACATATCGTTCATATATTTTAAGAGGGGAGCTTATGATGGAAGTCCATGCAAAAAATATCTAAAAATTAGATTCTATGAAACTTTTCGAAATGCAAGTTTCAGTCAAAAATCATAGAATATTATACTCTAGTTTTGGTAAAAAAAATCAAATTTAATTGGGGACTATTTGAAATGATACGAGACTTTTCTGATCATTTATATATGTTAAGAGGGAAGGTTATGATGGAAGTCCATGCAAAAAATCATCTGAAAACTAGATTCTATGAAACTTTTCGAAATGCAAGTTTCGGTCAAAAATCATTGTATATTATACACTAGTTTCGGTCAAAAAAATCAAATTTAATTGGGGACTATTTGAAATGATACGAGACTTTTCAGATCATTTATATATGTTAAGAGGGAAGGTTAGGATGGAATTCCATGAAAAAAATTCATCTGGAATCTAGATTCTATGAAACTTTTTGAAATGCAAGTTTCGGTCAAAAAATTATAACATATTATACACTAGTTTATACTAGTTTCGGTCAAAAATCAAATTAAATCGGGGATTGTTCGAAATGATATGAAACTTCACATATCATTTATATATTTTACAAGGGAAGGTTATGATGGAAGTCTATGAAAAATATCATAGGAAAATTAGATTCTATGAAACTTTTCGAAATGTAAGTTTCGGTCAAAAATAAAAGTATATTATACACTAGTTTCTGTCAAAAATCAAATTAAATCAGGGACTGTTCGAAATGATATGAAACTTCACATATTATTTATATATTTTAAGAGGGAATATTATGATGGAATTCCATGCAAAAAAATATCTAAAAATTAGATTCTATGAAACTTTTCGAAATGCAAGTTTCTGTCAAAAATCATAGTATATTATACACTAGTTTCGGTAAAAAAAATCAAATTTAATTGGGGACTATTTAAAATGATACGAGACTTTTCCGATCATTTTTATATGTTAAGAGGGAAGGTTATGATGGAAGTCCATGCAAAAAATCATCTGAAAACTAGATTCTATGAAACTTTTCGAAATGCAAGTTTCGGTCAAATATCATAGTATATTAATTACTAGTTTCGGTCAAAAAAATCAAATTTAATTGGGGACTATTTGAAATGATACGAGACTTTTCAGATCATTTATATATGTTTAGAGGGAAGGTTAGAATGGAATTCCATGAAAAAAAATCATCTGGCAACTAGATTCTATGAAACTTTTCAAAATGCAAGTTTCGGTCAAAAACTCATAACATATTATACACTAGTTTATAGTAGTTTCGGTAAAAAATCAAATTAAATCGGGGATTTTTCGAAATGATACGAAACTTCACATATCATTTATATATTTTACAAGGGAATGTTATGATGGATGTCTATGCAAAATATCATCGGAAAATTAGATTATATGAAAATCTTCGAAATGCAAGTTTCGGTCAAAAATCAAAGTATATTATACACTAGTTTCGGTAAAAAAAAATCAAATTTAATTTGGGACTATAAGAAATGATACGAGACTTTTCAGATCATTTTTATATTTTACGAGGTAAGGTTATGATGGAAGTCCATGCAAAAAATCATCGGAAAACTAGATTCTATGAAACTTTTCGAAATGCAAGTTTCTTCCAAAAATCAAAGTATATTATACACTAGTTTCGGTCAAAAAAATTCAAATTTATTTGGGATCTATTTGAAATGATACGAGACTTTTCAGATCATTTATATATGTTAAGAGGGGAGGTTATGATGAAATTCCATGCAAAAAATCATCTGAAAACAAGATTCTATGAAACTTTTCGAAATGCAAGTTTTGGTCAAAAAATCATAACATATTATACACAAGTTTACACTAGTTTATGTCAAAATTCAAATCAGGGACTGTTCGAAATGATATGAAACTTCACATCTCATTTATATATTTTACGAGGGAAGCTTATGATGGAAGTCCATGCAAAATATATATATAAAATTTAGATTCTATGAACTTTTCGAAATGTAAGTTTCAATCAAAAATCATAGTATATTATATACTAGTTTCAGACAAAAAAATCAAATTTAATTGGGGACTATTTGAAATGATACGAGACTTTTCAGATCATTTATATATGTTAAGAGGGAAGGTTATGATGGAAGTCCATGCAAAAAATCATCTGAAAACTAGATTCTATGAAACTTTTCGAAATGCAAGTTTCGGTCAAAAATCATAGTATATTATACACTAGTTTCGGTCAAAAAAATTAAATTTAATTGGGGACTATTTTAAATGATACGAGACTTTTCAGATCATTTATATATGTTAAGAGGGAAGATTAGGATTGAATTCCATGAAAGAAATTCATCTGAAAATTAGATTCTATGAAACTTTTCGAAATGCAAGTTTCGGTCAAAAAATCATAACATATTATACACTAGTTTATACTAGTTTCGGTCAAAAATTAAATTAAATCGGGGATTGTTCGAAATGATATGAAACTTCACATATCATTTATATATTTTACAAGGGAAGGTTATGATGGAAGTCTATGCAAAATATAATCTGAAAATTAGATTCTATAAAACTTTTCGAAATGCAAGTTTCGGTCAAAAATCAAAGTATATTATACACTAATTTCTTTCAAAAATCAAATTAAATCAGGGACTTCGAAATGATATGAAACTTCACATATCGTTCATATATTTTAAGAGGGGAGCTTATGATGGAAGTCCATGCAAAAAATATCTAAAAATTAGATTCTATGAAACTTTTCGAAATGCAAGTTTCAGTCAAAAATCATAGAATATTATACTCTAGTTTTGGTAAAAAAAATCAAATTTAATTGGGGACTATTTGAAATGATACGAGACTTTTCTGATCATTTATATATGTTAAGAGGGAAGGTTATGATGGAAGTCCATGCAAAAAATCATCTGAAAACTAGATTCTATGAAACTTTTCGAAATGCAAGTTTCGGTCAAAAATCATTGTATATTATACACTAGTTTCGGTCAAAAAAAATCAAATTTAATTGGGGACTATTTGAAATGATACGAGACTTTTCAGATCATTTATATATGTTAAGAGGGAAGGTTAGGATGGAATTCCATGAAAAAAATTCATCTGGAATCTAGATTCTATGAAACTTTTTGAAATGCAAGTTTCGGTCAAAAAATTATAACATATTATACACTAGTTTATACTAGTTTCGGTCAAAAATCAAATTAAATCGGGGATTGTTCGAAATGATATGAAACTTCACATATCATTTATATATTTTACAAGGGAAGGTTATGATGGAAGTCTATGAAAAATATCATAGGAAAATTAGATTCTATGAAACTTTTCGAAATGCAAGTTTCGGTCAAAAATAAAAGTATATTATACACTAGTTTCTGTCAAAAATCAAATTAAATCAGGGACTGTTCGAAATGATATGAAACTTCACATATTATTTATATATTTTAAGAGGGAATATTATGATGGAATTCCATGCAAAAAAATATCTAAAAATTAGATTCTATGAAACTTTTCGAAATGCAAGTTTCTGTCAAAAATCATAGTATATTATACACTAGTTTCGGTAAAAAAAATCAAATTTAATTGGGGACTATTTAAAATGATACGAGACTTTTCCGATCATTTTTATATGTTAAGAGGGAAGGTTATGATGGAAGTCCATGCAAAAAATCATCTGAAAACTAGATTCTATGAAACTTTTCGAAATGCAAGTTTCGGTCAAATATCATAGTATATTAATTACTAGTTTCGGTCAAAAAAATCAAATTTAATTGGGGACTATTTTAAATGATACGAGACTTTTGAGATCATTTATATATGTTTAGAGGGAAGGTTAGAATGGAATTCCATGAAAAAAAATCATCTGGCAACTAGATTCTATGAAACTTTTTAAAATGCAAGTTTCGGTCAAAAACTCATAACATATTATACACTAGTTTATAGTAGTTTCGGTCAAAAATCAAATTAAATCGGGGATTTTTCGAAATGATACGAAACTTCACATATCATTTATATATTTTACAAGGGAATGTTATGATGGATGTCTATGCAAAATATCATCGGAAAATTAGATTATATGAAAATCTTCGAAATGCAAGTTTCGGTCAAAAATCAAAGTATATTATACACTAGTTTCGGTAAAAAAAAAATCAAATTTAATTTGGGACTATAAGAAATGATACGAGACTTTTGAGATCATTTTTATATTTTACGAGGTAAGGTTATGATGGAAGTCCATGCAAAAAATCATCGGAAAACTAGATTCTATGAAACTTTTCGAAATGCAAGTTTCTTCCAAAAATCAAAGTATATTATACACTAGTTTCGGTCAAAAAAATTCAAATTTATTTGGGATCTATTTGAAATGATACGAGACTTTTCAGATAATTTATATATGTTAAGAGGGGAGGTTATGATGAAATTCCATGCAAAAAATCATCTGAAAACAAGATTCTATGAAACTTTTCGAAATGCAAGTTTTGTTCAAAAAATCATAACATATTATACACAAGTTTACACTAGTTTATGTCAAAATTCAAATTAAATCAGGGACTGTTCGAAATGATATGAAACTTCACATCTCATTTATATATTTTACGAGGGAAGCTTATGATGGAAGTCCATGCAAAATATATATATAAAATTTAGATTCTATGAACTTTTCGAAATGTAAGTTTCAATCAAAAATCATAGTATATTATATACTAGTTTCAGACAAAAAAATCAAATTTAATTGGAGACTATTTGAAATGATACGAGACTTTTCAGATCATTTATATATGTTAAGAGGGAAGGTTATGATGGAAGTCCATGCAAAAAATCATCTGAAAACTAGATTCTATGAAACTTTTCGAAATGCAAGTTTCGGTCAAAAATCATAGTATATTATACACTAGTTTCGGTCAAAAAAATTAAATTTAATTGGGGACTATTTTAAATGATACGAGACTTTTCAGATCATTTATATATGTTAAGAGGGAAGATTAGGATTAAATTCCATGAAAGAAATTCATCTGAAAATTAGATTCTATGAAACTTTTCGAAATGCAAGTTTCGGTCAAAAAATCATAACATATTATACACTAGTTTATACTAGTTTCGGTCAAAAATCAAATTAAATCGGGGATTGTTCGAAATGATATGAAACTTCACATATCATTTATATATTTTACAAGGGAAGGTTATGATGGAAGTCTATGCAAAATATAATCTGAAAATTAGATTCTATAAAACTTTTCGAAATGCAAGTTTCGGTCAAAAATCAAAGTATATTATACACTAATTTCTTTCAAAAATCAAATTAAATCAGGGACTTCGAAATGATATGAAACTTCACATATCGTTCATATATTTTAAGAGGGAAGCTTATGATGGAAGTCCATGCAAAAAATATCTAAAAATTAGATTCTATGAAACTTTTCGAAATGCAAGTTTCAGTCAAAAATCATAGAATATTATACTCTAGTTTTGGTAAAAAAAAATCAAATTTAATTGGGGACTATTTGAAATGATACGAGACTTTTCTGATCATTTATATATGTTAAGAGGGAAGGTTATGATGGAAGTCCATGCAAAAAATCATCTGAAAACTAGATTCTATGAAACTTTTCGAAATGCAAGTTTCGGTCAAAAATCATTGTATATTATACACTAGTTTCGGTCAAAAAAAATCAAATTTAATTGGGGACTATTTGAAATGATACGAGACTTTTCAGATCATTTATATATGTTAAGAGGGAAGGTTAGGATGGAATTCCATGAAAAAAATTCATCTGGAATCTAGATTCTATGAAACTTTTTGAAATGCAAGTTTCGGTCAAAAAATTATAACATATTATACACTAGTTTATACTAGTTTCGGTCAAAAATCAAATTAAATCGGGGATTGTTCGAAATGATATGAAACTTCACATATCATTTATATATTTTACAAGGGAAGGTTATGATGGAAGTCTATGAAAAATATCATAGGAAAATTAGATTCTATGAAACTTTTCGAAATGCAAGTTTCGGTCAAAAATAAAAGTATATTATACACTAGTTTCTGTCAAAAATCAAATTAAATCAGGGACTGTTCGAAATGATATGAAACTTCACATATTATTTATATATTTTAAGAGGGAATCTTATGATGGAATTCCATGCAAAAAAATATCTAAAAATTAGTTTCTATGAAACTTTTCGAAATGCAAGTTTCTGTCAAAAATCATAGTATATTATACACTAGTTTCGGTAAAAAAAATTAAATTTAATTGGGGACTATTTTAAATGATACGAGACTTTTCCGATCATTTATATATGTTAAGAGGGAAGGTTATGATGGAAGTCCATGCAAAAAATCATCTGAAAACTAGATTCTATGAAACTTTTCGAAATGCAAGTTTCGGTCAAATATCATAGTATATTATAAACTAGTTCCGGTCAAAAAAATCAAATTTAATTGGGGACTATTTGAAATGATACGAGACTTTTCAGATCATTTATATATGTTAAGAGGGAAGGTTAGGATGGAATTCCATGAAAAAAAATCATCTGGCAACTAGATTCTATGAAACTTTTCAAAATGCAAGTTTCGGTCAAAAACTCATAACATATTATACACTAGTTTATAGTAGTTTCGGTCAAAAATCAAATTAAATCGGGGATTTTTCGAAATGATACGAAACTTCACATATCATTTATATATTTTACAAGGGAATGTTATGATGGATGTCTATGCAATATATCATCGGAAAATTAGATTATATGAAAATCTTCGAAATGCAAGTTTCGGTCAAAAATCAAAGTATATTATACACTAGTTTCGGTAAAAAAAATCAAATTTAATTTGGGACTATTTGAATTGATACGAGACTTTTCAGATCATTATATATTTTACGAGGTAATTTTATGATGGAAGTCCATTCAAAAAATCATCGGAAAATTAGATTCTATGAAACTTTTCGAAATGCAAGTTTCGGTGAAAAATCAAAGTATTATACACTAGTTTCGGTCAAAAAAAATTTAATTTAATTGGGAACTATTTGAAATGATACGAGACTTTTGAGATCATTTTTATATGATAAGAGGGAAGGTTATGATGGAAGTCCATGCAAAAAAATCATCTGAAAACTAGATTCTATGAAACTTTTCGAAATGCAAGTTTCGGTCAAAAAATCATAACATATTATTCACTAGTTTACACTAGTTTCTTTCAAAAATCAAATTAAATCAGAGACTATTCAAAATGATACGAAACTTCACATATAATTTATATATTTTACGAGGGAAGTTTATGATGGAAGTCCATGCAATAAATATCTAAAAATTAGATTCTATGAAACTTTTCGAAATGCAAGTTTCAGTCAAAAATCATAGTATATTATACACTAGTTTCGGTAAAAAAAATCAAATTTAATTGGGGACTATTTGAAATGATACGAGACTTTTCTGATCATTTATATATGTTAAGAGGGAAGGTTATGATGGAAGTCCATGCAAAAAATCATCTGGAAACTAGATTCTATGAAACTTTTCAAAATGCAAGTTTCGGTCAAAAAATTATAACATATTATACACTAGTTTATACTAGTTTCGGTCAAAATCAAATTAAATCGGGGATTGTTTGAAATGATACGAAACTTCACATATCATTTATATATTTTACAAGGTAAGGTTATGATAGAAGTCAATGCAAAATATCATCGGAAAATTAGATTCTATGAAACGTTTCGAAATGCAAGTTTCGGTCAAAAATCAAATTATGTTATAATCTAATTTCGGTCAAAAAAAACAAATTTAATTTGGGACTATTTGAAATGATACGAGACTTTTCAGATCATTTATATATTTTACGAGGTAAGGTTATGATGGAAGTCCATGCAAAAAATCATCGGAAAATTAGATTCAATGAAACTTTTCGAAATGAAAGTTTCGGTCAAAAATCAAAGTATATTATAAACTAGTTTCGATCAAAAAAATTTAAATTTAATTGGGGACTATTTAAAATGATACGAGACTTTTCCGATCATTTTTATATGTTAAGAGGGAAGGTTATGATGGAAGTCCATGCAAAAAATCATCTGAAAACTAGATTCTATGAAACTTTTCGAAATGCAAGTTTCGGTCAAATATCATAGTATATTAATCACTAGTTTCGGTCAAAAAAATCAAATTTAATTGGGGATTATTTGAAATGATACGAGACTTTTCAGATCATTTATATATGTTTAGAGGGAAAGTTATAATGGAATTCCATGAAAAAAAATCATCTGGCAACTAGATTCTATGAAACTTTTCAAAATGCAAGTTTCGGTCGAAAAATCATAACATATTATACACTAATTTATAGTAGTTTCGGTCAAAAATCAAATTAAATCGGGGATTTTTCGAAATGATACGAAACTTCACATATCATTTATATATTTTACAAGGGAATGTTATGATGGATGTCTATGCAAAATATCATCGGAAAAGTATATTATATAAAACTCTTCGAAATGCAAGTTTCGGTCAAAAATCAAAGTATATTATACACTAGTTTCGGTAAAAAAAAATCAAATTTAATTTGGGACAATAAGAAATGATACGAGACTTTTCAGATCATTTATATATTTTACGAGGTAAGGTTATGATGGAAGTCCATGCAAAAAATCATCGGAAAACTAGATTCTATGAAACTTTTCGAAATGTAATTTTCTTCCAAAAATCAAAGTATATTATACACTAGTTTCGGTCAAAAAAATTCAAATTTATTTGGGAACTATTTGAAATGATACGATACTTTTTAGATCATTTATATATGTTAAGAAGGAAGGTTATGATGAAATTCCATGCAAAAAATCATCTGAAAACAAGATTCTATGAAACTTTTCGAAATGCAAGTTTTGGTCAAAAAATCATAACATATTATACACAAGTTTACACTAGTTTATGTCAAAAATCAAATTAAATCAGGGACTGTTCGAAATGATATGAAACTTCACATCTCATTTATATATTTTACGAGGGAAGCTTATGATGGAAGTCCATGCAAAAAATATATATAAAATTTAGATTCTATGAACTTTTCGAAATGCAAGTTTCAATCAAAAATCATAGTATATTATACACTAGTTTCTAACAAAAAATTCAAATTTAATTGGGGACTATTTGAAATGATACGAGACTTTTCAGATCATTTATATATGTTAAGAGGGAAGGTTATGATGGAAGTCCATGCAAAAAATCATCTGAAAACTAGATTCTATGAAACTTTTCGAAATGCAAGTTTCGGTCAAAAATCATAGTATATTATACACTAGTTTCGGTCAAAAAAATTAAATTTAATTGCGGACTATTTTAAATGATACGAGAAATTTCAGATCATTTATATATGTTAAGAGGGAAGATTATGATGGAATTCCATGAATGAAATTCATCTGAAAATTAGATTCTATGAAACTTTTCGAAATGCAAGTTTCGGTCAAAATATCATAACATATTATACACTAGTTTATACTAGTTTCGGTCAAAAATAAAATTAAATCGGGGATTGTTCGAAATGATATGAAACTTCACATATCATTTATATATTTTACAAGGGAAGGTTATGATGGAAGTCTATGCAAAATATAATCTGAAAATTAGATTCTATAAAACTTTTTGAAATGCAAGATTCGAAATTATTCGTTTTGAAGAGTTTCATAGAATCTAATTTTCAGATGAATTTTTGCATGGACTTCCATCATAAGCTTCACTCGTAACATATAGAAAGGATCATAAAAGTTTCTTATCATTTCGAACAGTCCTAGATTTAATTTGATTTTTTGACCGAAACTAGTATTAACTAGTGTATAATATATTATGATTTTTAAGTGAAACATTTGTTTTTAAGAGTTTCATAGAATCTAATTTTCAGATGATTTTTTGCATGGACTTCCTTTATAAGCTTCACTTGTAACATATAGAAAGAATCAGAAAAGTTTTGTATCATTACGAACAGTCCTAGATTTAATTTGATTTTTTGACCGAAACTATTACAAACTAGTGTATAATATATTATGATTTTTTGAGTGAAACATTCGTTTTGAAGAGTTTCATAGAATCTAATTTTTAGATGATTTTTTGCATGGACTTCCATCAAAACATTCCCTCGTAACATATAGAAAGGATCGTAATAGTTTCTATCATTTCTAACAATTGTTGATTCAATTTGATTTTTTGGACCAAAACTAGTATAAACTAGTGTATAATATATTATGATTTTTGACCGAAACTTGCATTTCAAAAAGTTTCTTAGAATATAATGTTTATATGATTTTTTGCATGGACTTCAATTAAAACTTTCCCTCGTAACATATAGAAAGGATCATAAAATTTTGTATCATTTCAAACAATCCTAGATTTGATTTTATATTTTGAACGAAACTATTATAAACTAGTGTATAATATATTAGGACTTTTTAACCGAAACTTGCATTTCGAAAAGTTTCATAGAATCTAATTTTAAGATGATTTTTTGCATAGACTTATTTCATAACCTTCCCTCGTAACATATAGAAAGGATCAGAAAATTTTGTATCATTTCGAACAATCCTAGATTTAATTTGATTTTTTGACTGAAACTAGTGTATAATATATTATGAAATTTTTGACTGAAATTTTCATTTCGAAAAGTTTCATAGAATCTAAATTTTAGATGATTTTTTGCATGGACTTCCATCAAAACCTTCCCACGTAACATATAGAAAGGATCAAAAAAAATTGTATCATTTCGAACAGTCATCGATTTAATTTGATTTTTTGACTGAAACTACTACAAACTAGGGTATATTATATTATAATTTTTTAGCGAAACATTCATTTTGAAGACTTTCATAGAATATAATTTTTATATGATTTTTCACATGGACTTCAATTAAAACTATCCCTCGTAACATATAGAAAGGATTGGGAAATTTTCGTATCATTTCGAACTGTCCTAGATTTAATTTGATTTTTGACCGAATCAAGTATAAATTAGTGTATAATATATTAAGATTTTTGAGCGAAACATTCGTTTTAAAGAGTTTCATAGAATCTAATTTTCAGATGATTTTTTGCATTGATTTTCATCATAAGCTTCACTCGTAACATATAGAAAGGATCAGAAAAGTTTCTTATCATTTCGAACAGACCTAGATTTAATTTGATTTTTTGACCGAAACTAGTACAAACTAGTGTATAATATATTATGATTTTTTAAGCGAAACATTCGTTTTGAAGAGTTTCATAGAATCTAATTTTCAGATGATTTTTTTCATGGACTTCCATCATAAGCTTCACTCGTAACCTATAGAAAGGATCAGAAATGTTTCGTATCATTTCGAACAGCCCTAGATTTAATTTGATTTTTTGACCGAAACTAGTACAAACTAGTGTATAATATATTATTATTTTTTAAGTGAAACATTCGTTTTGAAGAGTTTCATAGAATCTAATTTTTAGATGATTTTTTGCATGGACTTCCATCAAAAACTTCCCTCATAACATATATAAAGGATTATAATAGTTTCTATTATTTCGAACAATTCTTGATTCAATTTGATTTTTTTATCAAAACTAGTCTAAACTAGTGTATAATATATTATAATTTTTTGACCGAAACTTGCATTTCAAAAAGTTTCATAGAATCCAAATTTCATATGATTGTTTGCATGGACATTCATGAAAACCTTCCCTCGTAACATATAGAAAGGGTCTAAAAAGATTCGTATTATTTTGAACAGTCCTCGATTTAATTTGATTTTTTGACCGAAACTAGTACAAACTAGTGTATAATATATTATGATTTTTTAACCAAAACATTCATTTCGAAAAGTTTCATAGAATTTAGATGATTTTTTGCATGGACTTCTATCAAAACTTTCACTCTTAACATATAGAAAGGATCAGAAAATTTTTGTATCATTTCAAACAATCCTAGATTTAATTTGATTTGTTGAAAGAAATTAGTATAAACCAGTGTATAATATATTATGATTTTTTTACCAAAACTTGCATTTCGAAAAGTTTCGTAGAATCTAATTTTCTGATGATTTTAAGCATGGACTTCCATCACAGCCTTCTCTCGTAACATATGAAAGGATCTGAAAAGTTTGGTATCATTTCGAACAGTCCTCGATTTATATTGACCGAAACTAGTACAAACTAGTGTATAATATACTATGAAATTTTTTACCAAAACTTTCATTTGGAAAAGTTTTATAGAATATAATTTTCAGATGATTTTTACGCATGGAATTCCATCATAATGTTCCATGTAACATATAGAAAGGATCAGAAGAGTTCCGTATCATTTCAAACAGTCCTAGATTTAATTTGATTTTTTTAACGAAACTAGTACAAACTAGTGTATAATATATTATGATTTTTTACCTAAACTTGCAATTTCGAATAGTTTCATAGAATCTAATTATCAAATGATCTTTTGCATGGACTTCCATCAAAACCTTCCCTCGTAACATATAGAAAGGGTCTAAAAAGATTCGTATCATTTTGAACAGTTCTTGATTTAATTGTATTTTTTGACCGAAACTAGTAAAAACCAGTGTGTAATATATTATGATTTTTTGACCGAAACTTGCATTTAAAAAATTTCATAGATTCGAATTTTTAGATGATTTTTCGCATTGACTTTTATCAAAACTTTCCCTCATAACATATAGAAAGTGTTCCAAACTGGCCCAATTTTCAGACTCAGGCCCAATCCATCTTCTGGCCGCATACGGCCCAATAACTCTTTTGCACCCAATATGTCCTCAGTCCGACCGGAAAGTTCCTTCTGACCGGCCACCAGCGCCACCGATCATGATTTGGACCCAACAAGGGTCTAATCCCCCAGGATCAGCCGAGGAACGCTTGCTCGATAAGCCATTCGCTTGATATTAACGTCATCCTACCAGGGTCTCGTCCGAGCAGTCCAAGCGTCATTCTAATGACTAGTTTCTGGAAGTTACCGATTATTGGGGGGTCCACGATCCAGGCCCAATAATAGGGACCAATAGTCATGCGATGGGGGTATTATATAAACCCTCTCATATGAGAGGGTCATGTATTCAATTTCTTACCTCTCGTACTTGCTCACTCGTTGCTCGCTCTCTGACTTTAGCATCGGAGTGCCTTTGCAGGTACACCCATTTTTCTCTCACCATCAACCGTGCTTCATCCATGTTCGACACTGGCCACATTGGATCCTGATCTCCAGGTACGATCAGGTGGCACCGTCTGTGGGAACTTTACTTCCCCATTCTTTTTCTTCAAAGACTCTCAAGAACCAAAGTCTTCTCTCTGAAAGATCCATGGCTGCTTGTGACAACCCATGTGAAGCTCGTACTGCTGATGGTGTTCTGCTTACCCAATAGGGGAGCAATGTGATCACCCCCTCACATGAAGAAACCGTCCAAGATCACCAAGACGGAAAAACCGCTTCACCCTCTCCCGAGCGCGATTAACCGCTCGAGAGTCATCCAGAGGCCATTCCCTCTCTGGCTGCACCGATAGGGTCAGACTTTGCTGTGTTAGCTGAGATGCTCAACTAGACCAACCTCTTGCTCCTCACACACGGCAAGAAGATATCGGCCGCCAATCATCTCGCTCTTTGAAGAGGTTCCGGGGACGGTGCAGCCCATCTCCCCACAAAAGAAAGGGCAAAGGCCACAACGAAGAATCTTCCATTAGGAAACGAGCTCGATCACCTCCTCGAAGACGCCGCTCGCGTGTACCAACCAAGACTTATCAGAGCTTGCATAATGAAGATCAACGCTCTCCTCCCCAGAAGAAGAGACGATCCTGATCTCCATCTCCGCGACGAAATAGAAGACGCCATTCACGATCTCCCTCGTTCACATCTAGCGACGAGGATGATGTCAGAGGCCCACTCTCCTCTGAGATCATGGCTACCAAACTACCGCAAGGACTCGAGAAGCCTTCACCCCTTGGTTCGTATGACGGGACGACGGACCCAAGTGCCATCTCCTTCCGGCCACCTTAAGGAAATAGGCAATGACTTGGTACAAGAGTCTCGAGCCCGAGTCCATCACCTCATGGAGGCAACTCGGTCGAACTTTCTCCAGGCATTTCACCGCATACCGACGCCATCCCAAGACAGAAGCGTTGCTCGAAGCTATTATTCAGGGCAAAGATGAACCCCTCATAACCCATATCAAAAGTTTCAACAAAGAAGTCGTCCAGGTTTCCACCATGGACGATATGAAGAAATATTTGTTGGAGCGTGGGTTACGCCCGTCCACCAATTTCCACCGGGCGATAAGCATCGAGAAGCCTACCACTCTGGATGCTTTCATCCTGAAGGCTCGGGCGTACATCCAGTATGAGGAGAAGCAAGCGGCCAGCTCTGTTCGTGATGCTAGGCGTCAGGAGGTCGCCAATCCTTCTAAAACTGATGAGCCCTCGACATCTCGTCGGGGAGGAGACAAAAGAAAGGAAGATCGCTCCCGTGAATTGCGGGAGCAGAGGGGGCCGATAGGTCACTTTCGTGAGTACACACCTCTCTCGGTGTCGAGGGAGAAAATATTGTCCGAGTGCGCTAATTCGGAGTTCCGACAAGCAGGAGTTCGCTTTCCCAAGCAACTGTCTAACAAGTCGGGCACCGACAAAACCAAATATTGCAGATTCCACAAAAGCCACAGACACAATACTGAAGATTGCATCCATCTGAAGGACGCAATCGAGATACTCATAAAGGACGGTCACCTGAAACAGTTCACAAAATCCAAAGAAACCTCCAGGCCGGAGGCGCAAGAAACCAAGAAGGTCGAGGAAGCGGTAGTGGTGCCTGAGGACACCAACATGCAGGTCACCCTCAGCATCTACCGACCTGAGGATTTCTTTATGTCCGAGCATCTGGGAAGTCCAGGGCATCTTTCGTCCCATAGCCCTTGGGAAGCCTTCCCCTTTGCAATGGTGATTTCAGGAGGAGGATTCAATAAAATCACTGTTGGTTCCGTAAAGAGGAAGTTCGACCTATTGATTGCAAAGGGACCATCCCAGAACGCTACTTTGGATCCACCCAGAGGCAACTCTGTGCTTATTTCCTTTTACAAAGAGGAACTACTGAGATGAGCACCCAACACCAGCATTCCTTTGCTCGTACGAACTCAGATGGACAATTTCGACGTTCGTAGAATACTAGTCGACCAAGGCAGCTCGTGCGACATCATGTACTCGCAACTATTCTCAACGCTTCAGCTGAATGAGACTCACCTAACATCTTACGTAGGATCCGAGCTACAAGGTTTTAATGGGGCGGTGTCTCTACCATGGGGTTACGTCGACCTCATTGTCACCTTTGGAGCAGCAGAAACCGCTCGGTCGGTCCGCGTCCAGTTTCTGGTGGTCGATTGCCCATCCCTGTACCAGTGCATTCTCGGCCGGCAAACGTTGGCATAACTCATTATTGTTCCGTCAAATTTCCATCTGAAGATGAAATACTACACAATGTTAGGAAGAGTAGCCACTTTGCATGGCGATGTCGAAGCTGCCCGTCGATGCTTTGAGGCAGCCTCTAAAGGCCTCAGCTCAATATCATACCAGCCCAAAGCTTCCGCCTCGGCATCCTCTGAAGTTTCCAATTCTCTCCCTCGGGTCGACTCCATCGACCTGGATTGCAGGTTCCCAGACGAAGGCAAAAGCTCCCAGCAACCATCCACTTCATCAGCCCGACCAATCTCGGACGGTGAATTCGAGTTGATCCCTCTAGGGGAAGATCTGAACAGGTGCGTAAAGATCGGAGTTCACCTCCCGGACCTAGAAAAAAGAAAGCTGGAAACATGCCTGAAAGGGAATGCTGACCTATTCGCTTGGAGTGCAGCGGAGATGCCCGGACTCGACCCAGATGTGGCCTGCCACCATCTCTCCATTGACCCAACTCACAAAGTTGTTGCCCAACGTAGGAAGAAGCAGTCGACCGAGAAAACTAAAGCGGCCAAAAATGCTACAGAAGACCTCCTAGAGGAAAACTTTGCAACAGAGGCCAGGTACACAACCTGGCTCTCAAACGTTGTACTCGTCAAAAAATCGAGTGGAAAATGGAGAATGTGTGTTGACTATACCGATCTTAACCGGGCTTGCCCGAAAGACGCTTATCCCTTATTAAATATTGACAAACTGGTCGACAACTCGGCCGGCTTCAAATTGCTATCATTTATGGACGCCTATTCGGGATACAATCAAATCCCCATGGCTGTGACCGACAAAAAGCACACGACCTTCATGATCGAATCGGGCAACTACTATTATAGCGTTATGCCATTTGGCCTGAAAAACACGGGCGCTACTTATCAGCGCATGATGAATAAAGTTTTTCGAGCAGAAATCGAAGACATGCTCGAAGTATACATGGATGACATTATCGTTAAATCTCAACAAGAGATAGATCACGCTTCCCACCTACGAAAGGTATTCGACCAAGCTTGAAAATGCAAAATGTGTTTCAATCCTGAAAAATGCACGTTCGGAGTTCGGGCGGGCAAGTTCCTTAGGTTTTATCTGACCGAGCGGGGAATTGAAGCCAACCCTGACAAATGTCGAGCATTTACAGAGATTCCTACGCCAAACTATAAAAAATCTATACAATCGTTAAACGGAGTGCTCGCTTCACTCGCTCGATTCATGGCTAAATCTGTCCACCACGCTCTTCCATTCTACAAGCTCCTTTGCAAGGAGTCAGCTTTTGAATGGACAGATGACTGAGAGAAAACTCTAGCTCATTTGAAAAAAGCACTATCCGAGCCTCCAGTGCTCTCCAGGCCTAACGAAGGCGAAGTTCTATATCTTTACCTTGCAGTCACGAACGAGGTCGTGAGTGCAACTCTCATTCATGAATTACATGAAGGACAGAGACCGATTTACTTCATGAGCAAGGCTTTGCATGGCCCAGAGTTGCGGTATCAGCAGATCGAAAAGGTAGCAATGGCCCTCCTCTTCGCCGCAAGAAGGCTTAGACATTATTTCTTCGCCTATACGATTGTCCTGAGGACCGACCAACCCATTAGGCAACTGCTCGGAAGACCAGACATGGATGGACGAACGCTAAAATGGTCATTGGAGTTGTCCGAGTTCGACATTAGGTATGAGGGTAGACAAGCTCTGAAAGCCTAAGCCTTGGCCGATTTCGTAGCAGAGCTCACCTTCCCTGAGCAAACACCAGCGTGTGCGTCCAGGTGGACCATTTTTGTGGACGGAGCCTCTAGCTCGGTAGGCAGCAGAGCGGGGATTATGTTGGAGAATGAAGAGGGGACCATCATCGAGGTTTCCTTAACCTTATCCTTCCCCGCTTCCAACAATCAAGCGGAGTACGAGGCCTTCCTGGACGGCTTACGTCTAGCGGACGACCTCGGTGCGGAGGATATCATTATATGCATAGACTCCCAGCTGGTCTCCAACCAAGTACGAGGAGATTTCTAAGCTAAGAATGACAACATGTCCGAATACTTGTCCTTGGTCAAAGAAAAACTAAAACGATTTGCGTCCGTAGAAGTTAGGCACGTTCCACGCGAGAAAAATACCCGAGTGAATGTCTTGTCCAAATTAGCCAGTACTAAAAGGAAGAGAGGCAATAAATCTGTTATACAAGAGGTAATCCCTCGACCTAGCATCGGACAACCTCCGTCATTGGTAGACGTCAACGTCGTGGGCGATGCTAACTACTGGGTGACCCCGGTACTCAACTATTTGACCAAAGAAGAGTTACTGATGGACCCAAAGGCAGCCAGTATCATGCGATGCAGGACTTGCGTGTACGTCATGGTTGGAAGCAAATAGTACCATAGAGGTTTCTCTACGCCCCTCCTCAGATGCATTGAAGAAGAAAACATACCACACGTATTGAGAGAAGTCCACGAAGGAATCAACGCCCAACATTCGGGTGGGAGATCATTAGCATGCAAAGTCCTACGAGCAGGATATTATTGGCCAAAAATGCAGAACGACGCAAAAGAGCATGTCAAGAAATGCGATAAATGCCAACGGCACGGTGACGTAAATGTAGCACCACCTACCAAGCTGAAGTCGCTATCATCCCCATGGTCGTTCGCCTGGTGGGGGCTGGACATCCTAGGCCATTTTGTCGTTGGCTCAGGTCAGAACAAGTACCTCATCGTAGGTGTCGACTACTTCACCAAGTGGATAGAGGCAGGGGATTTGACCAAAATTACTGCACTCAATATCCTACACTTCATCAAGTGAAACATCCTTGCTCGGTTCGGGATCCCGCTCACCATCGTAACAGACAATGGGACCCAATTCACTGATAAGCATTTCTAGGAGTTCGTGGCCTCAATAGGAACCAAACAGCACTTCGCCTCAGTCGAGCATCCCTAAACTAACGGGCAGGCAGAAGCTGCGAACAGGGTAATCCTAAGAGGACTAAAACGAAGACTGAACGAGCATAAAAAACATTGGGTCGAAGAATTGCATAGCGTACTTTGGGCATACATAACTATGCCTCATTCAACGACCCAGGAGTCCCCATTTGGATTGGCCTATGGGACCGAAGCGGTCATACCCATAGAAATGCACGTCCTGTCCAGACGAACGGAATCACCTATGGACCAGGACACTAACTCTGAGACGCTTCGAGAGGAACTCGACCTGGTCAAAGAAATCCGATCAGGAGCTGCTCTTTGAGAAGCCACTCTCAAACAAAAGATAGCAGCTCGACATGACGCCAAGGTCATCAAGAGAGCGTTCGAGATCAGCAGACTCGTCTTAAGGAGGAACCACGAGGACTCCATGGAGGGAAAGCTGGCCACGAATTGGGAAGGCCCACATCACGTCCGATCTAAGACCGAAAATGGAGTCTATTACTTAGAAAATCTACAAGGGGAAGAGCTTGCTCGGCCGTGGAATGTAACGCCTCAATTTTTATAAATTGTTTTATAAAATGATATGGAGAATTGTGGAGTATGATTGGGATAGTAATTAAAGAATTATTTGGTTTTTAAATAATAATATGATAATTAGGTGGAATATTATTAAAATATTGTTATTTAAATAATAAAATAATAAGTAGGAGGTCTAAAGGGCAAATGTGTAAATTGATTATGTTATGAAAAGGGAGAACATGATAGATTTCTCATTATCTTGCATTTTGACGAAGAACAAAGAGCTCTGGAGAAAAGGGAGAAGAAGGGGAAAATCAAGAATCATAGAGTTCAAGGTCAAGAGTTCGGAAAAGTTTCGTTCAATTTCGAGGTAAGGGGGGAAAGGGTTTTATATTGGTGATCTAATATAGAAGGGTAATTGGGAGTTCCTTACTCCTTTAGGGTTTATGAATCATGATTGATTTGGATGAATTTGTGATGTTGAATGAATAGTATGATAATAGATGATGTGTGTATGAATCTTGATGTTGAATTAGGAGTGAATTTGATGAATCCATGATATAATTGTAAATAGTGTAATGATTGTTTGTATATGTTTTGGGTGTTAATGTTGAATTACTTGGGTATGTGTGTATTATGTGAATTGGGATTATGAAGGTGGATGACATTGGATGATTGGAGAAGATGAAGAAAACTTATAATTTTTCCCTAATTTGATCTGTAAAAGTTAGACTAGATGATTAATTGATGTTAGAGGCATAGATTGGTAGTAAGTGAGTTAATTGGACTCTTTAGAATGTTAAAATTGAAATAAAAAGAATTGGATTCGTGCTTGTATAGAAGAGGAAGAAAATTGGACATTTTATGAAAAACTGACTTTTCAGGTACAGGATCCCTGTCACGGACCGTGTCACAGGACACGGGTGGCCGTGTCAGGCTACAATAAGATGCATTTTGGAGGAATTTTGGGGAAGGGGGCTTCAGGAGGTGTGACACGGGCGGCCATGTCAGCCCCCTGGTTGTGATGAAACTTGGGATTTGGGGCACGTCTCAGACCACCTCACACGGGCCGTGTCAGGGGACACGGGAGGCCGTGTCAGGCCCCTGCATTTGAAACTTTTGTGTCGTTTTCAAGTCGGATTTGATCTGCCATTTTAGTTTAGTCTCACATCAGTAGACTAAGGCATTGAGAGTAATGTTAGTGGTAATTATAGAACTTGACGACCAAAACTTAGTGAATGAATCTTAGACAATTGTATGAATGGTATGAGTTACTATTGATGAACTAAACATTGTTGATTGTGTTGATGTATGCTAGATGTTTAGTACAAATTTATATTATGAAATGATTGATAATTGATGGAGATCCTGAGGATCGTATTGTTATGATTGTAACCATATGTGGTGATGATAATGTATGTATAATCGAGTTGTTGCATAAGCATACATGCTAGGGGGATAATCACGTCTCGGATGGATGGTAAGTGATTATTCGGATTCATTGGGAATCAATGGGTGGGGCATGATCGTGTCTCAGTAGGAGCGTAAGTGATGCATCCGGTCCGAATCGAGGGACATTTGATGAAGTTGGTACCGTATTTGCATTATGCATTGAGTCACATTGCATTGATATGAATGAATGATTGATGTTGTATGTTATGATTGGTGTGTGTGAATTACTTCTTTGTATATGTTATTTTCACCATTATAATATGAAACTATTTCTCACCCCTTTATTTGTTTTGTGGCATATGTGCTTCTTCGAAAGTACAGATAACCTAGGTACCTGAGAAGTGATTGGCTTTGCTTGTTCGAGTCCTAGGCACTCTGATACATAATGGGAATGGGGATTTTTCCACTTTGTTTTATTTGATATTTTCAGACCTGGTTTAGTTACGTATCCGTTTTAGGAATTATAAGAATTAGTTTATTTGGTTGAATGATTATGCTTTGAGCACAATGATGTTGAAACTATTTGATTTCCGCTGCTTATGAAAGAATAAATTGAATTTTTGTATCGTTTGAAGTGTAGCAACTCACTTTGGTTTTTAAACTCTGATTTTATTAAGATTTATGTTGTATTTTTGAAAATGGGAAAAGTGGGTGTTACAATTGGTATCAGAGCAGGTCGGTCCAACCGGCCAGGTGTATTATTGAGTCAGTCCTTAGAATAGGAGATTGTTGTATGTCCTAACCTGAGATGTTTGTTGTATTAGTATGGCAGGAAGGAACGATGTTGCTCTTGCTGCGGCTATGCAGGCCATGGCACAGACGGTTGAGAACATTGTTCAAGTAGCTCAAGTGGGAGGTAATGCTCAGTCTCGTGCATTGGATCAATTCAGGAGTAACAAGCTGCCTAAGTATGAAGGTGGAATTATGGATCCAGAGGCTGCGTAGAAGTAGTTGAAAGCTATTGAGAAGATCTTAGGGACCATGGGGTGTACTGATGATCAGAAAGTGAGGTTTGGCCCTCACATGCTGGAAGGTGAATCTGAAGTCTAGTGGGACAACAGTCGCCAAAGGTTGGAAGTTGCGGGGACTGCAATTACTTGGGTCGTGTTTCGCAGAGAGTTCTTGGAGAAGTATTTTCCAGAGGATGTCCGCAGTGCTAAAGAGATAGAATTCCTGGAGCTGAAACAGGGTAACCTTACGGTAGCTGAGTATGCTGCTAAGTTTGAAGAATTGGTGCAATATTGTGCGCACTACAACGCTGAGGAAGTTATGACCTCAATGTGCTTGAAGTATGAGAATGGTCTACGTCCTGAAATCAAGCAGGGCATTACTTGCCAGAAGATCGAGAATTATCCCGAACTGGTGAGTAGAAGCCGGATTTACGACAATGATAATCGAGCTCAGATTGCACATTACAAGTCTGTGAATGACAAGAGGGGAAAGCCGAGATTCGGTGGTACTCCTTATAGTGCTCCAGCTGATAAGGGGAAGCAAAAGGCTAATGTTGAGAAGAAGCCAAGTGGGGGAGGAGGTACCCCCGGTAATCTCAAGTGCTACCGATGCCATGGTATGGGACATCGTGCCAATGGATGTCCTAATGAGGTGAAGAAGTGCTTCAAGTGTGGTAAGTCGGATCATGTGATGGCTGATAGTAGGGCGAAGGCGCCTACTTGCTATAATTATGGAGAGCAGGGTCATATCAGCACCAATTGCCAGAAACCGAAGAAACAACAGTCTGGTGGAAAAGTCTTTGCGTTAGTGGGAGCTCAGCCTACTAGTGAGGACAGATTGGTTAAAGGTACTTGCTTTATCAACAATACTCCTTTATTTGTGATTATTGATACGGGTGCAACACACTCGTTTATTTCTTTGGAATGTGTGAAGAAACTAGGATTGGAACATTCTTAGTTAAGTCGAGGAATGGTTATTGATACTCCGTCCATAGGTTCTGTGACTACCACTTTGGTGTGTCATAATTGTCCTCTGGTTATTTTTGATAGAGAGTTTGGAGTGGATCTTATATGTCTGCCACTCAGTAATCTTGATGTGATTTTGGGTATGAACTGGTTGGAATCCAACCGGGCTTATATTGATGGTTTTAGGAAGAGGTTATTATTTTTTACTCTGGAGGAAGAAGCATTGTCTAGTTCAATTTCTACGAAGGAACTAAGGACTTTGTTGGAAGATGAAGCGAAGATGTTTGCAGTGTTCGCTTCATTATCTGTTGAAGAAGCGGTTACTATTGGAGAGTTACCGGTGGTGAATGAATTTCTAGAAGTGTTCCCCAGTGATATTACAGAGTTGCCTCCGACGCGTGAATGAGAGTTCATTATTGATTTGATTCCTGGTACTATGCCTATTTCTATGGCGCCGTATAGGATGTTTGCGACTGAGTTAGCTAAGTTGAACTCTTAGATTGGTGATTTTCTTGATAAGAAGTTTAGACCCAATGTATCACCGTGGGGAGCGCCGGAGTTGTTAGTGAAGAAGAAGGATGGTAGTATGCGTTTATGCATTGATTACCGATAGCTGAATAAAGTCACCATTAAAAACAAATATCCACTTCCTAGGATTGACGATTTAATGGATCAACTTGTTGGAGCATGTGTTTTTAGCAAAATTGATTTGCGGTCGGGGTATCATCAAATTAGAGTGAAAGAAGAAGATATACAAAAGACGACATTTAGAACTCGATATGGTCATTATGAATATGGAGTGATGCCTTTCGGAGTGTCTAACGCGCCAGGCGTATTCATGGAGTATATGAACCGTATATTTCACTCTTACTTGGATCAGTTTATATTGGTTTTTATTGATGACATCTTGATATATTCGAAGTCTGAGGAGGATCATGCGAAGCATTTGAGAATTGCATTGCAAGTATTGAAAGATAACAAGTTGTTCGCTAAATTCTCCAAATGTGAATTCTGGCTGAAGACGGTGATCTTTTTAGGGCATGTGATATTTGGTGAAGGTATAGCAGTGGATCCTTCAAAGGTCAGTATTGTGCTTGAGTGGGAACCTCCAAAGACGATAACGGAAATTAGAAGTTTCCTTGGTCTAGCTGGTTATTATCGAAGATTCATAGAAGGATTTTCTAATTTGGCGTTGCCATGAACTCAATTGACCCGAAAGAGTCAAGCCTTTATTTGGGATGCAACTTGTGAGAAACGTTTTGAAGAGTTGAAGAAGAAATTGACTTCAGCACCAGTATTAATTTTACCGAATCCAAGTGAAGCTTTTGTAGTTTACTGTGATGCATCTAAAATGGGCTTAGGTGGTGTGTTGATGCAAGTTGGTAAAGTGGTATGCATGCTTCATGACAATTGAGAGTGCACGAGAGGAATTATCCTACCCATGATCTAGAATTAGCTACAGTGGTGTTTGTGTTGAAAATTTGGAGGCATTACCTTTATGGTTCACGGTTTGAAGTCTTTAGTGACCATAAGAGCTTAAAGTACTTATTTGATCAGAAGGAGCTTAATATGAGGCAAAGAAGATGGTTAGAATTTTTGAAGGATTACGACTTTAATTTAAGTTACCATCCAGGAAAAGCAAATGGTCAAAGCAGATGCATTAAGCCGAAAGACAATTCATATGTCGGCTATGATGATGAAGGAAATGGAATTAATTGAGCAATTTAGAGATTTGAGCATGGTTTGTGAAATGACACAGGAAAGCGTCAAGTTGGGCATGTTGCGGATAAATAATGATTTTCTTGATATGATTAGGGAGAGCCAAAGGTGGGATGTGAAATTGGTGGACTTAATGCCTACCGAAGGAAATGATCCAGGTGGTGATTTTAGTATGGATAGAGATGGTATTCTGAGATTCTGAGGAAGAATTTGTATGCCAGACAGTGTTGAACTAATGAAAGCGATTTTGGAAGAAATCCATCGGAGTAGCTTGAGTATTCACCCAAGAGCTATGAAGATGTACCATGATTTGAGAAAATTATTTTGGTGGCACGGTATGAAGAGACATATCGCACAGTTTGTTTATGCTTGTTTGATATGTCAGAAATCTAAAGTGGAACATCAGAAGCCTTCGGGACAGATGCAACCATTAGAGATTCCGGAGTGGAAATGGGATAGTATTGGTATGGATTTCGTGACAGGTTTACCGAATACAACGAGAGGTTTTGATGCTATTTGGGTAGTTGTAGACCGGCTGACTAAGTCTGCATATTTTATTCCGATTAACATCAGTTTTCCATTAACTAAGTTGGTAGAGATTTATATTCGGGTTGTTGTGAAATTGCATGGCATTCCGTCTAGTATAGGGATCTGTGGTTTACTTCTGAATTTTGGAAAGGTTTACATGAAGCTTTGGGTTCTAAGTTAAAATTGAGTTCGGCTTATCACCCACAGACGGATGGACAATCCGAGAGGATTATTCAGTCGTTGGAAGATTTGTTGAGAACCTGTGTGTTGGAAAGAGGTGGTGCGTGGGATACTCATTTGGCATTAATTGAGTTTACATATAATAACAGTTACCATTCGAGTATTGGAATGGCACCTTTCAAGGCTTTATATGGTAGAAGATGTAGAACACCTCTGTGTTGGTATGAGACGGGCGAGAATGTTATGCTTGGACCTGAGATTATTCAACAAACTACCGAGACAATTCAAATGATTAAAGAGAAGATGAAACTGCCACAAAGTTGACAGAAAAGCTACCATGATAATAGAAGAAAGGACTTAGAGTTCAGTGAAGGCGACCATGTATTCTTAAGGGTCAACCCAATGACGGGTGTTGGACGTGCTTTGAAATCTAATAAGTTGGATCCTAAGTTCATCGGACCATATCAAATTATGCATAGAGTGGGCCACGTTGCTTACCGGGTGGCGTTACCGCCAGACTTTCGAATCTACACAAAGTGTTTCATGTGTCGCAACTCAGGAAGTATGTACCTGATCCGTCAAGTGTTATCTAGAGGGATGAAGTGCAGATTTGTGACAATCTTACGGTGGAGATTTTACCATTAAGAATTGAAGATCGTAAGATGAAGCAACTACGATACAAGGAAATACCTCTTGTGAGAGTGGCTTGGGGAGGAGCGGCTGGTGGAAGTGTTACCTGGGAGCTGGAAAGCAAGATGGGGAAGCATATCCAGAGTTATTTCATTCAGGAACATTTTCGAGGATGAAAATAAATTAAGTGGGGGAGAGTTGTAACGCCTCAATTTTTATAAATTGTTTTATAAAATAATATGGAAAATTGTGGAGTATAATTGGGATAATAATTAAAGAATTATTTGGTTTTTAAATAATAATATGATAATGAGGTGGAATATTATTATAATATTGTTATTTAAATAATAAAATAATAAGTTGGAGGTCTAAATGGCAAGGTGTAAATTGATTATGTTATGAAAAGGGAGAACATGGTAGATTTCTCATTATCGCGCATTTTGACGAAGAACAGAGAGCTCTAGAGAAAAGGGAGAAGAATGGGAAAATCAAGAATCGTAGAAATCAAGGTCAAGAGTTTGGAAAAGCTTCATTCAATTTCGAGGTAAGGGGGAGAAAGGGTTTTATATTGGTGATCTAACATAGAAGGGTAATTGGGCGATCCTTACTCCCTTAGGGTTTATGAATCATGATTGATTTGGATGAATTTGTGATGTTAGATGAATAGTATGATAATGGATGATGTGTGTATGAATCTTGATGTTGAATTAGGAGTGAATTTGATGAATCCATGATATAATTGTGAATAGTGTAATGATTGTTTGTATATGTTTGGGGTTTTAATGTTGAATTACTTGGGTATGTGTGTATTATGTGAATTGGGATTATGAAGGTGGATGACATTGGATGATTGGAGAAGATGAAGAGAACTTATAATTTTTCCCTAATTTTATCTGTAAAATTTAGACTAGATTATTAATTGATGTTAGAGGCATAGATTGGTGGTAAGTGAGTTAATTGGACTCTTTAGAATGCTAAAATTGAAATAAAAAGAACTGGATTCGTGCTGGTATAGAAGAGGAAGAAAATTGGACATTTTATGAAAAACTGACTTTTCAGGTACAGGGTCCCTGACACGGACCGTGTCACATGACACGGTGGCCGTGTTAGGCTACGGGAAGATGCATTTTGGAGAAATTTTGGGGAAGGGGGCTTCAGGAGGTGTGACACGGGTCGTGTCACACGACACGGGCAACCGTGTCAGCCCCCTGGTTGTGATGAAACTTGGGATTTTGAGGCACGTCTCAGACCACCTCACATGGGTCGTGTCAGGGGACACGGGAAGCCGTGTCAGGCCCCTACATTTGAAACTTTTGTGTCGTTTTCAAGTCGGATTTGATCTACCCTTTTAGTTTAGGCTCACATGATTAGACTAAGGCATTGAGAGTAATGTTAGTGGTAATTATAGAACTTGACGACACAAAACCTAGTGAATGAATCTTAGACAATTTTATGAATGGTATGAGTTACTATTGATGAACTAAAGTATGTTGATTGTGTTGATGTATGTTATATGTTTAGTACAATTTTATATTATTAAATGATCGATAATTGATGGAGATCCTGAGGATCGTATTATTATGATTGTAACCATATATGGTGATGATAATGTATGTATAATCGAGTTGTTGAATAAGCATACATGCTGGGGGGAATAATCACGTCTCAGATGGAGCAAAGTGATTGTTCGGATTCATTGGGAATCAATGGGTGGGGGATGATTGTGTCTCATTAGGAGCGTAAGCGATGCATCCGGTCTGAATCGATGGACATTTGATGAAGTCGGTACCGTATTTGCATTGTGCATTAAGTCACATTGCATTGATATAAATGAATGATTGATGTTGTATGTTATGAATGGTATATGTGTGTGTGTGAATTACTTCTTCGTATATGTTATTTGCACCATTATAATATGAAACTATTTCTCACCCCTTTATTTGTTTTGTGGAGTTTGTGCTTCTTCGGAAGTACAGATAACCCAGGTACCTGAGAAGTGATTGGCTTTGCTTGTTCGAGTCCTTGGCGCTCTGATACGTAACGGGAATGGGGATTTTTCCACTTTGTTTTATTTGATATTTTCAAACTTGGTTTAGTTACGTATCCGTTTTAGGAATTATAAGAATTAGTTTATTTGGTTGAATGATTATGCTTTGAGCACAATGATGTTGAAACTATTTGATTTCCTCTACTTATGAAAGAATAAATTGAATTTTTTATCGTTTGAAGTATAGAAACTCACTTTGGTTTTTAAACTCTGATTTTATTAAGATTTATGTTGTATTTTTGAAAATGGGAAAAGTGGGTGTTACATGGAACACCGAGAAACTCAAACAATACTATAGCTAGTACAAACGTCGCCCTTATTCGACTCCAAGACGAGGAGCAGACGGTCCAACCAATCTGCGTGCCTAGGTACAAGCATTACAGTCCAATATCTTTTAACCATCAGAACCCCCTCGTGCCCGAGGGAGGTAACTGTCGCACGAACAGATACTCAAATGAGTTTGTCGTTGCCTAAGTACCACGACCAGGAAGAACCCCAACTCGCGATGGGATGTTCAAGCCATGGAACCCGAGCCATAATCTTGACTTGGGCGCCGCATCAGAGCAAGCCTCCACACATTTGTCTGGTTCCCCTAACCAACTGATCACGCCTTCTAATGAGCATTACCCCCCCCCCCTATTCGAGCAAGTCCTCATATTTCTGTACTTTGGCATCACGCCTAAATTTGCATTTATAATACGGCCAAACAAGTGTCGAGCATAAAATACTTAGTGAAAAAATCATACATTCAAGATAAAGGTCCTCCAACGGACGAGCAGTTATATATAACAATAAAAACACTGATAAATAACAAACAACCGCCAAGGTCGGAAATTGTGATTAAAAGGTTGAACCCCCGATGGGACGACTTGTTCAGAATTACATTAAACGGGGACCATGTCCCCGAGCAAATTCCAAAACACGTCACCTCTTCGTTTCCTCTTCCTCGGCACCGACCACCCAATGGGTTGCCCGACTACCAAGCTCTCTTGCTCCCCCAGGGAAGATCGTTTCATCGAGCGAAGTAGTATTCTATCAACATTGAAGAAAATTGTGAGCAGCTAGCCTCCCTTAAGTCATCACTTCTTCGACCAGAAGCAACGACTTGAGGGGCTCCTGTTCCGGACAAGCCCAATTTTCAGACTTGGGCCCAATACATCTTCTGACCCCAGACGGCCCAATAACTCTTTGGCACCTAATACATCCTCAGTCCGCCCAGAAAGTTCCTTTCGACCGGCCACCAGCGCCACCGATCATGATTTGGACCCAACAAGGGTCGAATCCCCCAGGATCAGCCGAGGAATGCTTTTCCGACAAGCCCTTCGCTCGGTATTAACGTCATTCGACCAGGGTCTCGTCCGAGCAGTCCAAGCGTCACTCCAACGGCTAGTTTCTGGAAGTTACCGAGTATTGGGGGGTCCACGATCCAGGCCCAATAATAGGGACCAATAGCCTTGCACTGGGGGTATTATATAAACCATCTCACATGAGAGGGTCACGTATTCAATTTCATACCCTAAACCTCGTACTTGCTCACTCGTTGCTCGCTCTCTGACTTTAGCATCAGAGTGCCTTTGCAGGTACACCCCTTTTTCTCTCACCATCAATCGTGCTTCATCCACGTTCGACGCTGGCCACATCGGATCCTGATCTACAGGTACGATAAAAAAGGATCAGAAAATTTTTGGCATCATTTCGAACACTCCTAGAATTAATTTGATTTTTTTGACCGAAAATAGTATAAACTAGTGTATAATATATTAGGATATTTTGACTGAAACGTGCATTTCGAAAAGTTTCATAGAATCTAATTTTCAGATGATTTTTTGCTTGAACTTCCATCGTAACCTTACCACGTAACATAGAGAAAGGATCTAAAAAGTTTTGTATCATTTCGAACAGTCCTAGATTAGTTTGCTTGTTTGACCGAAACTAGTACAAACTAGTGTATAATTTATTATGAAATTTTTGACCGAAATTTTCATTTCGAAAAGTTTCATAGAATCTAAATTTTAAATGATTTTTTGCATGGACTTCCATCAAAACCTTCCCACGTAACATATAGAAAGGATCTAAAGAAATTTGTATCATTTCGAATAGTCCTCGATTTAATTTGATTTTTTTACTAAAACTACTACAAACTAGTGTATGATAAATTATAATTTTTAACCGAAACATTCATTTTGAAAATTTTTATAGAATATAATTTTTATATGATTTCTCGCATGGACTTCAATTAAAATTATCCCTCGTAACATATAGAAAGGATTAGAAAATTTTCGTATCATTTCGAACAGTCCTATATTTAATTTGATTTTTGACCAAAACTAGTATAAATTAGTGTATTATATATTATGATTTTTTTAGCGAAACATTTGTTTCGAAGAGTTTCGTAGAATCTAATTTTCAGATAATTTTTTGCATCGACTTCCATCATAAGCTTCACTGGTAACATATAGAAAGGATCAGAAAAGTTTCGTATCATTTCGAACACTCCTAGATTTTATTTGATTTTTTGACCGAAACTAGTACAAACTAGTGTATAATATATTATGATTTTTTTAGCGAAACATTCAATTTGAAGAGTTTCATAGAATCTAATTTTTAGATGATTTTTTGCATGGACTTCTATCAAAACCTTCCCTCGTAACACATAGAAAGGATCATAATAGTTTCTATCATTTCGAACAATTATTGATTCAATTTGATTTTATTGACCAAAACAAGTATAAACTAGTTTATAAAACATTATGATTTTTTGACCGAAACTTGAATTTCAAAAAGTTTCATAGAATCTAAATTTCATACGATTTTTTGCATAGACTTTCATGAAAACCTTCCCTCATAACATATAGAAAGGGTCTAAAAAGATACATATCATTTCGAACAGTCCTCGATTTAATTTGATTTATTGACCGAAACTAGTACAAACTAGTGTATAATATATTATGATTTTTTAACCGAAACATTCATTTCGAAAAGTTTCATAGAATATAATTTTTAGATGATTATTCGCATGGACTTCCATCAAAACATTCCCTTGTAATATATAGAAAGGATCATAAATTTTTTGTACCATTTCAAACAATCCTAGATTTAATTTGATTTTTTGAACGAAACTAGTATAAACTAGTTATTAATATATTATGATTTATTGATCGAAACTTGCATTTCGAAAAGTTTCATAGAATCTAATTTTCTGATGATTTTTTGCATGAACTTCAATCACAACCTTCTCTCGTAACATATAGAAAGGATCTAAAATGTTTGGTATCATTTCAAACAGTCCTTGTTTTAATTTGATTTTTTTACCGAAACTTGTACATACTAGTGTATAATATACTATGAAATTTTTGACCGAAACTTTCATTTCGAAAAGATTCATAGAATATAATTTTCAGATGATTTTTTTGCATGGAATTCCATCATAACGTTTCCTGTAACATATAGAAAGGATCAGAAGATTTTTGTATCATTTCAAACAGTCCTAGATTTATTTTGATATTTTTACCGAAACTAGTACAAACTAGTTTATAATATATTATGATTTTTTGACTGAAACTTTCATTTCGAATAGTTTCATAGAATCTAATTTTCAAATGATTTTTTGCATGGACTTCCATCAAAACCTTCCCTCGTAACATATAGAAAGGATCAGAAACGTTTCTATCATTTCGAACAGTTCTCGATTTAATGTGATTTTTTGACCGAAACAAGTACAAACTAGTGTATAATATATTATGATTTTTTGACCGAAAATTGCATTTCGAAAATTTTCAAAGAATCTAATTTTTAGATGATTTTTTGCATGGACTTCTATCAAAACTTTCCCTCATAACATATAGAAAGGATCAGAAAAATTTTGCATCATTTCGAACACTCCTAGATTTAATTTGATTTTTGACCGAAAATAGTATAAAATAGTGTATAATATATTATGATTTTTTTACCGAAACGTGCATTTCAAAAAGTTTCATAGAATATAATTTTCAGATGATTTTTTGCTAAGACATCCATCATAACTTTCCCTCGTAACATAAATAAAGGATCTAAAAAGTTTCGTATCATTTCGAACAATCTTAGATTTAATTTGATTTTTTTACCAAAACTAGAACAAACTAGTGTATAATATATTATGAAATTTTTTACAGAAACTTTCATTTCGAAAAGTTTCATAGAATCTTAATTTTAGATGATTTTTTGCATGGACTTCCATCAAAACCTTCCCACGGGACATATAGAAAGGATTAGAAAAGTTTTGTATCATTTCGAACAGTCCTAGATTTAATTTGATTTTATGACCGAAACTAGTACAAACTAGTGTATAATATATTATGATTTTTTGAATGAAATATTCGTTTTGAAGAGTTTCATAGAATCTAATTTTTAGATGATTTTTTGCATGGACTTTCATCAAAACCTTCCCTCTTAACATACATAAAGGATCATAATAGTTTCTATCATTTCGAACAATAATTGATTCAGTTTGATTTTTTTGACCAAAACTAGTATAAACTAGTTTATAATATACTATGATATTTTGACCGAAACTTGCATTTCAAAAAGTTTCATATAATATAAATTTCATATGATTTTGTGCATGGACTTTCATGAAAACCTTCCCTCGTAACATATAGAAAGGGTCTAAAAAGATTCGAATCATTTCGAACAGTCCTCAATTTAATTTGATTAATTGACTGAAACTAGTACAAACTAGTGCATAATATATTATGTTTTTTTAACCGAAACATTCATTTCGAACACTCCTAGATTTAATATATTATGATTTTTTGACCGAAACGTGCATTTCAAAAAATTTCATAGAATCTAATTTTCAGATGATTTTTTTCTTAGACTTCCATCATAACCTTACCTCGTAACATATAGAAAGGATCTAAAAAGTTTCGTATCATTTCAAACTGTCCCAGATTTAATTTGATTTTTTACCGAAACTAGTACAAACTAGTGTATAATATATTATGATTTTTAGACCTAAACTCGCATTTTGAATAGTTTCATAGAATCTAATTTTCAAATTATTTTTTGCATGGACTTCCATCAAAACCTTCCCTCTTAACATATAGAAAGGGTCTAAAAAGATTCTTATCATTTTGAACAGTTCTTGATTTAATTTTTTTTTTTACTGAAACTAGTACAAACCAGTATATAATATATTATAATTTTTTGACCGAAACTTGCATTTCGAAAATTTTCATAGATTCTAATTTTTTGATGATTTTTCGCATGGACTTTTATCAAAACTTTCCTTCATAACATATAGAAAGGATTAGGAAATATTTGCATCATTTCGAACACTCCTAGATTTAATTTGATTTTTTGACCGAAAATAGTATAAACTAGTGTATAATAAATTATTATTCTTTGACCGAAACGTGCATTATGAAAAGTTTCATATAATCTAATTTTCAGATGATTTTTTGCTTAGACTTCCATCATAACCTTACCTCGTAACATATAGAAAGGATCTAAAAAGTTTTGTATCATTTCGAAGAATCCTAGATTAGTTTGATTTTTTGACAGGAAATACTACAAACTAGTGTATAATATATTATGAAACTTTTGACCGAAACTTTCATTGCGAAAAGTTTCATAGAATCTAAATTTTAGATGATTTTTTGCATGGACTTCCATCAAAACGTTCCCATGTAACATATAGAAATGATCTAAAAAAATCTGTATCATTTCAAACTGTCCTCGATTTAATTTGATTTTTTGACCGAAACTACTACAAACTAGTGTATAATATATTATAATTTTTAACTGAAACATTCATTTCGAAATGTTTCATAGAATATAATTTTCATATGATTTTTTGGATGGACTTCTATTAAAACTATCCCTCGTAGCATATAGAAAAGATCAGAAAATTTTCGTATCATTTCGAATAGTCTTATATTTAATTTGATTTTTGACCAAAACTCGTATAAATTAGTGCATAATATATTATGATTTTTTAAGCGAAACATTCGTTTTGAAGAGTTTCATAGAATCTAATTTTCAGATGATTTTTTGCATGCCCTTCCATCATAAGCTTCACTCGTAACATATTGAAAGGATCAGAAAAGTTTCGTATCATTTCGAACATTCCTAGATTTAATTTGATTTTATGACTGAAACTAGTACAAACTAGTGTATAATATATTATGATTTTTTGAATAAAATATTCGTTTTAAAGAGTTTCATAGAATCTAATTTTTAGATTATTTTTTGCATGGACTTTCATCAAAACCTTCCCTCTTAACATATAGAAAGGATCGTAATAGTTTCTATCATTTCGAACAATTATTGATTCAATTTGATTTTTTTGACCAAAACTAGTATAAACTAGTTTATAATATATTATGATTTTTTGACCGAAACTTGCATTTCAAAAAGTGTCATAGAATCTAAATTTCATATGATTTTTTGCATGGACTTTCATGAAAACCTTCCCTCGTAACATATAGAAAGGGTCTAAAAAGATTCGAATCATTTCGAACAGTCCTCAATTTAATTTGATTAATTGACTGAAACTAGTACAAACTAGTGTATAATATATTGTGTTTTTTTAACCGAAACATTCATTTCAAACAATCCTAGATTTAGTTTGATTTTTTGAACGAAACTAGTATAAACTAGTGTTTAATATATTATGAATTTTAGACTGAAACTTGCATTTCAAAAAGTTTCATAGAATCTAATTTTCTGATGATTTTTTGCATGGACATCCATCACAACCTTCTCTCGTAACATATAGAAAGGATCTGAAAAGTTTGGTATCATTTCAAACAGTCCTCGTTTTAATTTGATTTTTTTACCAAAACTAGTACATACTAGTGTATAATATACTATGAAATTTTTTACCGAAACTTCCATTTTGAAAAGTTTCATAGAATATAATTTTCAGATGATTTTTTTGCATGGAATTCCATCATAACGTTTCTTGTAACATATAGAAAGGATCAGAAGAGTTTCGTAACATTTCAAAGAGTCCTATATTTATTTTGATTTTTTTTTACCGAAACTGGTACAAACTAGTTTATAATATATTATGATTTTTTGACCAAAACTTGCATTTCAAATAGTTTCATAGAATCTAATTTTCAAATGATTTTTTGCATGGACTTCCATCAAAACCTTCCCTCGTAACATATAGAAAAGATTAGAAAAGTTTCTATCATTTCGAACAGTTCTCGATTTAGTTTGATTTTTTTGACTGAAACAAGTACAAACCAGTGTATAATATATTACGATTTTTTGAATGAAACTTTCATTTCAAAAAATTTCATAGATTCTAATTTTTAGATGATTTTTCGCATGGACTTCTATCAAAACTTTCCCTCATAACATATAGAAAGGATCATAAATTTTTTGCATCATTTCGAACACTCTTAGATTTAATTTGATTTTTGACCGAAAATAGTATAAACTAGTGTATAATATATGATGATTTTTTGACCGAAACGTGCATTTCGAAAATTTTCATAAAATCTAATTTTCAGATGATTTTATGCATATACTTCCATCATAACTTTTCCTCGTAACATATATAAAGGATCTGAAAAGTTTCGTATCAGTTGAAACAATCCTAGATTTAATTGGATTTTTTGACCAAAACTAGCTAAAACTAGTGTATAATATATTATGAAATTTTTTACCGAAACTTAGATTTCGAAAAGTTTCGTAGAATTTATATTTTAGATGATTGTTTGGATGGACTTCCATCAAAACCTTCCCACGTAACATATAGGAAGGATCTAAAAAAAATTGTATCATTTCGAACGGTCCTCGATTTAATTTGATTTTTTGACCGAAATTATTACAAACTAGTGTATAATATATTATAATTTTTAACCGAAACATTCATTTTGAAACGTTTCTTAGAAAATAATTTTTATATGATTTTTCGCATGGACTTCAATTAAAACTATCCCTCGTAACATATAGAAAGGATCAGAAAATTTTCGTATCATTTCGAACAACCCTAGATTTAATTTGATTTTTGACCGAAACTAGTATAAATTAGTGCATAATATATTATGATGTTTTAAGCGATACATTCGTTTTGAAGAGTTTCATAGAATCTAATTTTCAGATTATTTTTTGCATCGACTTTAATCATAAGCTACACTCGTAACATATAGAAAGGATCAAAAACGTTTTGTATCATATCGAACAGTCCTAGATTTAATTTGATTTTTTGACCGAAACTAGTACAAACTAGTGTATAATATATTATGCTTTTTTAAGCGAAACATTCGTTTTGAAGAGTTTCATAGAATCTAATTTTTAGATGATTTTTTGCATGGACTTCCATCAAAACCTTCCCTCGTAACATATAGAAAGTATCATAATAGTTTCTATCATTTCAAACAATTCTTGATTCAATTTGATTTTTTTGACCAAAACTAGTATAAACTAGTGTATAATATATTATGATTTTTTTTCCGAAACTTGCATTTCAAAAAGTTTCATAGAATCTACATTTCATATGATTTTTTGCATGGACTTTCATGAAAACCTTCCCTTGTAACATATAGAAAGTGTCAAAAAAAAATTTGTATCATTTCGAACAGTCATTGGTTTAATTTTGATTTTTTGACCGAAACTAGTACAAACTAGTGTTTAATATATTATGATTTTTTAACCGAAACATTCATTTCGTAAAGTTTAATAGAATATAATTTTTAGATGATTTTTCGCATCGACTTCCATCAAAACATTCCCTTGTAATATATAGAAAGGATCAGAAATTTTTTGTATCATTTCAAACAATCCTAGATTTAATTTGATTTTTTGAACGAAACTAGTATAAACTAGTGTATAATATATTATGATTTTTTGACCGAAACTTGCATTTCGAAAAGTTTCATAGAATCTAAATTTCTGATGATTTTAAGCATGGACGTCCATCACAACCTTCTCTCGTAACATATAGAAAGGATCTGAAAAGTTTGGTATCATTTCGAACAGTCCTTGTTTTAATTTGATTTTTTTACCGAAACTAATACATACTAGTGTATAATATACTATGAAATTTTTTACCGAAACTTTCAATTCGAAAAGTTTTATAGAATATATTTTCAGATGATTTTTTTGCATGGAATTCCATCATAACGTTCCCTGTAACATATAGAAAGGATCAGAAGAGTTTCGTATCATTTCAAACAGTCATAGATTTATTTTGATTTTTTTATCGAAACTAATACAAACTAGTGTGTATTATATTATGATTTTTTGACTGAAACTTGCATTTCGAAAAGTTCCATAGAATCTAATTTTCAAATGATTTTTTGTATGGACTTCCATCAAAACCTTCCCTCGTAACATATAGAAAGGATCAGAAAAGATTCGTATCATTTTGAACAGTTCTTGATTTAATTTGATTTTTTTGAACGAAACAAGTACAAACCAGTGTATAATTTATATTGATTTTTTGACCGAAACTTGCATTTCAAAAATTTTCATAGATTCGAATTTTTAGATGATTTTTAGCATGGACTTTTATCAAAACTTTTCCTCATAAAATATAGAAAGGATCATAAAATTTTTGCATCATTTCGAACACTCCTAGATTTAATTTGATTTTTTGACCGAAAATAGTATAAACAAGTGTATAATATATTATGATTTTTTGACCAAAACGTGCATTTCGAATAGTTTCATAGAATCTAATTTTCAGATGATTTTTTGCTTAGACTTCCATCATAACCTTACCTCATAACATATAGAAAGGATTTAAAAAGTTTCGTATCATTTCGAACAGTCCTAGATTAGTTTGATTTTTTGACCGAAACTAGTACAAACTAGTGTATAATATATTATGAAATTTTTTACCGAAACTTTCATTTCGAAAAGTTTCATAGAATCTATTTTTAGATGATTTTTTGCACGGACTTCCATCAAAACCTTCCCATTAATATATAGAAAGGATCTAAAAAAATTCGTATCATTTCGAACAGTCATCCATTTAATTTGATTTTTTGACCAAAACTACTACAAACTAGTGTATAATATATTATAATTTTTAGCCGAAACATTCATTTTGAAAAGTTTCTTAGAATATAATTTTTATATGATTTTTCGCATGGACTTCTATTAAAACAATTCCTCGTATCATATAGAAAGGATCAGAAAATTTTCATATCATTTCGAACAGTCCTAGATTTTATTTGATTTTTGACCGAAACTAGTATAAATCAGTGCATAATATATTATAAATTTTTAAGAGAAACATTCATTTTGAAGAGTTTCATAGAATCTAATTTTCAGATGATTTTTTGGTTGGACTTCAATCATAAGTGTCACTCGTAATATATTGAAAGGATCAGAAAAGTTTTGTATCATTTCGAACAGTACTAGATTTAATTTGATTTTTTGTCCGAAACTAGTACAAACTAGTGTATAATATATTATGATTTTTTAAGCGAAACATTCGTTTTGAAGAGTTTCATAGAAACTAATTTTTAGATGATTTTTTGCATGGACTTCTAACAAAACCTTCCCTCATAACATATAGAAAGTATCATAATAGTTTCTATCATTTCGAACAATTCTTTATTCAATTTGATTTTTTTGAATAAAACTAGTATAAACTAGTGTATAATATATTATGATTTTTTGACCGAAACTTTCATTTCAAATAGTTTCATAGAATCTAAATTTCATATGAGTTTTTGCATGGACTTTCATGAAAACCTTTGCTTGTAACATATAGAAAGGGTCTAAAAATATTCGTATCATTTCGAACATACCTCTATTTAATTTGATTTTTTACCGACACTAGTACAAACTAGTGTATAATATATTATGATTTTTTAACTAAAACATTATTTTCGAAAAGTTTCATAGAATATAATATTTAGATGCTTTATTGCATGGACTTCTATTAAAACTTTCCCTCGTAATATATAGAAAGGATCAGAAATTTTTTGTATCATTTCAAACAATCCTAGATTTAATTTGATTTTTTGAACGAAATTAGTATAAACTAGTGTATAATATATTATGGTTTTTTGACTGAAACTTGCATTTCGAAAAGTTTCATAGAATCTAACTTTCTGATGATTTTAAGCATGGACTTCCATCACAACCTTCTCTTGTAACATATAGGAAGGATCTGAGAAGTTTGGTATCACTTCGAATAGTCCTCGATTTAATTTGATTTTTTACCGTAACTAGTACATACTAGTGTATAATATACTATGAAATTTTTTACCAAAACTTTCATTTCGAAAAGTTTCATAGAATATAATTTTCAGATGATTATTTTACATGGAATTCCATCATAATGTTCCCTGTAACATATAGAAAAGATCAGAAGAGTTTCGTATCATTTCAAACAGTCCTAGATTTAATTTGATTTTTTTATCGAAACTAGTACAAACTAGTGTATAATATATTATGATTTTTAGACCTAAACTTGCATTTCGAATAGTTTCATAGAATCTAATTTTCAAATGATTTTTTGCATGGACTTCCATCAAAACCTTCCCTCGTAATATATAGAAAGGATCTAAAAAATTTGTATCATTTCGAACAGTCCTCGATTTAATTTGATTTTTTGACCGAAACTACTACAAACTAGTGTCTAATATATTATAATTTTTAACCGAAACATTCATTTTGAAAAGTTTCATAGAATATAATTTTAATATGATTTTTCGCATGGACTTTAATTAAAACTATCCCTCATAACATATAGAAAGCAATCGAAAATTTTCGTATCATTTCGAGCAGTCCTGTATTTAATTTGATTTTTAACCAAAACTAGTATAAATTAGTGCATATTATATTATGATTTTCTGAGCGAAACATTCGTTTTGAAGAGTTTCATAGAATCTAATTTTCAGATGATTTTTTGCATGGACTTCCTTCATAAGCTTCACTTGTAACATATAGAAAGGATCAAAAAAGTTTCGTATCATTTCGAACAATCCTAGATTTAATTTGATTTTTTGACCGAAACTAGTACAAACTAGTGTATAATATATAATGATTTTTTAAGCAAAACATTCATTTTGAAGAGTTTCATAGAATCTATTTTTAAGATGATTTTTTTCATAGACTTCCATCATAACCATCCCTCGTAACATATAGAAAGGATCTAAAAAGTTTGGTATCATTTCGAACAGTACTCGATTTAATTTGATTTTTTTTACCTAAACTAGTACATACTAGTGTATAATATACTATGAAATTTTAGACCGAAATTTTCATTTAGAAAAGTTTCATAGAATATAATTTTTAGATGATTTTACGCGGATTCCATCATAACATTCCCTGTAACATATAGAAAGGATCAAAAGAGTTTCGTATCATTTTAAACAGTCCTAGATTTAATTTGATTTTTTTACCAAAACTACTACAAACCAGTGTATAATATATTATGATTTTTTGACCGAAACTTTCATAGCAAATAGTTTCTTAGAATCTAATTTTCAGATGAGTTTTTGCATGGACTTCCATCAAAACCTTACCTCGTAACATATAGAAAGGATCACAAAAGTTTCTATCTTTTCGAACAATTCTCGATTTTATTTGATTGTTTTTTACCAAAACTAGTATAAACTAGTGTATAATTGTAACACCCCAAATTTGCCCTCTCTTTTTCGTAGCATTTAGCATACCATTTTCATATTTCTCACTACATCATTAGCATAGAAGAATGAAGCATATCATCCATAACATTGCACAGAGTTGGCAGTGATTTCGATTTGAATGTGTTTGTTCGTTCGCGATCCAATTCAGAGGGATATTTGACCTAATCTAGGTCAAACTGTCAGTTGTTCACTTCAGTTGCTAGATATCTTTTTCAGCTGATCATTTCTCAGGCGGTGTATATTCAAAGTCAAGTGTTGGGATGTGTTGAATTCATCAGATTATCACGTTGTGATTTATAAGAATTTTTGGGATAGATTCATTCATTAGTGGCTCATCAGTGGATTTATTTTCCCAGAGGTCGATTCAGAAGGATTCAAAGTAATTCAGGGATTATTTGATCAGATATTCAGAGGATGACTCATTTCAGACGGTTGTGCTTCAGTTGCAAGTGGTTCAGTGACAATGGTGTTCATTTTAACAGTGGCTTTTGGGGGAAAAAGAGAAAAATGTTGAGTTTGGATTCATCTGTTCCTTAAATCAAATTCTCATTATCCATTTGTGCATCGCTCATAATATCCATTTTATTTCTAACCAACATCAGGTTCTCATATCCGTTTTTCACTTGTAAATACGTTTCGACCAACTAACCCTTTTTATCCAAATTTCAATTCATTTTTTTTGTTCATATCCAAAACCATTTTACTATACTCATAATCCACCTTTTAAAACCATATCGATTTTAAACCATGATCTATATTCAAGTCCATATCTTTTTATTTTATTTCTTACTTTTTTATATTTTTTACATTAAACCCATTAGTCATTCAAATCAATTTGTAAAAATGTCTATAAGTCCATTCAATACCCAACTCATATTTCAATTTTTCATTATTTTAAATCTTTGTTCTCCCATTACCAACTTATTGAGCCCACTTGCAAATATTCATAAAGTTCCTAACTGCTATTTTGAGGGAAATATCATGAAGCATATTCCATCCAATACTTCCCAAATGGACCTTACTTGTTCTCACAGTTTTCACAATAATTCCCCTAAGCAACATTCCTTCGATTCCTCTTGACCCCACATGACCAAAGCAAAGGAAATTGACACTAATTTCAAGCCAACACTCTTCAGTACGACGGATATGAGTCACACAAAAAAGAAACGACCATTTGCACTATACAGCATCACGTGACAACAAGGCTAGCATCCATCACATTATTCACGTACGACTCAACGAATTCCGCACCAATATCACGTTCACGCATTCAACACACACAAAAATCACGCAAGCATCACGTTTTCCTTATCTCACCAAAGCGCAAAAATCGTGAATCAAAACGCACAGCAAAATAATACGAAATGCAGGCCATATGAACAAAACAAGGAAATTCAGCAAAATAATTGGAATGGCATTGAAACAAAAAGAAAAAGAGTAAAGAAAAGAATTGGATGTGAGAAAAAATATCAGAAGAGAAATAGAGGATTCTGTTACAACAAAAAAGGAAAATTCGCAATGTTCTTCACGCTTCTACACAAAAACTGAATCTGCTAGCCATTGACAATCCTAACCAACCTTCGTTCTCTTCTGGATAACAAAAAAAAGTGGATCTCATTCTTTTTTCACCGCCACCATGAAACTGACTCTCATCGTCACACCATAATCCAATGGTATCACTCTTCACCACATTCACCATTTTCAATTGATTCTCAGGCTGCAACAACTTCATCATCGCAAAATCGGAACTCCATCAGAGGATTCACTTCACACAAAAAAAACGGATCGAAACTCTTCGACATCTGTTCATCATTTTCCGGATCGGCAACAAAGAGACAATCTCATTACCAGAAAGCACGGAGTCCGGTTGCTCATCTTCATCAATCGGAGCTTACTGTCACTCTTTGTCGCCCTCGTCGTTTCTTCGTCGATTCACAGGTTAGAAAAGTTCTTTTATTTCGGTTGCCTTGATCTGATTTGGTGTGAGTTTTGTTTGTTGGATTTGGTTTGTGGAGTTTGATGATGGTCGGCGAGGGATGAGTGGAGGCGAACGGAAGCGACTAGGTTGAGAGGTGGAGACGAACGGCGGTGGTTTGGTGCTCCGATGGGAAGGAGGACGACGGCTAGGTCAAAGTTGAAGAAGGAGGAAGGTGGACGTCATTGAGAAGATGAAGAAGAAGAACGCGGCGGAAGGAGAGAGGAGATGGCTATCTGCGTTTCTTTTGTTTTTGTTGTAGTGTTGCTTTTATTTTGGTTTCAATGTCAATAAATGATTTTCATAGAATTCAGTTAGTGAATTTATTAAGATTAATTTAAGAAGTTATGAGAATATATTAGTGGTTTTGTGAGTACCGATGAGATAAGAGATAAGGTGTTGACAGTTTTTTTTATTTCTTCCATACCGGCGGTGACACTTGTCACCGTCCGGTAGGATCTTCTATTTTCGATCTTATGCGCCAGCACACATCATACCCACCGTGCATCTGCGTTCTTCAACCGCGAGATGCGATTACCATTGCAAGACCTAGATCGGACGCATCTTGTTCAGTCAAAATGTTGATCGCAGATCCACCCATAGTCCCTCTTCCCTTTCTGCGTTTTGAGCCTTGTGGCCACTGCTACCAACACCCCCCTTCGCAGCCCAATTCCTTTTTTTAACTGTTTTCTGTTACTAGTCGCACCCCCCCTTATTGTTATTTCTTTTTTTATTTTCTTTTTCATATCATTTCAATTTTAATTCATTTAAGATATTAAAACATATTAAAAATTTCCATAAAAAATATTTTTAGTTTCATAATTCATTTTAGAATTTAGTCATATTTTTATTTTCTGTTTTTTATTATTTTCTCATTTTATTTCGAATTTTCTTTTAATTTTCTTTTCATGCAATTTCCATAAATAACGCATTATCTTGTAAAATTTGTTTCTTCCACCTCAAGCATTATTTTAACTCCGTTCTTTTTTCATTATTTCATAGACTCATAAAAGCTCATAAAAATAGTTTTGTATTATTTTTAATTCCATTTCATCCATAGTTTTGTAAGTCGTAGTTGTGCGATTTCGTTAATTGTTCCTAAGCGGCTTTGTGCGATTATTTGGTGGAGTTTCATTGTGAATCTTTGTGAGCTATTTTGACACATTATTTGTTGTTGGTTGTTGTCTTTAGAGATTTAATTTTAGAATTTTCTCATGACTTTTGGTATTTGTTTGGTGTTTTGTTTCTTAGGTAGCGTTTCGTGCCTCTTTCTTCCTTCTTTCTAACATAGTTTGAGGAAGGCATTTATGCCATCCTATTACGGTTTCTTGGTCTTGGTTTTAGGTCACCTATAGGGTTTAGGTACTGAATGTCTGATTAGTTTGATTTATGATCTTTGTATTTGGCGTGCGTATTGTTTGAATATTTTTATTTGTCATCGTATGCTTATTGCGGTTCACTAACCTTTCCTTTCAGGGGCTCATGGTAAGTGAAGTGTGGATGATATCCACATTTCAAATCTTTATCTCATCCTTTATTTTTGATTTCTCATTTGTCTTTGTGATGTGTCGTATGCCATCTTGTGAATAACTTCATCGCTTCCCTTTTAGAAACAACTTAACTTCTTTAGAGAAGTAAGTTGTCTTCTAGCGTTTTCTGCTCCTTTATTCTTCTTTATTTTCTTTCCTTCTTCTTCATTAGGATAAATTTCAAACCACACTAACCTAGGATCCCATGCATGATAACATTAGGAGTAGTCTTCCCCATTAGATTTTACCTTTGAGATCCTTTTGATGCTCTTTCTTCTCATCTTCAAACTTAACTTTAAGTCACTTTAATAATGACGAGTCTTCTCATGTGACACGAGACTTTGCTATGAGATACTTGCACGCGTTCCGTTTCGAGGAGAGGTGTAGGATATCCCTCGTGGTGGATAGGTCTTAGCATTAGATTACCTCACAAAGAAAAGCTAAAAAACACTTTTTAACCAAAAATCACAAAAACACTTAATAAATGCCAGTAGGTCAGTGTGTTTGAGCCTTCACTTGTGGAACTAGATTTGGGGATTACCTCCATAGCTAGGTGTGCCTCTTGCGCATTCCATTTCGGGATGATGTAAGAAGTACACATCCTGTTAAGTAAGACTTAGGTACACTTACCTATGCAAACTTCAAAGCAGAAAACTCATAAAAAAACACTGGACTAACAATAAGCGTCTCTCCTTCGGGACTTCTTTTCTCATCCCACTCTCACTCCTTACGTACGAACTTACTACTACTTGTCACTTTGCAAGACGGTAATGCACTCGTCGTCCGAGCCTGCAACACCTGAGCATTGACATAGGCAGTTCAAGCCTTAAGACACAAGCAATCCTTTCCACCCCTAGTTAGGGGAACTACGGCGACTCTGATCCTCATTGTCCAAATGAGGTACGTAGGCAGCGGGGTAGGGCCCGTTCGAGCACAATCTTTATTTTCCCTACATTTTTCCTTTTCATTTCTTTTTCAGTTCCCTTTTATTCTCTTCTTATCCAGTTTCAGTTTCAGTTTTGCAGCAGCTTTCATTTCTTCGCCCTTTGAAACAAATTTCTTTGCAAGCGTGGATCCCGTCGGGTACGGCGGACGATTTGGGTGCTAATACCTTCTCAGGTCGTAACCGACTCCCGAACTCAGTCTCTTTGGTTCGCAGGACCCGTGTCCTTCCTTTTCTTTTCTTCTGGTTTGTGCAGCATTACCATTCCCGTTCCTTCGGGATAACATATAGAAAGGTTCATAAAAGTTTTTTATCTTTTCAAATAGTCCTAGATTTAATTTTATTTTTTAATAGAAACTAGTATAAATTAGTGTATAATTATGATTTTTTGTCAGAAACTTTCTTTTTGAAAAGATTCATAGAATCTAAATTTCAGATGATTTTATGCATGGACTTCCATCATAACCTTCACTTGTAACATATAGAAAGGATCTGAAAAGTTTCGTATCATTTCGAACAGTCCTCGATTTAATGAGTTTTTTTTTCGAAACTAGTATAAACTAGTGTATAATATAATATGATTTCTTAACTAAAACATTTATTTCGAAAAGTTTTATAGAATCTAATTTTCAGATAATTGTTTGCTTGGACTTCTATCAATTTCCCTTTTAACATATAGAAAGGTCCAGAAAAGTTTCGTATCATTTCAAATAGTCCTAGATTTAATTTGATTTTTTGACTGAAACTAGTATAAACTAGTGTATAATTATGATTTTTTTACCGAAACTTGCATTTCGAAAAGTTTCATAGAATCTAATTTTCAGATGATTATTTGCATGGACTTCCATCATAACCTTCCCTCTTAACATATAGAATGGATCTGAAAAGTTTTGTATCATTTAAAATAGTCCTCTATTTAATTTAATTTTTTGTCCGAAACTAGTACAAACTAGTGTATAATTTCGAACAGTTTCATTTTCAAAAGTTTCATAAAATCTAATTTTCAGATGACTTTTTGCATGGACTTCCATCAAAACTTTCCCTCATACCATATAGGAAGGATTATTAAAGTTTCGTATAAATTCAAACAGTCCTAGACTCAATTTGATATTTTAACCAAAAACTAGTACAAACTAGTGTGTAATATATTATGATTTTTTGTCTGAAACTTTCGTTTCAAAAAGTTTCATAGAAACTAATTTTCAGATGATTTTTTGCGTGGACTTGCCTTATAACCTTCACTTGTAATATATAGAAAGGATCTGAAAAGTTTCGTATCATTTCAAACAATCATCGGTTTAATTTGAGTTTTATACGGAAAATAGTACAAATTAGTGTATAATATATTATGATTTTTTAACCGTAACTAGTATTTCGAAAAGTTTCTTAGAATATAATTTTGAGATGATTTTTTTATTCTGACTACCCTCATAATATTTCCTCATAACATATTGAAAGGATCTGAAATTTTTTGTATCATTTCGAATAATCCTCGATTTAATTAGATTTTTTCACCGAAACTAATATAAATTAATGTATATTATATTATGATTTTTTGACCAAAATTTGCATTTCGAAAAGTTTCATAGAATCTAATTTTCAAATATTTTTTATTGGACTTCCATCAAAACTTTCCCTCGTAACATATAGAAAGGATCGTAAAAGTTTTTTATCATTTCAAACAGTCATAGATTTAATTTGATTTTTTGACTGAGACTAGTATAAACTCGTTTATAATATATCAGATTTTTTGTCTGAAACTTGCATTTCGAAAAGTTTCATAAAATCGAATTTTCAGATGATTTTTTTGTGTGGATTTCCATCATAACCTTTCCTCGTAACATGTGGAAAGGCTCTAAAAAGTTTCATATCATTTCAAACAGTTCTTGATTAATTTTGTTTTTTTAATCGAAACTATTATAAACTAGTGTATAATTTAATATGATTTTTGACCGAAACATTCATTTCGAAAAGTTTGATAGAATTTAATTTTTAAATGATTTTTTGCAAGGACTTTCATCATAACCTTCCCTCGTAACATATATAGAAAGTATTAGAAAAGGCTCGTATCATTTCAAACAGTGCTCAATATAATTTGATTTATTGATCAAAACTAGTACAAACTAGCGTATAATATATAATGATTTTTTTACCGAATCTTTCATTTCGAAAAGTTTCATAGAATTCAATTTTCAGATGATTTTTTGCATGGACTTCCATCATAACCTTCCCTCGTAACATATATAGTAAGTATCAGAAAGGTTTTGTTCCATTTTGAAAAGTCTTCGATTTAATTTGATTTTTTGATCAAAACTAATACAAACTAGTGTATAATATGTTATGATTTTTTAAACAAAACATTCATTTCGAAAAGTTTCATAGAATCTAATTTTCAGATAATTTATTGCATGGACTTCCATCAAAATGTTCCCTCGTAACATATAGAAAGGTTCAAAAAAGATTCGTATCTTTTCAAACAGTCCTAGATTTAATTTTATTTTTTGACAGAAACTAGTATAAATTAGTGTATAATTATGATTTTTTTGTCAAAAACTTTCTTTTTGAAAAGTTTCATAGAATCTAAATTTCAGATGATTTTACGCATGGACTTCCCTCATAACCTTCACTTGTAACATATAGAAAGGATCTGAAAAGTTTCATATCATTTCGAACATTCCTCGATTTAATATGATTTTTTATCGAAACTAATACAAACTAGTGTATAATATATTATGATTTCTTAACTAAAACATTCATTTCGAAAGGTTTTATAGAATCTAATTTCCAGATAATTTTTTGCATGGACTTCCATCAAAACTTTCCCTTGTAACATATAGAAAGGTCCAGAAAAGTTTCGTATCATTTCAAACAGTCCTAGATTTAATTTAATTTTTTGATCTAAACTAGTGTATAATTATGATTTTTATACCGAAACTTGCATTTCGAAAAGTTTCATAGAATCTAATTTTCAGATGATTTTTTGCATGGAGTTCTATCATAACCTTCCCTCGTAACATATAGAATGAATCTGAAAAGTTTTGTATCATTTAAAACAGTCCTCTATTTAATTTAATTTTTTGTCTGAAACTAGTACAAACTAGTGTATAATTTCGAACAGTTTCATTTCGAAAAGTTTCATAAAATCTAATTTTCAGATAATTTTTTGCATGGACTTCCATCAAAACTTTCCCTTGTAACATATAGAAAGGTTCAGAAAAGTTTAGTATCATTTCAATCAGTCCTAGATTTAATTTTATTTTTTAACCGAAATTAGTGTAAACTAGTGTATAATTATAATTTTTTGACCGAAACTTGCATTTCGAAAAGTTACATAGAATCTAATTTTCAGATGATTTTTTTGCATGGACTTCCATCGTAACCTTCCCTCGTAACATATAGAAAGGATCTGAAAAGTATTGTATCATTTAAAACAGTCCTCGATTTAATTTAATTTTTTTACCGAAACTATTACAAACTAGTGTATAATATATTATATATTTTTTACCGAAACATTCATTTCGAAAAGTTTCATAAAATCTAATTTTCAGATAATTTTTTGTATTAACTTCCATCTAAACTTTCCCTCATAACATATAGGAAAAATTATAAAAGTTTTGTATCAATTCAAACAGTCCTAGATTCAATTTGATATTTTTACCATAACTAGTACAAACTAATGTATAATATATTATGATTTTTTGTCTAAAACTTTCGTTTCGAAAAGTTTCATAGAATCTAATTTTAAGATGATTTTTTGCATGGAATTCCCTCATAACCTTCACTTGCAACATATACAAAGGATCTGAAAAGTTTCGTATCATTTCAAATAGTCATCGATTTAATTTGATTTTTTGACCGAAACTAGTACAAACTAATGTATAATATATATCATGATTTTTTTACCGAAACTAGTATTTTGAATAGTTTCATAGAATCTAATTTTGAGATGAGTTTTTTTATCTAGACTTCCCTCATGATATTTCCTCATAACATATAGAAAGGATCTGAAACGTTTTGTGTCAATTCTAACAGACCTCATTTTAATTAGATTTTTTCACTGAAACTAATATAAACTAATGTATAATATATTATGATTTTTTTTACCAAAATTTGCATTTCGAAAAGTTTTATAGAATCTAATTTTCAGTTGATTATTTGCTTGGACTTCCATTATAATCTTTCATCGTAACATATATAAAGGATTTAAAAGTTTCGTATCATTTCGAACAGTCCTCGATATAATTTGATTTTTTGACTGAAACTATTATAAACTAGTGTATAATATATTATGATTTTTGGACCGAAACTTGCATTTCAAAAAGATTCGTAGCATCTAAGTTTTAGATAATTTTTTGCATGCACTTCCATCATCACATTTTCTCGTACCATATAGAAAGGACCTGAAAAGTTTCGTATCATTTTGAATAATCATCGATTTAGTTTTATTTTTTTTACTGAAACTAGTATAAACTAGTGTATAATATATTTTGATTTTTTTACCTAAAGTTTTTTTTCGAAAAGTTTCATAGAATATAATTTTCAGATGATTTTTTGCATGGACTTTCATCATAACCTTCCCTCGTAACATAAGGAAAGGATCATAAAAGTTTTGTGTCATTTCGAATAGCCATCAATTTAATTTGATTTTTTTGACCAAAACTAGTACAAACTAGTATATAATATATTATGATTTTGTGACCGAAACATTCATTCCGAAAGGTTTCATAGAATCTAATTTTCAAATGATTGTTTGCATGAACTTCCACCAAAACTTTCCCTTATAACATATAGAAAGGATCATAAAAGTTTCGTATCATTTCAAACAGTCCTAGATTTAATTTGATTTTTTGACTGAAATTAGTATAAACTATTGTATAATATATCATGGTTTTTTGTCCGAAACTTACATTTCGAAAAGTTTCATAAAATCTAATTTTTAGATGATTTTTTGCATGGACTTCCATCATAACTTTTCCACGTAACATATGGAAAGGCTCTGAAAAGTTTCGTACATTTCAAACAGTCCTCGATTTAATTTGATTTTGTAACCGAAACTAGTAAAAACTAGTGTATAATATAATATGATTTTTGACCTAAACAATCATTTCGAAAAGTTTCATAGAATTTAATTTCCAGGTGATTTTTTGCATGGACTTCCATCTTAACCTTCCCTCGTAACATATATAGAAAGCATTAGAAAAGGCTTGAATCATTTCGAAAAGTCCTAGATTTAATTTGATTTATTAACCAAAACTACTATAATCTAGAGTATAATATATTATGATTTTTTACCGAAACTTTCATTTCAAAAAGTTTCATAGAATCTAATTTTCAGATGATTTTTTTCATGGAATCCCATCATAACCTTCCCTGATAACTTATAGAAAGGATCTGAAAAAGTTTTGTATTATTTCGACCAGTCCTCAATTTAATTTGATTTTTTTACCGAAACTAGTATAAACTCGTCTATAATATATTATGATTTTTTGACCCAAACTTTGATTTTGAAAAGTTGCATAGAATCTAATTTTCAGATGATTTTTTGCATGGACTTTCATCATAACCTTCCCTCGTAACATATGGAAAGGATTTAAAAAGTATCGTATCATTTCAAACAGTCTTCGGTTTAATTTGATTTTTTTACCGAAACTAGTATAAACTAGTATATAATATATTATTTTTTTATCGAAATTTGCATTTCGAAAAGTTTAATAGAATCTAATTTTCAGATGATTGTTTGCATGGAATTCTATTATAACATTTCCTTGTAACATATATAAAGGATCTGAAAAGTTTCGTATCATTTCGAAAAGTTCTCGATTTAATTTGATTTTTTGGTTGAAACCAGTATAAACTAGTGTATAATATATTATGTTTTTTTATCGAAACTTGCATTTCGAAAAATTTCATAAAATCTAATTTTCAGATGATTTTCTGTATGGATTTTCATCATACTTTCTCTTATTACATATAGAAACGATCAGAAAAAATTTATATAATTTCAAATAGTTTTAGATTTAATTTAATTTTTTAACTGAAACTAGTATAAACTAGATATAAATTCACTAGTAACTAACTTTTTTAATGAATTAGAAGAAAAATATGGACCTCTCATTCAAGATATTTTTGTCATGCGCTTACAATATAACCCCTCATTTATTTTCATTTGATTTGACCGCTTCCCTATCTCAAAGGGCAAATTTGGTATAAACTTAAATGCCTAATATAGAAACATTTATCCATTTCTTTTTTCATTTCTTTTTTACAACGATTAACTATATAAACCAATAAATTCCTACATTGTGCATAAATTTAGCTAACTTGTTTCTGTTTTTTGATTTTCTTAATTTTGTTGTTTTGCTTCTCAAATGATATTTTAATTTGGATTGTAGAATTCCATTCTCAAATTCACCACGTCAATGGTTTTTTGTGTATTCTTCTGACTAAATTTGTTGCATGGCAAGTGTTCTAGGTAATGCTTCAACCATTGTTACTTCTTGCGCATTCAGGAATGAACCACAACTATGTACTAAATTCTCTGGAAGCAGTTATTCCTCAACCCTGTGGCTTTCTTGCATTGGCCTCCATGGAAACAAGGGTAGAAAACATTTTCAGATCAGATCCTCAAATGGGCATCCCCTGAATGCTGTTTCTTCTCATGATGGTGTGTATGTATTGTCTTCTATTACATTATTTTGTTTCTTTAAATGATTAGTTTTTATATTGGAGTAGAAGTTGTGAAGCTTAACTTTATCTTGATTAAAATAGTTATGTGCATACCTAGTCACTTGATTTAGCAATTGATCCTGATTTACTCTTTTCAAAGCACTGGCTTTGTGGTAGGGTTGATCTTAGCTTTTATCAGTATATGCCTTTATCAACCAACTTGTTTGTGAATTTGGTTTTGAATTGGAGTTGCGGTTGTGATCTTGTTGCAATGGCATACTAGAGATCTCAAAAGCCTTTATGTTGTGACTAGTGAGTCAAGGGGGCTTACAAGCATGCGATCTTAGGTTTGATCTCAAATTCATGCATATGGAAATAGTACTATGGGGAGAGATTCTAAATTTGGATATATGGCTTGTTTAGGGAAGACATAACACTTCTTGGTGCTGGCATTAGCCAGCTTAAGTGCACAAAGATGGTGTTAAGAGTCAATTGTTAGGATATAGAATAAAGGGAAATTAGAGTAGTTTGAGCAATTAGTTAGTTGGTTAGTAGGTTAGGTGTGCTATTTCTGGATAATTGAGTTTTATGACTGGTATCTTGTGTGCAGGTTTAGTTGGAAGTTCATTGGCCAAAGAAGATGGCCAGCCTCAACAAGTTGAAGAATCATTTTCCTTTTCAGACTCTGAATCCACAGGATCAAACCTTAGTATAACTGTTGTTGGAGCTTCTGGAGACCTTGCCAAAAAGAAGATTTTTCCAGCACTCTTTGCTCTTTTTTATGAAGATTGCCTACCTGAGGTCTGAATTTTCATGGTATTCAGATGCATTCAGCATCTTGAACTTTAGCTAAATGAGTTGTTTTAGACTATTTAAATGTTTGAGGATCTATATTTGCAATCTTTATGCAGAATTTTATTGTGTTTGGATATGCTCGGACTAAAATGACCGATGAAGAGTTAAGGAACATAATTAGCCAGACTTTAACATGCAGAATTGACAAGAGGTAAGTGTTTCAGTAGCAATTCTATTTGGTATGAAAGTATTTGTACAAAAGTTGCTAAAAATATCCTATAACTAACTGTTCATGGCTGTAGAGGGCTAAAAATTCCAGGTTTGAAAAATACGAGTCATGTTATTTTGACAATTTCGAAAATTTGTAATATTCATTAACCGTCTACTGTACGTGATTAACCACATATTTGAACTCCATTGACCATCCAAATTGATGTTGCAATTTAATATTAAACTTGTGTGTCAAGTCAAAGTATCATTTCTCGAAAAATAAATAGATCATTAGCAAATATTTAACAAAAAATTTCACCTTTTCTTAAGTCATTACTAAGACTCATCGGTATCTGTTCAAATTTTTCATGTTCTTGTGGCAGCATTTTGTAAAGCCTTCTTTCTTACTTTTCCCCTATAGTGATGAGTTGTTTTGAATTGTAGGGCAAACTGTGCAGATAAAATGGATCAATTCTTGAAAAGATGCTTTTACCATTCTGGTCTGTATAATTCTGAGGACCACTTTCTAGATTTGGATACCAAGCTGAAAGAGAAAGAGGTAATGCTTGAGGGGAAAAAGAAACCATATCTGAATTTTATGCCATTTGATTCACATATTTGACATAAATGATAAAAAAAACTGATATAACACTAAACGGTAATTGCTTTCTTAAAGTAGTCCCTGGATTTAATATTCTTTCAAAAACTGCTGGACTTTGTAGATCTTTAAGAATAAGGTGAAAAAGGATATAGAGCATATGAGAATATGCAAATCAAAACTGGCTGTCACAAAAGGGTTCTATTACCAACAAAAAACGGCATTTTTGTATGGCAGGTGTATGCCTGAGCATTGATCTTGATACATATATTGTTTTTGTTGGATATGGCTCTCAGTTTACTATTTAGTGGATAAATCGCTCAAACGGGGTGTGTATGGTTCATAGGTAATCTTGTAAACTGAACCATAGTATTTAAACACAAGTTGTACTCTGTAAATCCTAAACTTGATTAATAAAAAAAAGGTACTGCAACTGCTCTGCAGTCAGAGATGTAAGCACAATTGGCCGAACTACATGATCAAATATTATGTATTCTCTCTGTATTTTTCATATCATTTACTTTTTAAACCAAGGTTGTTGTTCTAACCGTTTCACTTGACAATGGCTTCTTTTAGGGTGGAAGAGTTTCAAACAGGTTGTTTTATTTGTCAATACCTCCAAACATATTTGTGGATGCGGTGAGATGTGCTAGCCTCAAAGCCTCTTCAAAAAATGGCTGGACAAGGGTTATTGTTGAAAAGCCATTTGGCCGTGATTCAGAATCATCTAGCGAACTAACAAGAAGTTTGAAGCAGTACCTTACTGAAGACCAAATATTCAGGTCCATCTGTTTTTTTTTCTTCATAAAAAGCTAAAGAAGAAAGTCTGGAAATACTGAAATTTGTTTACTCTCTAGGATCGACCATTACTTAGGCAAGGAGCTTGTGGAGAATCTCTCTGTACTTCGTTTTTCAAATCTTGTTTTTGAGCCTCTATGGTCCCGGGATTACATTCGCAATGTACAGGTGATATTTTCTGAAGATTTTGGAACAGAAGGAAGAGGAGGGTGAGTCATATTGTGATAGATGTTTCTTAATGGTATTACAGAGAAATGGTAACTCACAAACTAATGAAACTTCAACCTTGCTTTTTTTTTTAGTTATTTTGATAACTATGGGATCATTCGTGATATAATGCAAAATCACCTTGTGCAAATACTAGCACTGTTTGCAATGGAACCACCTGTCAGCTTGGATGCTGAGGACATCAGAAATGAAAAGGTACATCTCTTTCAGTTTTGAACATGATGGGGGTATATTTGAGATCTAATATCAACTAGAGCTGACCAAATTAGAGTTTGTATAGATTGATTTGTTTAGGCTTAACTATTGACATAAATACTTGTGAGAATCTAAGAGAGGACTTATGGAAACAATTTATGACATGTCCACAAGTAGTTTTCATCTTATTTCTATAAGCTCTACATGATAGTTTATAAAAACAGCTTATGACATGTATATGAAACAATTTGACTATATTTCATTGTTTGTTATAGAGACAACTTATACAAAAATACTTTCGTGCGTTCGGTTTGATACTATATTTTTTGTATTCAGTGTTTTATAAATAGTGTCGGCATCTAATATCGAAGGCTCTTTTAACATAGTTTTAATAGATTTTTATGTTATCAATGCTTAACTAAGTTGCTTATCCATTTAGAGCCCTAATGCTTATAAGCTCTGAGCAATTCTTAATCGTCGAGCTACCTTGCTTCTAAGGTTGAGTTAGGTCTAGCAAAATTTCCAGAATATAGTATATACTTTATAAATAGTACTTTGTTTTCAATCCGTCCTCCTAAATATGCTATAATCTTAAGGAAAGGTTTCAACCAACATCATTATTATGTGATTTCTGAGAATAGTCTTAACTCAGGTGAAGGTTCTGAGGTCAATGAAACCAATACTTCTTGAAGATGTTGTAGTTGGTCAATATAAGGGCCACAGCAAGGGTGGTAGATCACATCCTGCTTATATAGATGACCCGACTGTTCCGAAGGGTAGTCTTACTCCAACATTTGCGGCAGCTGCTCTTTTTATTGGCAATGCCAGATGGGATGGAGTTCCTTTTCTCATGAAAGCTGGCAAAGCTCTTCATACTAAACGGTATGAAATATTTCGTCTTTAATTAGACAAACTGTGATTTTTAGCTTTGCATTCTTTGGAATCATGAATTACAAAAAAAACTCCATACAAAAAATGAATCAGTGCAGAAATCAGAGTACAATTCAGACACGTCCCGGGTAACTTGTACAAGCGGAACTTTGGAACTGACCTGGACAAAGCTACAAATGAGCTTGTGCTTCGTGTACAACCTGATGAAGCTATATATTTGAAGATCAACAACAAAGTTCCTGGTCTCGGAATGAGATTAGACAGAAGTGACCTGAATTTGCTTTACAGTTCAAGGTATTAAGATCTTCTGATATGTTCTCCATGGAGTTGGTTGAATTCAATTTAATAGTAATTTTTTTTAATCAAACTTTATTATAAATTAATCTAAATTTAAATGTGAAAGTTAACATGGTAACCAAGTTAATTCAGTGGAAGCAATACACAAAATAACAGGTTTTGATGATGGTGTTAATTTACGGCTTTCAATTAATTTGTGTGAAGGTATCCAACAGAAATACCAGATGCATATGAAAGGTTACTTTTAGATGCTATTGAAGGCGAACGAAGGCTTTTCATCAGAAGTGATGAACTTGACGCAGCTTGGGCACTATTTACTCCTTTGCTAAAAGAAATTGAAAACAAGAAGATTGCTCCAGAGCTCTATCCTTATGGTAGCAGAGGACCTGTTGGAGCACATTACCTTGCAGCAAGGCACAATGTAAGATGGGGAGATCTTGGTGGCGATGACTGATAAATGGCAGAGCCCTGTTGGAAGAAGAACATTTCATCTGGAATAATAGCAGACCATATCATGTGAACTAAATCTTGTGCTTGTTGGAGTGTGTCTGGTTGTTTTAGAATTACAACTATGTTGTCTGTTAACTATATATAAATGGATACCAAATGTTATGGTTATTTTACTCCTAATTTTAACTGTAAATTTAAACTTTCATCCACATTTTTATCATTTTTACCCAATCAAATAAATATTATAACTTTCATTATTTTTATTGAGAAAAACAGACAGACAAATGTGTATGTTAAAGTAAAAAATATATATAATAATGGAGCCAAATGGAGCAGCAACTATACATTTCAATCTCAAAATATACATCTTGGGATTGATTTAAAGGTACATTCTATACAGTGTCTTAAAAAATGATGAAGCATGCTATTGACAGCTTCAAAAACCATACAACACAGGCAAGCAAAAAGCAAACTAATAAGTTCAAATGCTTGTCTTATTTTCATGACTGGTTATGACTATTTTTTCTCTGTCAAAACCTTGAGGCAATAACCGCTTAGCTTCCATCTCACTACACAGCATCAATGCAAACTGTTTTCTCCCACACCTGCAAAGTCCACAACAAACCTCAGACAAAATTCCAGAATCAGGAGTCATGAATCTATCCATCATGTCCCTCAAAACTTGCACAGCTCCATCAAAATCTTCATTCTTACAAAAAGCCGACACCAACATCTGAAAAGTATTCTCATCTGGACTAAAACCACTCCTCACCATGCTTCTATAAACCAGAAAAGCACGTTCAGAGTTCTTCCTAACACACTGTCCAACAATAAGAGCAGAAAAAGTAGAAGCATTTGGCACCAAATTCTCCTTATCAAGCTCCTTAACCATATAAGCAGCTTTCTTAGTCTTCCCTTCTTTACAAAGCCCCAAAATCAAACCATTATAAGTCAAAATATCAGCTTTCACATTATTCTTCTCCATATCCTCAAAAAGCATAACCCCCATTTCACTATTACCAACTTGACCAAACCCATTAATCAAAGTATTATAAGTCACAACATTAGGTGTCACATTTGCCAACTTCATCTCACTAAAAACCCTATTAGCTTCATTCATTTTCCCCTCTTTACAAAACCCATCAATAAGAGTGTTAAACGTAACCACATTTGGTAACACCCCATTATTCCCCATCATCAAAGTTTTAACCTTTAAAGCCAAACCAAGTAAACCCTTATTACAATAACCAGAAATCAAAGCATTGAAAGTAACAACATTAGGACTCAAACCCATATCCTTCATCTTCTCCAAAATCTCAGAAGCTTTATTCAATTCCCCTAATTTACAACAAGCAGAAACAACCATATTCAGAGTGTAAACATTAGGTGAAATAGAATTTTTCCGCATTTGATGATAAAATGATAAAACCAGTTCCGGTCTTTTAAGATAAAGCATTGAACTAAGAAAAGCATTGCAAGATTCAATAGTTGGAAACAATCCATATTCCTTCATTCTAACGAAAGTATCAGTTGCCTTTCTCAGCTTGTTCATATGAGCAAATGTCTTGAAAAGAGTATCAAAAACAAGGGGCGAAGAATCGCAGAGACGATAGGAATGAAGCAATGATTCAAAGAGATTAGAATCGGTGATGATTCTACTGAAAATTGATTGGGCTGTTTTAAAGTTTCGATTTTTGGTGAGAATGTGAAGGAGGAAGGAATGGGTATGAAGGGTGTGGGAATTAGGGTTATGGGTATAAACCCAGTTGAAGAATTTGAGAGATAGAACGTGGTCGTTTTGGAGTTTTAGGAGGATGTGTTGGATTCTGAATGGGGTTAGGGTTTTTGATAAAGGGTTGAGTTTTTCCCATTGTGAGTGGATTATGTGACTGTGACAAACGTTGATGAAATCTAGGTCTTGTCCTTTTGGTTGGAGAATTGTTCGATGAGGTATAGGTTGGTATGTTTTTTGGGGTAATGTTTTGTTATTGTGGTGGGAATGGATGGAAGTTGAAGTTGAAAATGGGTTAAATCGAAGGTTTCTTTTCATATTAGTGTTGAAGCAGTGTGTTTTTGTTCTATGCTACAAGGAAGAGAATGAGGAAGATGAGTGGAACAATCAAAAGTATCTCACTTAGCAAATGCTACAATTATTCTAAAATACTCACTTAGCAACTGCTAAAAAGGATTCTAAGATTATGGTGTTCTCCTTCCTAACATGAAATTAATACCGACATACATTAGTGTTTGGCTACACTAACAGTAACAGAGTGGTGTTGGATAACATTTTATGCACTCCTTATTTTCATTTGGCAAATTCTTAGATATTAATAGTAAGAAATTGAATACTCTGTTGGATAACATTTTATGCACTCCTTATTTTCATTTGGCAAATTCTTAGATATTAATAGTAAGAAATTCAATATCGGTACTTTAGTACAAATTATGATAAAATTTTAATTTATTTTAAAATAATAAAATGACGTGGTATTAAATAATAGATTTTGATTGATTGAAGATATCAGTATTCAACTAAATTCAAGAATACCGGGAACGTTCGGTTTAATTTATCTTTTTCTTTTTTGACTATCACTGTCTCGCAATAAATATTTTATTTAAGTTCCACATTATTATTATTATTAAAAAATAATTAAATATATTAATTTTATTGATAAAATTAATATTTTTTAAATATTTTTATCCACTAATTAAAAAGCGTGAAAGTTAAATAAATATATAATGGTAAAAGATTAATAAATATTATATTGAGATTCATAAAAAAAATATAAAAAAAATAAAAAGACATCTTTTTTTAGAGGAAGGGAATATCATTTACTATCATTTATCGAATTTTTTTTTAATATAACATACTTTATTAAATAATTTTCCAAAATAACATAACTTTGAAAAAAATTACCAAACTAACATAGTTTGGTAATGCATTCGCCAAATGGATTGAAGAACTTGTGGAAATTAGGTGCAATTCGCCTAATGGATTGGCTAGCCCAAAAAAAAATGGCCTAATTCGCCACACCATTTGGCGAATGTGTTGTAATATCATGCATGCATTCGCCAAATGGAATGTTGCATGTGTTTAGGTTGTTTAGGGTTAGCATTTTTTTACTATATATATGCGTCACTTAGAAACATGTATGCCTCACTCATAAACATCAGATTTACCTCACTCCTTCCTTAGAAACCCTAAAAATTCAGTCCTTTCAGTCTCCCTCTCTCACAATATGGCTTCTCCCCGTCCATCTAGTTATGCATCGACACCGTCTTCCTCAACATCAGAAGAACCACTTCCAAAATTTGATATCTTGAAGAAAAATGCTTTAGTGTTTTTCTCGGCAACAAAGCCTCCTCTGAAGATGCTGTTATGGAACCCCCAAACTTTGGAACACTTGCACAGAGAATTAACCCGCTGGTTAGAAGGAGAGATCGGCCACAAAGAAAAGATAATTAAAATTGAGAAGCGGGTTGTGGAGTCTGGTGTGACGAAATGGAGAAAAATTGTCAATGATGCAGGTGTTCTGTCGATGATGCTAGGCGGAGGTGAAGTTGTCCTGATGGTTCTGATAGGCTAGATTTGTTGAATGTTGCAGTTGTTCTATTTATGTATGGTCATGTCTGAATTTATGTATTTTTCCGTTTTATTTATGTACGGTCATTTTCTGAATCATGTATTTCCTTGTTTTATTTATGTATGTTCGTGTTTGTGGTTGTATGATTTTACTGATATGAATTAAATGAACTAGGCTTCCATTTAAAATAAAAACGGTTACAATGATTTAATTTACGATGTTGAGCTTGGTCCAACGTTGGGACATTTTTTACGATTGTGACCGGGCTGACGACATGAACTACACAGTCTCACCATCTTATTCGCCGTATCCATTTCGGTGCGAATACGCGTGCTGTTAGGACGGCCTTTTTTCTTTCTTCGCATGTTCTCATTGTGCCAGACTATTTCCCCGTTGTAGGAGGGCCAGTAGTCCTCATTTGCAACAACCGGAAAGCTTTTGTTGTAGACGTTGCAAAGATTGTGCACTTGGTAAACAGGGGATAGTAAGCCTGAAGGGTCCAGCCGAACCTTCGAACATGCCGCTATGACATGGGAGCAAGGCATGCGAAAGGCTTGAAATTTTCCACAGTCGCACCAATTATTATCAAGTTCTACCCGATAGGATCCCCTCGGTCTCCCTTCGTTGTGATCCATGATCTCATCAACATTGAAATGTCCCTTATTGCGGTTAAACACGGTGACCACATGTGTGTTAGACTTGGATACTTCGTCTTTGATGAATTTCATAGAACTATCGCTGAACACTTGACCAGACTATAGGATTGAACTCCACTTTGAACGCCTGGTGTCAAAAAGTGCTCCGAGCCTAAAGTAGGTTGACCTCACCAAAGCGGTTATCGGTAGGTTGCGGATTCCTTTGAAAACAGAGTTCATTGATTCAACGAGGTTTGTTGTCATGTGACCCCAGCGTTGTCCTTTGTCGTAGGCCCTGGTCCACTTATCTAAAGGAATCTGGTTTATCCATCTGAATGCATCTTCATTTGCCAGTCTGATTTCGTCACGATAATGTTTGAATGACGGTTCGGTTAATGAGTACCCTGCATTCACGACCTTCTTCCGCAGTGTCTTGTCTTTGATCTCTCTCATGAAGTTTTGCGCTATGTGTCTAATACAATAGACATGTGTTGAAGGCGGTTCCTGCCAGCCGTTATCAACATTCTTCCATGCACTCTCAATTGATGCATGTCTGTCCGAAATCAAACATAAGTTAGACTGGGGAGCCACATGATTGCGAAGATTTTTTAGGAAAAAACTCCATCCCTCGGCAGTCTCTCCCTCGACGATAGCGAATGCAATTGGAAAGATATTGCTGTTGCCGTCCTGTGCCACTGCCATCAATAGAGTTCCTTTGTATTTCCCGTAGAGCCATGTTCCATCAATTTGGATTATAGGCTTGCAGAAGGAAAAACCCTTTATACATGGGTCAAAAGCCCAAAAGAGCCGGTGGAATATGCCATTTCCACTAACACAATGACTTTCCGAAGTATACGCCGGCAAGGTCTCAAGGATGACAACGGTCCCAGGTGCATAGTGCTTCAGTGCCAGCAAAAACTTTGGGAGTTCTTTGTACGAGTCCTCCCAATTTCCAAATACAACGGCAACAGCCTTAGTTCTAGCAATCCATGCTTTCCTGTATGATGGAGTATAATTGTGCTTCTGAACTATGTGCTTAATTATCGTGCTAACCTTGACCGAAGGATCGTCAGCAACGATTGATAGGATATCGTTGCATATTAGCTGAGAGCTCAGTTCCCGATGATCCTGCAGTGA